>JAJIBD010021151.1:0-92089 GCA_021461705.1 Cryptotis parvus
ATTTTATAACTTCATTTTCCCGACAGCTGCATAGTATTCCATTGCGTAGTTGTACCCCAGTTTCTTTACCAGACATCTGTTCTCCAGGGCAATCGGTTCTTTCCAGATTATGGCTTATTATGAATGGTGCTACTATGAACATGGAAGAAAGAGTAGTTGATATTTCCACTATATACTTTTAGGTGTCTACAGGGGAATTCCCAGAAGTGATATGGCTGGTTTCAAGCGGGCTCAATGTCTAGTCTTTCGGAGGAATGTCCAGATTGTTTAAAAAAAAAGGCTGTACCGGTTCACATTTCAACCAACAGTGGATGAGAGTCCCTTTCTCACGCATCCATGCAACACTTGTTGTCCTTGCTCTTTTGGATATGTACAAGTCTCTGTGGTGTACAGATAATATCTCGTTCTTGTGATGATTTGCATCTCTCTCATGATTTTGATGATGAGCATTTTCTCATAAGTCTTTTGGCCATTAAATTTCTTCCTTGTCAAAGTTTCTGTTCATTTCTTCTTCCCCATTTTTAGATGGGGTTGGCTGTTTTTTTTTTTCCTTGTAAAAGTTATACCATGGCCTGATATCTTCCTGGACATTAATCTTTATCCGCATGGGTATTGGGTAAGCATTCTTTCTCATTCTGTGTGCTGTCTTTGAATCGTAGTCACTGTTTCTTTTGAGGTAAAAAAAGCTACTAGTTTCATGTAAGTCCCGGTATGTTTTCTTTCCGCAATACTTTTGTTAGTGGTGATTTGTCTTTTTGGAAATGCCCTTCAGCTTTAGTGTCGTGAAGGACTTTTCCTATAGTGTCTTCACATACTTTATGGATTCAGGTCTGATATTGAGATCTTTAAACCACTTTGATCTGAAATTTGTGCATGGTTGTTTGGTGACATTCCTACGGACGCACGCCTTCCTCCTACAACACTTAAGCTTACATGGAGAGCTGGTACCTGCCTTTGGGGGACTCTCGGAGCGGACACAACAGGAGTGCAGGCAAGGTTATCAGATTTCATAATTTTATATGGCATAAATAATTTTATCATGCAATCTCCTTTGTTCCAGATCATATTCTGTTCCCACACTTGGGTCCACCATAGGACTTACATGTAATACTCAAGAGTACTTGGCCATTTGAATCAACCCTAAAGTAATCGATTCTCTAGTTCACAGAAATGCCAATGAAAGAGGGTTGACACAATTCATATCTTTTATTTTTATTGAGGTATGCTTTGGTGGCTCAGCATGTGAGCCCATATCTTGGAGAATGGTCCATGTGCACTGGAGAAAAATGTGCATTAGCTTTTTTGGGGGATGAAAAGCCCTGTATATATCTAAGAGCTCTTTCTCCCCCCCATTTCTTCCTTCAGAGGCTATTTCTTTGGTGAGTTTCAGTCTTGTTGAACTATCAATAGTTGGTAGTGGTGGTGAAGTCTCCAACTACTGTGTGTGTCTACTAACGATTATTTTAGTTCTTTTTCTGGCTCTCGTTGGGTGCATAGATGTTTAGGGAGCGTAATTTCTTCCCGCAGGTACATATCCTTCATTATTAAGAAATGACCTTCACTGTGCCTTATAACTTTTTCAGCCTGAAAAGTCATGTTGTCAGATACTAATGGCCACACTGGCCTTTTTTGGAGGAGTTATTTGCATGGAGAATTCTTCAAATTTTTACTTTGAGCCTATGTTTGCTTTGTGATTCCGATATGTTTCTTGTAGACAGCAAAATCTTGACTTCCAGATTTTTAATCCATTTTGCCTCTCTGTGTCTCTTAATATGTGTATTTTAGAGCCATTGACATTGGGGACAGTCTTGACACTGAGATTTTAGGTGTATCTTCCTGTTTAAGCTTATTGTGTTTTTTTGGTTTATCTTGTCTTAAAGTATCTCCTTGCATTTCCTTCTTTTTAAAAAGGTGATGGTTAAGTCGGGAAGATCCCAGCTGTTGTTTTTCCCATGAAGTTGTGTATCAATGATAAGAGTTAGCCAGGGCAAGTTTTCGTAGCATTGATTTCACGGATTTTTTTTTTTTCACTAACCAAACCTGTTTTGACTTGGAGGTTTTGTCAGAAAATCTAATGGAGTGAAGGGATACTCCTTTGTATGGGTATTTTCTTCTTTGAGCCTCCCTTCAGTCCTCTTGGATCTACCCAGTGACATATCATTCTAGGACTGCAGATTACTACATTCTGGGGCTCCACAGGAACTCTGATCCAGACCCAGGAGCCGCCCAACCACGGCGGTGAGCTCTTGAACCACTAGGCCTAGGATCCACAGGAACGAGGAACCCTACTTGTCCCAAAATTCTTCCCTCTGAGGCAAGCAGAGGTGGCTCACTGGCATGATTTGCAAGGAGAAACACATGTATGAGGAGGAGTCCAGCTTAGGTAAACCATCAAACAGCAGAGAGGCAGACACCCCGAGAGTGGGAGACACCGGGGACCCAAGGGTAAGTCTTAGCACGGCCACCCAGACTTAGAGCAGGTCCGCACATGTTGGTACCCCCTCCTTGTGACTACTGAACTGGTTGCTGTAGATGTTACAAGATGCTGCTATCTGCACACAATAGTCCAGCCCCAGCACCTTCATAGTCTCTCCTTGCCTAACCATGCCTTTCAGTAATGTCCCATAGGACATCGCGCTTTCTCACAAAGCTCACTCCTGACCTGGGTTCACCCAGTATTAGAGCATGATTCAGGCGTTCAGGAAGCCTGCAGTGGATATACAGTGTCAGGGTAGACACATATTTTTACTTCTAGGCCAGTAGAGAGGACATTCTCACAGCTCAAGTGTACGATGGAAGCAGTTACAGATGGGCACAGACAGGTGCAGAGAGAGAAGCGGATGTACTGGGACATGGGTACAGAAAGGAGTTCCAGCACCAGGAGTCCAACAGGCCTTACAACACGGAAGTTGTGACCCTGGTCCCTAACTATGCTTGTTGTGTTGCCAGAGATGGGGGCGTGCATCAGGTGACTTGGAGGTCCCCGTTTACGTGTTCCTTTCTGGAGTTAACTATTTGTGTAGTTTGTGAAGAGGAGGAGGCTGCTGGAGTAAGAAGGAAAAGAGTAACTGTCTCTTGCTGAATCCACCCACACTAAACTTTTGCAATCACTTGGGGACCATGTGGGATGCGGGAATCAAGCCCAGGTTGACCGTATGCAAGGTGAATGCATACCCACTGTGTTGTTTGCTCAGGCTCATATATTATATCTGTATCTGCTAGGCCTGACAATGAGCGGTGTAATTGCTTCAAGTATAGAAGAAAAAGAGCTTCAAGAATAGAACAGTATAGCCTACATATATGTACGCCTAGTTGTTTATACGCACACACACACACATACACACACACACAACCACACATTACTTTAGCATGGAAAGGGGGCTTCCAACCTCAGTTCGGCATGTCAGGAGTTATTCCTGGCTGCAATGGAGTCCACTGGCTCAAACAGTATCAACCTCCAGGACAGTGTTGTTGGAGACCACCAGAGCCACTCGCTTCAGAGCCCAGTGCTCAGGATCCGACAAAGTATCTCAAGCTCAAGGCATGTGCCTCCACTCTCTGAACCGCAGCTCTGGCTTACATTTACTGTTTGTTCGATGGGCTTGGAAGCAATATGAGATGCCAGGAATTGAAGTAAGGAAACTTCATTTAAGCTATCCTTGGGCTTCATTGAGATTTTGTGAGGAAAAAAACTTTACTTTGTTTTGTTTTTGTTTTCCCTTTGGGTCACACCCCAACAAAGATCAGGGAGCTTTCTCTGGCTCTCTACTCAGGAATTGCTTCCGTGAGGCTAGATGGACCATATGGGATGTTGGGACCTAACCGATCAGCCTCGTGCAAGACTAGTACCCTCCCGCTGTACTAATACTTGGAGGTGGCCTGAGAAAAGCACTTTAAGAAGTCAATGTGGGATGCTCTTCCTCTTTATTTTTCTGCGCTTTTCGATGTTCTTTAGGTTGGAGAACTTCTATGAAACTTTTCGTTTCCCTTTTGCCTTCTCAGCCTGCTGTCGACCTTATGTTCTTGGTCGTTTTTTTCCAGTACGTCTTAAATTTCAGGTATAGTACGTTTAATTCCAAATATCTCTCTTGTTCTTCAAGTGTCTGAGGTGATATCTATTCTCCGCTAAGATCCCAAACAGATTTACATAATTTAAAAATTTTTTTCTGTTAGTCTTTTCAGCAGACTCTTTTCGTAGAAATATATTAGTAATAAATGCTTTGAAAATTTTATGATTTTCCAAATTTGGCAAACACCTGTAAAGGCCACTAGCAGTTCTAGCCCCTCTCCATAGCAGGAGTTTGCTTCTGATTCAAGCGTAAGGAGAGGAGCACTGTTGCTAAAATTAATTCTTTTGTTTGAGGTTCACTGGTGTAAGTAAGGTGACACAGTATAATGTCCTTTGTTGAAAAGGGGAGATTTAAAAACTAAACTTCATATATTTATTTATTTATTTATTTAGATGATTGTTGTTCATTTATTCAACTTATTTGGGAAGTCCCACTCCGCACAGTGTTCAGGGGTTTCTTCTGGCTCTGCAGTAAGGATTTAGTAGGCACTGCTCAGGGGGACCATATGGGATGCCGCATGATTGAACCTAGGCCCACCAAACTGCATGGGTAAATACCATCCCGCTGTGCTAGTGTTAAAACCCCATCGGTTGACATTGCCTCAGCAAACAAAATTCTACAGATTCACCAAGATTTTTGCTTTCCATGGACAATGGTTTATTCGACAATGGACATTGGTTTATTTTTCCTGGATAATGGTTTATTTGGAAACTGATTGAGAGGTGCCCCCTATGGCAGGAGCCAGCTTGGCATGAGGAAAGATCCCCCCCTGAAAATCTGCAACAATTGTCAAGAACATTTTTTGGGCCCAAAGAGGAAGGAGCCATTCCTGGCAGTGTTTAAAATTTTACTCCAACTCTGTGCTCAAGAGTTTCTCCCAATGTTGTTGGGATCAAAAAAGCCAACAAAGCTAGTGCCAGGCCTCACAGGAAGCTGAATCTTCATCAAGACCCGTTATCAACTTGGGGCAGGATATATTGTTGAAGCCCTAGCACCCCTTGCTTGTATGTTCGATTGATGGGCCGATATGGAGGTCCTAACTTCCATACTCTAGGTTACTTTGCTCCTCAGCAAACGAGTTCTCAGGCTTCTTTAGGAGTGCCCAGGATCACCTGTACCTTTGTGACAGGCGGGGCCGGACCAGGGGAGGTGTTGCCATTCTCACACGCTCCTGTAGGCCTGGCTGCGTGCCCAGTGTGTCAATTACCACCTAATCCTGAGGAACCAGCGGAATCTTGTGGCTGATGGCATCAAGCCTAGGTCTGAACTGTGCCTACTGTGTTTCCAAGTGCCCACCAGATGGCCATGCCCACCTAGGTAGCGAGAGAAAACCTTCCACCATCAAAACTATTGGCAGAAAAACCCTCCACGACATCAAAAGGCATGCTCAGAGGTGAAACTCCACTCACAAAAAAAACAGAAAATAAGATAAACCTATGGGACTAATGAAAGTAAAAGACCACTGCACCTCCAAAGAAACAGAAACCAAGTTACAAAGACAGTGCACAGAATGGGAAAGAATATTTTACCCAACCAACTGATGTTAGGCTCTGCTTGGGGTGGTGGAGTCAGGGGTTAGAACCTGCATCCCTCACTGGTGCCTCGTGGCGGCTTGCACAGGGAGATCAAGTAGCAGCTCTGCCTCATGTCTGTAAGTCTCTGGATCAGCATACCTGGGCCCGGATAAAAAAACCTGCTGCAGGGTGCATGTGGATGATCTGGACTGTGATAGGCTGTCGCTGGGGTGGAGTTCTGAAGAGAGAAGGAAGTCTGGATGTAAATGGAAGCCCGATGGATTAGGGGGTCATCTGGTTTGTTTGCGACAATGCTTTGTTAGGTGGGCCAGCGCTCCCAGAACCGCCATCCCTCCCTGGCGCCAGGAGTGGCTGGGAACAAGGGGAGGGCAAATAACAACTCTGCCCCATGTCTGCCAAGTCATCCAGAGCTGCACAACAAACCAGATGACCTCCCCACACCATGGGCCGCCTGATACACCTCCTGAAATCCCACACTCAGATCTCCAGCATTTCAGCACCACTAGCCGTCTCTTGCGCCCACGTGTGGGCATGCAGTTCATCTTCAAAATACATTATTTAAAGGTGACTTCAAGGGTATCACCACCTGCGGCAGGCGGCAAGCTTCCTGGGTTGTATTTGAGTGTGCCAAATACCAGTAACAATTATGTTGGTTCATTCCCATGATCTAATATAATGGTTTGGAAGCTCTTATGTTTCCTGGAGCAAGCGGATGCTTAGGCTCTGCTAGCATGAGGAGCAGGGCATGTGGAGATATTACTTTGGTGCCCTCCCGAGGGCAAATAGATGATCCACAGTAAGGATACTGATAGTGATAGTCACCCAACTAGTGGGGTTAATATCCAGGATATATCAGGCACTGGTAGAAGTTTAAAGAAGAAACAGACAGCCCCTTTAAAAATGGGGAGAAGAAATCAACAGAAACATCAACAAGGAAGAAATTCGAATGGCCAAAAGACATATGAAAAAATGATCAAAATATTCATCGTCAAGAGAGATGCAAATCTCAACAACCATGAGATATAATCTTAGAGTAAAGAGCTAGGACATACCAATAGAGCAAGTACAGCAAGTGCTGGCGTGGATGCGGGAAAAAAGGGGACTCTCATCTGTGTTGGTGGAATGTCGACTGGACAGCCTTCCTGGAAAACAATATGGACATTCTTCCAAAGACTAGAAATTGAGGCTCCCATTTGGCCCAGCCATACCATTCCTGAGGATTTACACGCTGGAAGCCAAAAACACACACCGGAAAAGCCATCTGTAGCTTTATTTTTATAGCAGCACTATTCAGGTAAGCCAGAATCTAGGAAACAACTTGGTGTCCTGAATTGATAACTGGATAAAGACACTTTGGGGGCCCACAATTTCTTTGGGGTCCAGATAGTCCAGCAGGTAGGGCATTTGACCTGCACGTGGATGGACCTAGTTTGATCCCGACATAGTGACCCCTAAGGCACAACAAGCAGTAATTCCTGAGTGTAGAACCGGGGAGTAAACCCTGAGCATCGCCAGGTTTACCCAAAAGCAAAAAAAAAAAAAAAAGAAAAGAAAGAAAGAAAACTTTGACTGTGTATAAAATGGAATACTCTACTGCAACATTCGGTAGTCAAGTCAACTTATAATACATCATAGCAATAAAAAAGAAAAATAAAAGAAATCATATGAACATATCAATAGATGCAGAGAGGCATTGACAAGATTCAACCCCCGATCATGATAAAGCTCTACATAAAAAAATAGGGGATTGAAGGAGCCTTCCTCAATATAATCCAGGCCATCTACTAAAAGCCCACAGCAAGCATCATTCTCAATGGGGGAAAATGTGAAAGCCTTCCCCTTAAGATCTGGGACAAACAAGTCCACCCTCACCACTTCTGTTCAATATAGTACTGGAAGGTACTTGCCCTAGCAAGCAGGAGTGAAAAAAGACATTAAGGGCATCGGATAGAATTGAAGAAGCCAAGTTGGCACTATTGAATATAACAAGATACTATACCTGAAAAACCCGAAACTCTCTACCAAGAGCCTCCTAGAAGTAATACATTCCTATAGTAGATGGCAGGGTACAACATCAATACTCAAGCATCAATGGCCGCCCTATATGCAAACAGTGAAAGAGAAGAAAAGGACATTAAAGAAAACTATCCCATTCACAAGCCGCAGAAAATCAATACCGAGAATCAGTTTGACAAAGAATATAAGGATCTCTACAAAGAAAACAAACAAAACGTTACTTCAGGAAATAAAAGAGGACCTGATGAAATGGAGACACATCCCTCTTCATGGATTGTAAGGATTAACATTATCAAAATGGTAATACTCCCTAGAGCTTTCTACAGATTCAATCACGGTCCTATAAAGATACACATGATGTTCTAAAAAGAAATTGAATTGAGCACTCCTGAAAGGTGTAAGGAATAATACACCTCCACAAATAGCTAAAAAAGCTATTCTTGGGAAAAAGAACCCTGGGAGACATCAGCTTCCCAACATCAAGCTCTACTACACAGCAGTGGTAATTAAGCAGGGTGGTATTGGTATAGAGACAGACCCATAGACCCTATGGAATAGAACTGACTATCCTGAAACACACTCTCAAATACACAACCACTTAATCTTAAATAATGTAGGAAAAATATGAAGTGGAGCAAAGAAAGTCTCCTCAACAAATGGTGCTGGGGGAAAACAGTGCAGCTACGTATAAAAAATGAACCTAGACCTCCTTCTAATGCCATACACAAAAGTCACATCAAAATTCATAGAGATCTCAACATCAGACATGAGTCTATAAGGTAATCGAAAGAAAACATAGGAGAATCGCTGCACAACATCGAAACAAAAAGTATCTTTAAAGAGGACACACCACTGACAAGCTAAAGGAAGCAAAGATAAACAAATGGGATTATATAAGTAAAGAAGCTGCTGCACCTCAAAGGAAGCGGTGACCAAGATACGAAAGACAATCCACAGATGGGGAAAGGATATTCACCCAATTCCCATCTCTACAAGGGGTTTATATCTAGGAATATATCAGGCACTGGTAGCACTTCCCAAGAAAAACAGCCAACCCCAGTCAAAAAATCGGAAAAAAAATAAATGAACAGAAGCTTCCAAAAAAGAAATTCGAATGGCCAAAAAAGGCATATGAAAAAAGTGCTCTTTATCTTTAATCATCAGGGAGAGGCTAATCAAAACAACAATGAAGTACCATCTCACACCACAGAGACTGGCACACATCCAAAACACCAGGAACAACCTGTGCTGGCGTGGATGGGGTGGGAAAAAGGACTCTCATCCACTGTTAGTTGGGAGTGCCGACTGGTCCAGCCTTTTGGGAAAATAATACAGCATTCCTCCGAAAACTAGATATTGAGCTCCCATTTGATCCAGCAATAGCACTCCTAGGAATACACCGGGAGACGGAAAAACACCTAGCAGAAACACTATCTGTACTTCTTTATTCATCTCCTTGCAATTCCAAAATAGCTAGAATCTGAAAACAATCTAAATGCCCGAGAACAGAGGGACTGGCTAAAAGAAACCGTGGCTTCATCTACACTATGGAATACTATGCAGCTGTCAGAAAGGATGAAATTATGAAATTTATATGCAAATGGATGGACATGGAGACTATCATGCTGAGTGAAACTAGTCAGAGAAAAGGACAGATATAGAATGACTGCATTCATTAATAGAATATAAATAGATACCAGAGTTTTTACTAAATTGTGGAAAATGGTAATGGCAGATTAAAACTCACCATTGATTATACACAAAGAGACTTAAGAGATAAACTCTAAATATCTGCAGGGCTAGCGACAATGTGTGTAAAAAGAAAGAGAAGAGAAGCAGAGACACAGAGAGAGAGAGAGAGAGTGAGAGAGAACATTGGCTACCTGCTATTGTGGCAGCTTGGGTGTTGGTGGGAGGGGGGGTACATTGGTGGTAGAAATGGGGCACTGGTGGAGGGATGGGTGCTAGAATACTCTCTCTATCTCCAAGAACCAATTATGAACACCTTAATTGTATGTCTCACGGTGGTAAATAAATTTTTTTTAAAAAATAGTGGCCAAGGGACTGGAAGAGGGAGACCATAATATACATGGAGATGGTGGCAATAGCCAGGGAAGGTGGATCTGCCAGGCAATGTGGACAGAGAAGAGAGCGTGGTGAGCCTCAAACATGCTCTGGGGTCTTAGGACACCCCCTGCTCATTTTGGATTCTCTCCCTGCAATTTGCTCTCCTCCTAACTGTCCCCAGCCTATCAACTGCACTGGCTTCCTGGGACGATAGCTTGACTTGCCCCTATAATGCGTGTGTATAAGATGGAGTCCTACCACCAGGGTCCCTCTCTGTCCTACCTGACATAGCGAAAGACTTATGTGTTAGCACTGTGGTATCCCATCCACGTTCTTGTGTGGGACAGGTTCGAGTGCCCCAAATCCCTGAATCCAGCACCCTAATGCCCACCTACACCTTCTGTGTGGACATTCATATCCACTCCAGTGGTCAGAACTCAGAGCACAGGCTCAGCCCTCCTGTAAGTGAACTCCACACTCTCGGTCTTTCTTCTCCTGCAGAAAGTGTGGAGACAGGCTGGCTGGTCACACTCTGCTCAGGCATAGGGCAAGAAGTTCTTCCAGGATAGTGGGCCAAGGATCTGGAGATCAGAAATTAGGGATCAGGAAGTAGCACCATCTTTCCCTTACTCAAAGTATCTGGACAGGGCGAACCACAGTCTTTCCTTATCCCTACTCATCCCTTCCAGGCTCAGAGACATCAAGGCTGTCTCATGGGGCTCCTGACCTGAGATTGCCCCAGCATCACGCTTGATTCAGCTGATCTGAGCAATCCTGGGGCGACATACAGTGTCAGGGCAGACACTTACTAGGTGCTTCTAGCCCAGAAGATGAGAGGACGTTCTCACAGCTCAAGTGACAGATGGGGACAGACCTGTGCAGAGACAGAGAATGTACCGGGGAAAAACAGAGGTCAGCACCACAGTCCAACAGGCCTTACAGACGTGAGCTGTGACCCTGGGCCCCCACCATGACTATGCGGTGCCACCACAGATGGGATGAGTGTGGAGATGAGGCCCCTACCCTGCCCCTCCCTCTTTGTGTTCCCTTCAGATTTATCTGCTAATGTGGTGTTTGTGAAGGAGGCTGCTGGAGGAAGAAGGAAAGAATAACTGTGTCTGGCTATAGACAAAGAGAGAAGCAGAGACAGAGAACGGACACTGACAAGTCCAGAGAGTAAAGCCTGTCCTGGGCAGATTCCCAGAGGGGGGCTTCTAGGGGCAGAGGAGTGTTTGGGGCTTGTCCATGGGGTGACACCATCACGGAACCTTGTACCTGATTCTCAGCATACCATGTCACTGCCTGGTCTGCTTGGGCGCTCAGTCGACCGTGGGTCAAGAGGATTCAATGTCTTGCAATTTCTGCCTTTGAGACAAGGTTAGGAGTTGGAGTTTCCTTGTCCTCTGCAAGTTGGGGACGTCAGGAAACAGGTGCTAGTGTCTCTTCTCCGCTGTCACAAGCCATGGGGAGGTCAAATGAGACCTTGCAGACTCCAGCATTCAGCTGTGGCGCCACTGCTCAAGCAAAAACTCCCAATCAGGAGTTCGGTTCTTAAGGGAGCAGGTTACAGGGATGGATCCCTGCTTGGTCCTCCCTAGTCCTCTGGGCCTCCTCCTCCGTCTAGTTCTGGCCACCATAGAAGGTTGTGGAGAAGGGACCTTGACATATACATCCTCTCAGGTGTCCACTCAGGCTTGTTTTTTTTTTTTTAAGGGTAGGGAGTCAAAAACAGGCCATGAAGAGGGAGAATTGGCCCTTGGGAGGCAGCAGGGATTCTCACATCAGTACAGAGCAGCCCCAAAGTCTGCTGCACCTGCCCTGTTCCCACGATCCTGCAGCTGCCCCCACAGTGATGAGCAAAGGAGAAGAGTCAGTGGAGCCGGCCGTTGAGGTGATGATTAGAGCGAGACCGAAAGGGCTTGTGCAGGGACAGACTGTCCATCTGCTGCCTGCATGGGGGGGTCACTGTCTGAGCCGTGTCTCCTGTCTGGGGGTCCCCATGACACTGATGCCTGTCCCCCCTCCTGTCCACAGATGTAGGGGTGCAGGACACAGCAGGGCATTGCCTGTGGCCACAGTGGGGCAGTTATCGTTGTTCCCTCCAGCAACACTGAGCCACTTTTAACAGCACCTGCCACCACTGTCACCTGGGCATTGAGGAGCAGCAGCGGCTCCCAAGGGTTTAGGCAGAAGCAGCTCCTGCAAGAGCTGCAATCTGAGAGGAGTGTTGGGAGGGAAGAAAAGAAAGTTTTAGTGAGGGGCTATGCAGCGTCTGAAGGGAGACAAAGTTGAGAGTCTGGACAGGAGCTAAGGGCAAGAAGGCGGCAGCCTGCTCTTTCCCTGCCTCACCAAAGCTCGCTTCCTGCAGGTCTCCTCAGTCAGACAAAGGAGGATGACGAGCATCTCCAGGCCTGCTGAAGTCATGAGGGTGGCCTATAAAGGGAAAAGTGTCCCTGGGAGGGAGAAGCCCCCTGTCAGGGTCAGGGGGCAGGACTACAGCGAAGGTGGACCAGTGCTCAGGGGATTATATGTGATTCCAGGGATCAAACCCATTTTCGATCATGTGCAGGGCAAATGCTCTACCCACTGTGCTCTTATTCGGACCTGGGCCCTCCCCACCATGTTGTTACATGTAGGACACATTTCCCTCTGCTTTCTTTCCATTCTGGAGAAACCCAGGTTCTCTATTAAATACATATTCCGCTTTACTCTCCCTTCATAACTTTCTAAGTAAATATCTTTTCATAAAAATGATCTTTCTTTTTATTCCCTTTTCTTGGTGGGGTCACGCCCGGCAATGCGCAGGGGGTTCCCTCCTGGCACTGTACTGAGGAACTACTCCTCGCAGAGCTCAGGGGACCATATGGGAGGCCGGGGATCGAACCTGGGCCAGCAAAGGCCGGCCACGTGCAAGGCAAATGCCCCTAGGCGCTGGATTATCGCTCCCTGCCCCTATATTTCTTAAGAGAGAAAGAAGAGAAGGTAGGAAAGAAGGAGGAAAGGAAGGAAGGAAGGAAGGAAGGAAGGAAGGAAGGAAGGAAGGAAGGAAGTGAAGGAAGGAAGGAAGGAAGGAAGGGAAGGAAGGAAGGAAGGAAGGAAAGGAAGGAAGGATGGAAAGAAGAGGGAAGGAAGGAAGGACGGAAGGAAGGAAGGAAAAGAAGGAAGGAAGAGGAGAGGAAGGAAGGAAGGAAAGAAGGATGGAAGGAAGGAAGGAAGGAAGGAAGGAAGGAAGGAAGGGAAGGAAGGAAGGAAGGAAGGAAGGAAGGAAGGAAGGAAGGAAGGAAGGAAGGAAGGAAGGAAATAGGAGCCTACTGGAAAGGATCTTTTGGGAAACCTAGCTCTATGAGTGGGGACTTGCCAATCTTCACTATCCAGCATCACTTATGGTTCCTGAACCCCCACCATGGGTGGTCCCGAGCACAGTCAGGTGCGGCCTCCAAACAATAACAAAGCCAAAGGAAACAGGGCCTGAGAAGGTTCAAATGGCTGAGCACATCTTCTCCAACGGGGAGGCCAAGGTTCAGTCCTAGACCCCCATGGTTCCCCAGCTCCTCAGGAATGTGCTTCAGCACTGAGTTTATGGTCATAGCGAGAACTGCTGGGTGTGGCCTCAAGCTACAACAGTGGTGCCAGGTCTACAAAAGCAGCAAAGTCAAAAAATACTTTTTTGTATTTTGATTATTTTGAGACACAACGTTGGTGATCAGAGGTTTCCTCCTGTCTCTGCATTCAGGAATTACTCCTGGATGTGCTCAGGGAGTACGGCGATAGACTATCATAGATATGCTGCCAAAAATCAACATGTGACATCACAGGAGTCACTGTGTGCTGGTCCTGTGTTTTCACCATCAGAGGAAAAAATTCATAACACATTAGGATTTCTTTATGTCCTTCCCTGTTATTACTAAGCAGGATGAACTAGGGCAAAACAAAACTGGACATTCTGAGGTTGCTGAATATCCAATGACAGAATTTTAAAAGGCACTTACTTATATGGGCCAAATTCACTGTAGTGTAATGAGTTATTCGTGTATGGTCCAACGAGAAGCTGTAGATCACTCGCAACTTGAAGTTGATTGTAAAATGGCATTAACTCCTGAGCAGTATGCACAGTGGAGAACACGTTTGCAGAAGAGGCTTATAAGATGTCTAGGGATAATCTAAGCCAGAGTGAGACTAGGGGCAGAACCATAGATACTATAGCTGGCTCTGGAGCAGCTAGATACATGTTAACACGGCTTGCTAACGTGTTGCTTATAAAATACCTTGCCACCAAGCTCGACATCTAGTAAAACACCTTCCAACCCGTGCGCCTTTAAATTGTAACCGTAGAGACTTGGAACTAGTCCTCGAGGACAAACTTCTAGTCAACTTTGGCAGATGGATGTCACTCATTTCCTACCATGTCACTACAACTGACCACCACTACTCTAAAAGTCTTCTAACAGTGCAACTGCCACCACCGTTTCAAAGGCCCACACTCCAAGAGCACACCACCATTACAACAGCCCAACAACATTATTCGCAATTTTTCCAACCAGCACATAAGCCTGCCTCTAGAGCAGACCCTCAATAATCTATTTTATATTGCTTGCTCTAGTTTGCTGACATGATCTAGCAAGGATTTCTTAGAAGATAGTGAAGATTGTCCTGTTTCCCAGTGAACCAATGAGCCCTTGTATACAAAGTTACTGATACTATTATTACAAGATAAGTGTTGTGTGTACATATTCGGTTATTGCTTAGCTTCTACTTTACATGTATTGACAGTGTTGTGCTACATGGCATGTCAGTACAGTGGTGTTTGAGGAATTCCAAAATTTTTAACTGAGTGATAAAGTTGGAGTTCAATTTTTAAGGAGGTGATATTGGCCGATAGTCATGACTGTCATGCCACCCCGAAGAACTGGGAGTCGTGAGGAGGCAGCGCTCTGGCCACGGCATTCGAGCCTGCATCTTGGGTGAGGGCCAATCAAAAGGACCAATGGTGGTTGTGGGGTGGGGAAGTCCCTCAGGCCCATGAGGACTTTTGTGACTCAAATGAGAAGCTGAGCGGTCTTCACTGTTGACGTCACTCTGTGGGAGTTCTGGATTTCTCACTGGCCAATGGGGCTTGCAGACCCGAGACCACGCCCACGACCTGGCCTATAAAGCGCGGGGCCCTCCGCTTCTGGCACCATCTCGCAGAGAACCAGTTTATGTGGTGAAATCCTCATACTCTGACTCTCGCTATGTGGCTCCAACCCCGGCTCCGTGTTCCCTCCTCCACTGTGTGTCTCCTTCCCCCCCACCCCCTTGTGGAGTCCATCCCCCAAACCTGTGCAGACCCAGACTGGATTGCAGAGGACTCAGCTGGCCAAAGAAAGGAAGATGGTGAGAACAAGCGCTGGGACTGGGATGTGTGGTCCAGTCTGAGGTCTTGTTGGCACCCCCATGCTGGCCAGTTCGTGGGCCAGATGAACCTTGTCCCGCTTGCAGTCCTTGCCCAAGTCGACAGTCAGTCGGGCGCTCAGCAGCATCTGCAGGCAGTCAGGAACTCCCCAGGGACTCTTGGCTAGTTACCTCCAGGGCCCCCTCATCCAGGAGCTCCCTGGTCCCTCTGTCCACGGAACTGGCCTACCTGGGCTCCAGGTGTCCTAAGACCTCCTGGCCACCTTGTTCCTAGCCCTCCCGGGGCTGCCACTGTGGCCTGGGACAGAGCCTCAGGCTCTGTACCCGGTTGTCTGTCTGTCCTTACTGGATATGAGGCTTAGAACCAAGGTCCAAAGCCCCAAGCTCTAAGAGCTTTTCCCGCTCTGGCGTTACACTTCTTGGTCCCCATGTGCGATTTGGAGGTGTGTAGGGACCCTGCCCCCTCAGTTGTTCTCTGCCTACCGGGTACTACATAGTTACAAAAACATTGACACATTTGGAGCCACTGTTTGGGTTTGGGACCATGTCCTTACTCAGTGTCAGCCTCAGGTGGAAGTGCGGAACCAAAGGGCCCAGTCCTCAGGGCAGCAGGACGAGTATCTGACCCAGCTCCAGCAGTTCCTGCTCACAAGCCAAAAGCATCTGGACCGCTACCAGCATCTGGTCTCTGAGAAGGAGGAGCTGCAGCAGCAGGTGCTGCAGAAGAGGCAGCTCCTGGACCAGCTGCAGCAGGAGCGACCAAGAGGGCAGAAAGTCCTGGAGGATGCTCTGAAGGAGCTCGAGGGAGACCCAGGTGAGAGTCGCGGCAGGCGCTCAGGGCAGGAAGGCGGCAGCTAGCTCCTTCCCTGCTCTTTTCTGACCGCCCTCTCCTTTTAGGAGCTCCTCAGACAGTCGCAGGAGGAGAATCAGCAGCTCCGGCCCTGCTGAAGTCACAAGCGTGCCCTGAGATTGTGAGTGCCAGGAGAAAGGGTCCCCTGGAAGGAGAATCCTCCTTTGGGAGGCAGGTGGTCGTGCTATGGGAGGGGTGACCAGGAAACCCCGCCCAGGCCTCTCCTACCTTCTTGGCTGGCTCAGATTCTGGTGCTGCCCCCACAGCCAGTCCACTGCCAAAGGACACAGAGGTAAAGGGAAAGAGGTGCTGGAGCCTAAGAAGCCCATGGAGGTGAAGGCCATTGTAAACCCAGAGGTGGACGCGACCTTGAAGACCAGTGAAGTGGAGGTGATGATGGAGAAGGAGTCGGCCAAGAATAGGAAGATTGTGGTGCCACAGGCGATGGGCTGGTCTCCAAGTTCCCTCTTTTCCCATTCTTTTACCGCAGTGATGGACCCTACCCTCTCCAAGTCATCCAAATCTAGCCCCAACCCAGTCCTTCCCTGCTGCTCCAACTGTTCTCCTCTCACCCTCCTCCTCCTCCCACGTTCCTGCTCCCGTGCTCCTCCTCTCTTTTAGTATTTAATAAAATAAGGCACTACAGAAACTGAGCGTCGTGAATTCCCCCCCCCCAAATCTACCTAACAGCGATTCCTCAGTTGCAGAGTTTTCCACAATACTGGTCACTAGGGTTCCAGGACCCGGAAAAATCCTCCACCATTAGTCACCGGCATTTACGTGTTGGAGGAGGGCTGAAAACTTACCAAGCTAGCCACCTGGAATTCTTGCGGACAGAAATGTTCCCAACATTAGTCACCAGGAACTTGTGCCCCCTAGCACCAGACACATGTTACGGTGGTAGATTTGTTCCACACCACTAAATGCCTGGTTTTCGGGCAGAAATGTCCCCTCCCCAGTGGGTACCACAGAGTCCAGGAAGAGACACCCACCCTGCCGCTCAGCCAGAAGAGTCGGGACAGGCAGTGGCAACCCCCCTTTCTCCAATTAGGACTCAGTGAAGAGACTGCATGAAAATTGCTTCCCCCATCCCATAGCTTCAGAAATGTTAGGACCATGGGGAAAGCCAAGGTTATGGGCTGCCTCGCAGCCCACAGATTCTCCCAATCTGTGAACAGGGGATTGTCTCCATTTCCTTTGTGTCCTCTTTTATTTCTTTAAGTAGTGTTTTGTCGTTTCTTTTGGACCAGTCCTTTAGTTCCTTAGTTAAGCTGAATGTGAGTCTGGGGACATTGGTGTTGGGAAGGGCTACTGGTGGAAGGACAGGTGCTGGAACACTGTATGTCTAAAACCCAATCATGAACAACTTTGTAATTGTATATCTCCTTGAGGTGTTACAGGTGTGGCTGTGGTGTCCGGCTGAGTAGGCAGGTGCCAGACAGGAGACAGTCTTGTCTCCACCCAGGGTTCTCCCCAGTGGGCCCTAGATTGTTGATAGTCTGACTAGTAGAAGACTGGGCCCCTTGGAATAAAGCCAGAGCCACAGGAGAGCCTGGCAAGCTACCCGCGGTATATTCGCTATTGCAAAAACAGTAAAAATAAGGAACCTCATTCCCAATAAACGGAGACATTACAGGCGCCTACCCGAGCAAATCAATGTACAACAGAAAGACAAGTGAAGTAATTAAGACAAGTGATCTCACTGTAATGTAATAATATAGAAATAAAAATTAAACATCTACAAACCCAATAAAAATGCAAGAAAAATACTTAAAACAGCCTCTAGCAAACTTCAAGGAGGACAGTGGAAGCAGGAAAAGAGCAGATGGAGACTTCAACCAGCATCTTATCACCTCTTGATAGATCAGTGAGAGTAAAATGCAGCACGGAAATAACTAACATTGAAGGAAGAAATGGGAGAGAGTGCATGGATAGATATATGGGGGGGGCGGTTTTTTTTTGTGTTTTTCTCAATAAAATCAAGAGGGTTCAGAGCAATAATACAGTGAGAAGGTGTGTACTGTTCCTCTGACCATTGTCGCTTGACACATTTATCCATTTATAGGCAAATTTCAAAACTTCATTTTTTCCTAATGGCCACGTAATATTACATTGTGTAGATATACCGTGGTTTCTTCAACCAGTTGTCTGTTCTCGGGCACTCGGGTTGTTTCCATATTCTCGCTATTGTGAAGAATGCTGCTCTGTACATAGAAGTGCAGATGATATCTCTGCTGTGTGTTTTTGGGCCCCCAGGGTATATTCCCTGGAGTGGTATAGCTGGGTCCAATGGGAGCTCAATGTCTAGTTTTGGGGGGGAATATCCATATTGTTTTCCAAAAACGCTGGACTAGTCCTCATTCCCACCAACAATGGATAAGAATCCCTTTCTCCCTGCATCCATGGTAGCACTGGATGTTCTTGCTCTTTGGAAGTGTGCCAGTCTCTGTGATATGAGATGCTATCTCATTGTCCTTTTTTATTTGTATCTCCCTGATGATTCATGATGAGCATTTTTCATATGCTATTTTGGCTATTCGAATTTCTAGGAAGTTTTTTTTTATTTCTTCTTTCCATTTTTTGATTGGGTTGGCTGATTTTTTTTTCTTGTAAAGTTCTTTCGATCATTGGGCCCTTTAGAAGGAGTTGTTTGCATGAAAAAATTGCTTCCTAGCCTGAGTTTTTGTGTCTGTGTTTGCTCTGCAGTCAAATGCAGACTTCAGGCCAGGCTATCACAGCCCAGCTCATCGAGATCCACCCTGCAGCAGTCTTTTTTGAATCTGGCCCAGGTATGCTGATCCAGAGAGTCACAGACATGGGGGCAGAGCTGCTACTCGCTCTCCCTCTGCCCAGCCTCTCATGAGGTTCCCGGGAGGGATGGTGGTTCCTAGCCCTGGCATGCCACCCCAGCATAGTCTCACAACAAGCCAGATGACCCCCGCACTCCATGAGGGGCCTCCATTTTCCACATCCAGACATCCGCCTCATCAGAACTCCACCAGCAGACCAGCCTATAATAGCCTGTTGCACGGCTACAAGCATTCGCATGGTTCATCCATAAATGCTGGATTTTTAGATAGATTACTACAAGTGTATGCTCCCCACACTGCAGAGCCTGGCAAGCTATCCATGTCGCATTTGATATGCCAAGTACTTGTAACAATTAAAGACCTCATACCCATGACCTGATGGAACGGCTTGAGGCTCTCTATGTTCCTGCAGCTAGCAGGTGCCCTTGGGCTCTACTTGCATGAGACAGGTCATATGGAGATATTATTGGTGCCCGCTCGAGCAAATCGATGATGACTTGGAAGACAGTGGTACATTTTTCTCTGATTATTCAAATGTGTTTCTTGTAGGAAACAGAATTTTGCATTCAGTTTTTTGATCCATTTTGCCACTCTGTGTCTCTTTTTTTGTTCCAGTCCATAATTTTATTTAATTTTTTTTCAGTGTAACACAACAGAACCTCGAGATAACATTTTCTAACATAAGCATTTTTATTCTGTTCGTTGCCCCAGGAATTGCAATCCTTGATTTTGTTACAACAAACTTCCAAACAGGAAGTTGAATATAAACAACAACAACAAAAATGAATATTGAATTATTTACAACTGTATCCCTAGTCTTCCCCAATAATTTTTTTTCTTTCCTTTTTAGGGTCACACCCGGCCATGCTCAGAGGCTACTCCTGGCTCTCACTCAGGAATTACTCCTGACGATGCTAAGGGGAACATAAGGGATGCCGGGCATCGAACCGAGGCCGACACAGGCCAGCTGCATGCAAGGCATACACCCTACGCCCTGAGCTATAGCTCGGCCTGCCCAATACTTTTTAACCGTAAACATTGATTGATTGATTGATTGATTTTTTTTATTATAGCACCATAGGATTTACAGTTACAAAAGTGTTCATATGTTGGCTCAGTCAGTGTTCTAGCACCCACCCTCCACCAGTGCCCATTTCCCAACAACAGTATGCCCTAATTCCTCTGACCCAGCCTGCATCTATGGCAGGAAATTTTCACTTCATTCTCTCTCTCTCTCTCTTTCTGTTTCTCTGTCTCACTCTTTCTCCGTCTCTCTCTTTTCTCTTACACATTGTGGATTGCAATACATACATGAGAAGTTATCATGTATATCCTTTTGCCTACTTTCAATGCTCAGTTCTATGCTGGTATTATTATTTACCATAATTAGTAGTAACCTGCTCCTTTTCTGTGTTGTTATTTACCATAATCATTAGAACAATGTTCCTTTCTCTGTGTTTCTCTCCTGTCTCTTTGACTCCCATACTCCCACACATTTGCAGTAGGTTCTACCCACTGATAAGACCTCCTGTTCCACGTATTGTCTGGCCTTGGATATTGGTATCATGCTATTTTTTATATCCCACAAATAAATGCAATCATTCTATATCTGTCATTTTCCCCTGGCTAATCTCACTTAGCGTGATCCTCTCCATGTCCATCCATTAATAGGCAAATTTTATAACTTCATTTTTCCTGACAGCTGCATAGTATTCCTTGCGTAGATGTACCCCAGTTTCTTTATCCAGTCATCTGTTCTCAGGCATTCTGGTTCTTTCCAGATTCTGGCTATTGTGAATAGTGCTACTATGAGCATAGAAGAGTAGATGATATTTCCACTATGTACTTTTGGTCTCACAGGGCACATTCCCAGAAGTGATATGGCTGGTTCAAACGGGAGCTCAATGTCTAGTCTTTGGAGGAATGTCCATATTGTTTTCCAAAAAGGCTGTACCTGTTCACATTCCCACAAACAGTGGATGAGAGTCCCTTTCTCCCCACATCCATGCCAACACTTGTTTTCCTTGCTCTTTTGGATATGTGCAAGTCTCTGTGGTGTGAGATAATATCTCATTCTTGTTTTGATTTGCATCTCTCTCATGATTAATGATGATGAGCATTTTTTCATACGTCTTTTGGCCATTAGAATTTCTTCCCTTATCGAAGTTTCTGTTCATTTCTTCTTCCCATTTTTTGGATGGGGTTGGCTGTTTTTTTCCCTTGTAAAATTCTACCATGGCCTGATATATCCTGGATATTAATCCCTTATCAGATGGATATTGGGCAAGCATTCTTTCTCATTCTGTGTGCTGTCTTTGAACCTTGGTCACTGTTTCTTTTGAGGTAAAGAAGCTTCTTAGTTTCATGTAGTCCCGTATGTTTTTCTTTGCTTGCAATTGCTTTGTTAGTGGTGTTTCGTCTTTGAAGATGCCTTTAGCTTTAGTGTCGTGGAGGGTTTTTCCTCTAGTTTCTTCACATACTTTATGGATTCAGGTCTGAAATTGAGATCTTTAAACCATTTTGATCTGATTTTTTGTGCATGGTTGTTGGGTGACATTCCCTACTGAGCATAAACCTCCACCTACAACACTTAGCTTACATGGAGAGCTGGTCCTTGGCTTTGGGGAATCTCCGGAGCAGACACAATAGGAGTGCAGGCAGAATTTGACAGATTTCATAATTTTATATGGCATAAATAATTTTATCATGAATCTCCTTTGTCCCAGATCAGTATTCTGTTCCCACGGGTCCACATGTGGGACTTACATGTAGATATGCCAAGAGTACTTGGCCATTTTGGATCAACCCTAAAGTAATCGATTCTCCTAGTTCAGAGACATGCCAATGCCCCTCTGGGCAAACTAACGTGTCTCTGACTCTAAAGGTAATGCCTAAGTGAATTATTCTGATGCATTTTGGGTCTTATTGGGATCCAGAGTCTGGGATTGCTAGCTATAGATTCATAGTAAAAAGTATCAATGCCATTTCCTACAAATTACATTCTGAACTGCTTTCTGGTTCAGAGATGCAGCCCTCCTCTCACTCTGCTAGGGAGATATTGCCTCTGGAAATCAGCTCTGGCTTTTGTGAAGCTTGAGCCAAAGGCCCACCAAAAGGGTCTTTTACCTGACTTCATCTCTAGATAGCTGAGCTGGAAGATTTTGGCTGGCTTCTGTCTGTAAAAAGAAGGTCGGAAAAAGAAGAAGGGGTCTATTTGCCATTTTGCTTCCCTTGGCATTTGCTTCTCTCTGTCCTCTCTATTCTCTGTTGGACTTGAACACATGGTGGCAGCCATCTGTGCCAATTGGTGGCCAGGGGTCCCAGCGGGAAACCATAGTCTTGGGATTTTCCCTGTTCTTGGATTGTATATCAGAACCTGTGATATTCAAGTCTTACAAAACTGCACCATATTCTTGACTTTTTATCCATTCCCCGCTGGTTTTGTAGGTAGAAGGGAACTTGTTTCCTGGTATTGTTGGGGACCCCAGCTGTCCCCAAAACATGGTGTTAGACAGAGGTTCAAATTCATGTTTTTTACATGTAGCTGCCCAGTTTTCCCAGCACCACTTGTTGAAGAGGCTCTCCTTGCTCCATTTTGTACCTTTTGCTCCTTTGTCAAAGATAAAATAATCGTGTATTGGAGGATGGGTGTCAAGATCCTCAACTCTATTCCATAGGTCCAGATGGGTGTATTTAATCCAATACCATGCTGTTGTAATTACTACTGCTTTGAAGCTGTGAAGTCAGGTTATTAATGTGGGCCCACTTTTTTTTCAGATGGATGCTTACAGAGCTATGAACTTTCCTCTTAACACAGCTGCCACTGTGTCCCACAATTTCTGATAGATGGTGTCTTCATTATCATTTGTTTCCAGTTATCTTTGGATTTCCTCATTGATTTATTCTATGACCCACTGCTTGCTCAGCAGTGAGTGCTTCAGTTTCCAGGTGTTTGGTTTGACTCCCTAATTCTGTGCATGACTGACTTCCATTTTCAGTGCATCTTGGTCTGAAAAGAGAGTTGACACAAATTCCTATCTTTTTTTTTTTATTGAGGTATGCTTTGTGGCTCAGCATGTGGTATATCTTGGAGAATGGTCCATGTGCACTGGAGAAAAATGTGTATTCAGCTTTCTGGGCATGAAAAGCCCTGTATATATCAAACAGCTCTCTCTCTTCCATTTCTTCCTTCAAGACTATTTCTTTTGGTGAGTTTCAGTCTTGACGATCTATCAATAGTTGATAGTGGTGGTGAAGTTTCCAACTACTATTGTGTGTCTAATAGCAGTTGTTTTAGGACTTTTTCTGGCTCCTCATTAGGTGCATAGATGTTTAGGAGCGTAATTTCTTCCTGAGATGCATATCCCTTCATTATTAAGAAATGGCCTTCACTGTGCCTTGTAACTTTTTACAGCCTGAAGTCTATGTTGTCAGATACTAGTATGGCCACATTGGCCTTTTTGGAGGTGCTATTTGCATGGAGAATTGTCTTCCAATCTTTTACTTTGAGCCTGTGTTTGCTTGATTATTTCAATGTGTTTCTTGTAGACAGCAAAATCGTGACTTCAGATTTTTAATCCATTTTGCCACTCTGTGTCTCTTAATAGGTGCATTTAGACCATTGACATTGAGACAGTCTTGACATGGAATTTTGTGCCATCTTCCTGTTTAAACTTGTTGTGCTTTTGGGTTTTGTCTTGTCTTAAAGTATCTCATTCAGTCCTTCTTTGAAAGTTGGTTTTAAGTCTGCGAAGATCCACAGCTGTTGTTTTTCCATGAAGCTGTGTATCAAATCTGAATAGAGTCTACCAGGGCAAGTTTTCGTGGAATTGATTTCACTGATTTTTTTTCACTATAACCAAACCTGTTTTTGACTTGGAGGGTTTTGTCTGATACCTCTAATGTAAATTGAAGGGATACTCCTTTGTTCGTAATTTTCTTCTTTGAGCCTCCCTTTCAGTCCTCTTGGACTTCTACCCCCAGTGACATATCATTCTAGGACTGCAGATGCTACATCCTGGGGCTCCACAGGGACTTTGCTGGTCCAGACCCAGGGCAGCCCCCAACACGGTGGTGAGCTCTTGAAACTTTGGGCAATGGGTCCACAGGAACCGAGGTTTCCTGCTTGTCCCTAGATCCTTCCACTCAGAGGCAAGCAGGCGTCAGCTCACTGGCATGATTTTCAAAGGGAGAAACACATGTTTGAGGTTCAGCAAGTAAACCATCGTACAGCAGAGAGGCAGACCCCAGAGAGTGGGAGACCTGGGGACCACAAGGTGAGTGTAAGCACGGCCTCCCAGACGAGAGCAGGTCCGCACATGTTGGTACCCCACTCCTCGTGATTTCTGAACTGGTTGCTGTGGGTGTTACAAGGTGTGCTGCTATCTGCACACAATAATCCGGCCCCAGGACCTCCTCAGTTCTCCTTATCCCTAACCACGCCTCTCAGGTATGGGACATCGCTGCTGACTCACAGAGCTCACTCCTGACTTGAGTTCACCCAGCATTGGAGCATGCATAATTCAGACGTTCTGAGGAAGCCTGGACACAGTGTCAGGGTAGACACTTATTTGTACTTCTAGCCCAGTAGATGTGAGGACGTTCTCACAGCTCAAGAGACTGCTGAAGCAGTGACAGATGGGCACTGACTGGTGCAGAGAGAGACGAATGTACTGGGACATGGGTACAGAAGGAGTTCAGCACCAGAGTCCAACAGGCCTTACAACACAGGAGTTGTGACCCTGGTCCCCTAACTATGGCTTGTGGTGTTGCCAGAGATGGGGGCGTGTATTAGGAGACAGGATCCCTGCCCTTCCTTTTCGTGTTCCCTTCAGAGTTAACTTCTTCTGCGTGGTTTGTGAAGGAGGAGCTGCTGGAGTAAGAAGGAAAGAAGAACTTTGTCTGGCTGAATCCTGGCTCTAAACTTTTTGAGTCACTTGGGGGACCATGTGGGATGCGGGGATCAAACCCAGGTTGACCGTATGCAAGGTGAATGCATACCCACTGTGTTGTTGCTCAGGCTCATATATTATATCTGTATCTGCTACAGGCCTGACAATAGAACGGTGTAATTGCTTCAAGTATAGAAGAAAAAGAGCTTCAAGAATAGAACAGTATAGGCCTACATATATGTACATATATTTGTTTATTCGCACACACACACACAACCCACACACATTCTTTTTCTTGGAAAGGGGGCTTCTAACCTCAGTTCGGCATGTCAGGAGTCATTCCTGGCTGCAATGGGTCCACTGGCTCAGACAGTATCAACCTCCAGGCCAGTGTTGTTAGGGCCACCAGAGCCACTTCGCTGTAGAGCTTCGTGCTGGGCATCCAACAGAATGTCTCACGCTCAAGGCATGTGCCTCCACTCTCTGAACCATAGTCTGGCTTCACATTTACTATTTGTTCGAGATGTGTCGGTGCAATAGGAGATGCCAGGAATTGAAGTAGGAAAGCTTCATTTAAACTATTCTTGGGCTTCATTGAGATTTTGAGAAAAGAATTTTTATTTTTTGTTTTCTTGTTTCTGTTTTCCCTTTTGGGTCACACCCAGGAATGATCAGGGCTTTCTCCTGGATCTCTACTCAGAAATTGCTTCCAGCGATGCTCGATGGACCATATGAGATGATGGGCATCAAACCCAGATCGGCCACGTGCAAGATTAATGCCCTCCTCGCTGGACTATTAATTAGAGTGGCCCTGAGAAAATAATTGTAAGAAGTCAATGTGGGATGCTCTTTCTCTTTATCTATTTGCTCTTTTCTCTATTCTTTAAGTTGGACAACTTTTAATGAATCTTTTCATTTCTCTTCTGCCATATCAACCTGCTGTCGACCTTATTTTCTTGTTTTTTTTTTTCCAGTTTGTCTTAAATTTCAGGTATAGTACGTTTAACTCCAAATATCTCTTTGGTTCTTCAAGTGTCTGGTGATATATATCCTCTGCTTAGATCCCGAACAGATTTACATAATTTTAAAACATGTTCTGTTAGTCTTTCCGCAGACTGTTTTCATGGGAATATATTAGTAATGAATGCTTTGAATATTTTATGCCTTACCAAATTTAATAACCATAAAAGGCCACTGGCCAGTTCTAGCCCCTCTCCATAGCAGGAGTTTACTTCTGATTCAAGCCAGTAGGAGAGAGTCTGTTGCTAAATTATATTCTTTCTTTTTAGGGTTCACTGGAGTAAATCAGGGTGTCCCAGTATAATGTCCGTTGTTGAAAAAAAGGAGATTTAAAAACTAAACTTCATATTATTTTATTTTATTTTATTTTGCATTTTGGGGCACTCCTGCAGTGTTCAGGGTTTTTCTGGCTCTGCAGTCAGGAATTACTTGGCACTGCTCAGGGACCATATGGAATGCTGGAGATTGAACCTGGGCCAAACAACCTGCATGGCAAATGCCATCCCCGCTGTGCTATTGTTCCAGCCCCATCATTTGACTTTGCCTCAGGAAACAAGAATTCTGCAGATTGTCCAAGAATTTTGATTTCCATGGATAATGGTTTATTAGACCATGGACAATGGTTTATCTTTCCTGGACAATGGTTTATTTGGAAACTGGAGTGAGAGGTGCCCTCTCTATCGCAGGTGGCAGCTTGGCATGAGGAAAGATCCCTTCTGAAAACCTGTAACAATTGTCAAGAGCATTTTGGGTCTAAAGGTAGGGAGTCATTCCTGGCACCATTTAACATTTACTCCAACTCTGTGTTCAGGATTTCCTCCCAATGGTGTTGGGATCAAACCTTCCTGCAAAACTGGTGCTGAGCCTCACAGGAAACTGAGTCTTCATCTCTGGACTAGGCCCTTGGTATTAATGGGGCATGATTTATATTGTTGAAATGGCCTCTTGTATGTTCGTTGATGGGCCGAATATGGTAATACCTAACTTTCCCACACTCACTAGTTTACTTTTTCTCCTCAACAGAGCAGTTCTCAGGCTTATTTAGAAGTGGCCAGGATCACCTGTACCTTGTGGTGAGGCGGGGCCCGGACCAGGGGGAGATGCTGCCTTCTCTCACACGCTCCCTGGCGGGCCCCTTTGCTGAGGTCCCATGGATGGTGTCCAAGTACCAGCCTACTCCTGAGGGTCCATGGAGAGCTTGTCTGACTGGCATCAACCTGGGTCTGGCTGTGCCTACTGTGTTATTCTAAGTGGCCACCAGATGGCGATGCACACCTAGATAGCAGAGAAAGCCTTCCACCATCAAAACTATTGGCAGAAAAACCCTCCACAACGTTGAAACTAAAGGCATCTTCAAAGGTGAAACACCACTAACAAATCAACAGAAGATCACTTGATCACTTGATCACTTGAATCCCGTTACTCATCGATTTGCTCGAGCGGGGCGCCAGTAACATTTCCATTGGACCCTATCACGTGCCAATGTAGCCCAATGGCATCTGGTTGACTCAGGAATATGAAGAGCCTCAAACCGTTCCTTCAGGGTCTTAACAAGGAAGTCTGACCATCTTGTAGGTGGGCGGCCACGTGATCTTTTGACATCCCGTGGGATCCAGTCTGTAACGGCTCTAGTCCAGCGGTTGTCTCCAAATCGCATTACATGTCCAGCCCATCTGATTTTCGATGCCTTGGCAAAAGAGACAGCGTCCCTGATTCTGGAATAGCGACGAAGGTCAGAACTCCGGATTCCTTCTCTCACTTGAGTGAGGCGTGATATTCCAAGCATAGCTCTTTCGATGCCTCTCTGGGGAGACCCGAATAGCATTCTCATCCTGCTTTCGTAGGGCCCAGGTCTCTGAGGCGTATGTTAATGCAGGGGAGAACGGTGGAGTCGAAGAGATGTGCCCGGAGCCGGAGGTTCTTTGTCCCTTTTAGCTATTTCTTCGATGCCTTTGAAGGCATTCCATGCCGCCTCTCTTCCTCCTGCGCAGCTCAGGTTTTAGGTCGTTCATCATGTTGACTTCTCGACCTAGGTACACATAACTGCTGCATTCAGAGATGTTTGTTCCATTGAGAGTGAATGGGGCCTCCTCAGGAACTAGTTCATTTCTCATGAACATAGTTTTCTTCAGATTCAGCTGTAGACCTACCTTTCCACATTCTCGGTCAAAGTCAGCCAGCATTTGTGCCGCTTGGCTAATGTTTGGTGTTATTAGACGATGTCATCAGCGAAGCGGAGGTGGTGTAGTTGCCGACCATCTATCTTCACTCCCATTCCTTCCCATTCTAATTGTCTCATGATGTTCTCGAGGGTGGCACTGAAGAGTTTTGGTGAGATGGTATCACCCTGTCGAACCCCTCTTTTGACATCAATGATCACTTCTTTGTAGAATGGTGAGATCCTGGTGGTGAATCCGTAATACAGCTCACGAAGGATCTTGATGTATTGGGTTTGAACACCCTGTTTGACTAGGGCTTCGATGACTGCTTCAGTCTCCCACAGAATCAAAGGCTTTCTGTAAATCAATGAACGTGAGACAGAGCGGCATCTTGTACTCCCCTACAAACCTCAATGAGCTTGGTTACTGTGTGGATATGGTCGATTGTGCTGAATCCTTTCCGGAAACCTGCTTGCTCGCATGGTTGACCTTCATCTAGTGTTCTGCTAATCCTGTTCAGGATGACTCGTGTAAACAGCTTGTAGATGACAGACAACAGGCAGATGGGGCGATAGTTGCCGATGTCATGAATGTCTCCCTTCTTGAACAGTAGAACTGTCCTGCTGGTTTTCCATTGGGGAGGGCACCTTGCATTCGGACAGGTAGCGTGTGAAGAGCCGAGCTAGTGTATTGATGAGCACCGGCGGCAGATTCTTCAGATGTTGGGTCTGACTTTGTCTGGGCCTGGTGCTGTTCCCTTCTTTACCGATGAGATGGCATGTCTTATTTCAGAAGGGAGAACGTTGGGAATGACGTATCCATCCTGTGGAATTTGGTATGTGGGCAGGTGGATGTGGCTATCAAAGAGATTTGAGTAGAAGTCCTGGATAATCTTCTCCATTGCCTTTCTGGAAGATGTGATAGATCCATCAGGGCGTCGGAGGGCAGTAATCTTGGTCTTATAGTTGGCGAAGGTCTTATATCTTCGCCAACAGAAGATAAAATAAACATATGGGACTACATCAAAGTAAAAGGCTTCTGCACCTCCAAAGAAACAGTGACCAAGTTACAAAGACAGTGCACAGAATGGGAAAGAATATTCACCCAATAACCAGCTGATGTTTGGCTCTGCTGCGGTGGCGGGCCAGGGCTATGACCTGCCATACCTCCCTGGCACCTCTTGAGCAGCTGAGCACAGGGAGAGCAAGTAGCAGCTCTTCCCCATGTCTGTAAGTCTCTGGATCAGCATACCTGGGCCGGATTGAAATAAACTGCTGCAGGGTGGGTTTCGATGATCGGGCTGTGATAGGGCCGCCATTTTCCACATCCAGACTTCCCTCTAGTCAGAACTCCACCCAGCGACAGCCTATCACAGCCCATCTCGTGCGGCCGCAGGGAGGCCGTCGCGGTTCATTTATAAATGCTATATTTAGAGGTGACTACAAGGGTATGCCACCTGCACGGCCACCAGCCTGGCAAGCTGCCCGTGTTGTAGTTGATATGCCAAATACCAGTAACAATTATATTAGTTCATTCCCATGACCTAATATAATGGTTTGAGGCTCTTTATGTTCCTGGAGTGAGCGGATGCCCTTGGGCTCTGCTAGCATGAGACAGGACATATGGAGATATTACTGGTGCCTGCTCGAGCAAATAGATGATCAACGGGAGGATAGTGATAGTGACAGTCACCCAGCTGATAAGGGGTTAATATCCAGGATATATCAGGCACTGGTAGAAATTTTCAAGAAGAAAACAGACAACCCCTTCAAAAAATGGGGAGAAGAAATGAACAGAAACTTCAACAAGGAAGAAATTCGAATGGCCAAAAGACATGAAAAAATGCTCGTCATCATTCATCATCAGAGAGATGCAAATCAAAACAAAAATGAGATATCATCTTTTACACTAAAGAGATTGGCACATATCCAAAACAGCAAGAACAACAAGTGCTGGCGTGGATGAGGTGAAAAGGGGACTCTCATCATTGTTGGTGGAATGTTGACTGGTACAGCCTTCCTAGAAAACAATATGGACATTCCTCCATAGACTAGAAATTGAGCTCCCATTTGCCCCAGCCATACCATTCCTGAGGATTTACCCTTGGAAGCCAAAAACACACAGCGGAAAAGCCATCTGTAGCTTTATTTTCATAGTGCGCTATTCACAATACCCAGAATCTGGAAACAACCAGTTGGCCTGAGAACTGATAACTGGATAAAGAAACTTTGGGGGCCATAGTTTCTTTGGGGTAGATAGTCCAGCAGGTAGGGCATTTGCCTTGCACATGAATGACCTGGGTTTTATTTCCAGCATCACATATGGTACCCTGAGCACAACCAGCAGTAATTCCTCAGTGTAGAGTAGAGCCAGGAGTAAACCCTGAGCATCGCCGGGAGTGACCTAAAAAAAAGAAAGAAAAGAAAGAAAAAGAAAGGAAAGGAAAGGAAGGAAGGAAGGAAGGAAGGAAGGAAGGAAGGGAAGGAAGGAAGGAAGGAAGGGAAGGAAGGAAGGAAGGAAGGAGAAGGGAGAGGAGGGAGGAGGGAGGGAGGGGGGGGAGGAAGGGAGGAAGGAAGGAAGGAAGGAAAGGAAGGAAGGGAAGGAAGGAAGGAAAAGGAAGGAAGAAAGGAAGAAAGAAAAGAAAGAAGAGAGAAAGAAAGAAAGAAAGAAAGAAAGAAAGAAAGAAAGAAAGAAAGAAAGAAAGAAAGAAAGAAAGAAAAAAGAAAAAAGAAAGAAAGAAAGAAAGAAAGAAAGAAAGAAAGAAAAAAGAAAAAGAAAGAGAAAGAAAGAAGCTTTGGAAACTTTGGCACATCTATAGAATGGAATACTCTGCTGTAGTTAGGAAAAATGAAGTTATGAAATTTGCCATTAATGGATGGACGTGGAGAGAATCATGTCGAATGAAATTATCCAGAAGGAAAAAGACAGAAATAGAGTGACTACATTTATTTGCATGCCATAAAATTTATATAATATAGTGTGTGTGTGCACATATTATGATACCAATATCCAATATCAGGAGAAACATGGATCAGGAGGTTTTATCAAAGGTAGCAATTTTCACAAACCTGTGGGAGTCAGAGGCTAGTTGAAAGACTATGGAACATCTGTACTAATAGTTGTTGACAGTGCTAATACCAACCTAGAACTGAGCATTACATACAGGCAAAAAGATACACATGACAACCTCCTAATGTATGGATTGTAATCCACAATGTGGAAGGGAAGGAAGAAAGAAAGAGATAAAGAACCTGCCATTGAGGCAGGCTAGGGGAGAGAGGAGGGGATGGGGACATTGTTGGTGGGAAATGGACACTGGTGGAGGGATGGGTTCTGGAACAATGTATGACTGAAACCCAAATATGAACATCTTAGGATCATCTTTGTTATTGTATATCTCACGGTCGTATAAAAATATTAAGAAAAGAATGGGATATGAACTTGAAAAGAAAAATAATAAAGTTCAGATTGCAAGGGACAGTGAGAAAGGGCCAGATCTGAATATCAGTTTTCTCTTTAGTGTTTGAGGATTGCGGTGGGAAGTTTCTATGGAGCAACAATCTTCTTAAAAAATAATTTATTAAAAAATTGTTGCATAAAAATTCACAACAAAATGTAAATACAAGATAACATACAAAATAGGAAAATGTTAGTATATCTCAATTTTGGGTGAGCTAATTATGGCCACACTCTAAATATGATCTGTTGTCTGTTTTGTAAATAAAATTTTGTGTCTCTTGGTTCACATAGAAAAAAAATATTGGTAGAAAATTCCTCCAAAGGCAAGGTCCAGAGATTCAGATCTGAAGGAACCTGACGCCATCTGAGCTAGTGTAGTTGGTGGGGGAACAGAGGGAGGCCAGTAAGGGGAGGCGAAGGTTTGACTTGTAATGCCTCAGCCAGGTCGGACAGCTTCTTCTAGTCAGTAGCATCTACATGGGTTAGAATGATGATGATGATGATGATGATGGTGGTGGCGATGATGAAGATTATGTTGATGGTGATGATGTTGATGATGAAGTTGATGATGATGATGATGACGACGATGATGATGACAATCACCTCCTTAATATTATGGTGTTGCTAAAGTTGTGACATAGACATCTGTGTTATTGCTTTCACTTATTGAACTTAGCAGTCCTCTACTCAAATTTTTTTTTGCTTTTTGTCACACCTGGTATTGCGAAAGGGTTACTCCTGACTCTGCACTCAGGAAATACTCATGGCGGTGCTCAGAGGACCGTAACGGATGCTGGGGATCGAACCTGGGTCCTGCTGATGGCAAGGAAAACGCCCTACAAGCTGGACTAGCGATACAACCCCCATCTACTTAATGGATATAACAAAGTTGTTCCCATTAATGTGTTACATTCAGTATTCAACCTAAACCCCACCACCATTACACTGCCCATCACAGTTGCAACTGACCACACAACAACTCTCCACGTTGCTACAACTGTCCACCCCGACTGTAAAAGTCTTCTTAAAGTGCAAATGCCACCACTGTTTCAAAGGCTCACCAAGGCAACTGCACACAACCATAACAACAACACACCAGCATTATTAGCAATTTTTCCAACCAGCACTTAAGCCTGCCCCTAGAGCAGACCCTCAATAATCTATTTTATATTGCTTGCTCTAGATTGCTAACATGATCTAGCAACGTTTTCTTAGAAGATAGTGAAGATTGTCTGGTCTCACAGGGAGGTATTGAGCCCTCGTATAAAAAGTTACAGACACATTGTCACAGAATCGGTGTTGTGTGTACATATTTTGTTATTGTAGAGCTTCTACTTTACATCTATTGACTGAGTTGTGCTTCTGGGAATTTCAGTAGTATTTTTTGAGGAATTCCAAAATTTTTAAGTGGGTGATAAAGTCGGAGTCAAAATTTTAAACAGGTGATATTGGTAGATGGGCATGACTATCACGTCTTCCTGAGGCACAGGGAGATGAGGGGAGGCAGCCCTCTGGTCAAGGCATTTGGAGGCCATATCTTCGGTGAGGGCCAGTCCAAAAGGACCCATGGTGGTTGTGGGGTGGGGGGAGGTCCCTCAGGCCAACGAGGTCTTTGTGAGTCAAGTCAGAAGCTGAGCAGCCTTCATTGTTGATGTCACGCTGTGGGAGTTCTAGATTTCTCACTGGCCAATGGGGTTGCAGACCCGAGACCATGCCCATACCCTTGCATATAAAGTGCGGGGCCCTCCTCTTCTAGAACCATCTTGAAGGAACCAGTTGATGTGGTGAAATCCTCATACTGAGAATCGCGAGACATGACTCCAACCTCGGGACTCCGTGTTACCCTCCTCTACTGTGTGTCTCCTCCCCCGGCCCCATTGGGGTGCCTATCCCCCAACCCTGTGGGGACCCAGAGTGGATTTCAGAGGACTCAGCTGGCCAAAGAATGGAAGTTGGTGAGAAAAGTGCTGGGACCGGGATGTACGGCCAAGTCTAAGGCCTTGTGATTGCCCCCTGGTGACCAATGTGTGGGCGGATCAAACCCTTGCCCAGCTTGCAGTCCTGGCCGAAGTCAACAAGCAGTCCTGCCCTCAGCAGCATCTGCCAGCAGTCAGGACTCCCCTGGACTCTGGGCTAGTGATCTCCAGGGCCCCCTCATCCCGGAGCTTCATGGTCTCTCTGTCCCCAGAACTGGCCTTCCTGGGCTCCAGGTGTCCTAAGACCTCAGTAGCCACCTTGTTACCTGCCCTCCGAGGGGTAGCCAATGTGGCCTGGGACAGGGCCTCAGAGCTTAGTACCATCTGTCTTTCTGTCCTTACTGGAGCTGAGGTTTAGAACCAAAGTCCAAAGCCCCAAGGTCTAGGAGATTTATCCCCTCTGGGGTTACTCTTGTTGGTCTCCATATGCGGTTTCAAGGTGACTAGGGACCACGACACCTCAGTAGGGATGTGGCCTACCCTGTTAGTTGATAGTTACAAAAGCATTGATACATTTGGGAGCCACTGTTTGGGGTTGGGACCATGTCCTTACTCAGTGTCATGCCTCAGGTGGAAGTGAGGAAACAAAGGGCCCAGTCCTCAGGGCAGCAGGATGAGTATCTGACCCAGCTCCAGCAGTTCCTGCTCACAAGCCATAAGCATCTGCACAGCTACGAGAAGTTGGTCTCCGAGAAGGAGGAGCTGCAGCAGCAGGTGCTACAGCAGAGTCAGCTCCTGCACCAACTGCAGCAGGAGTGACCCAGAGGTCAGGCGGTGTTGGTGGAGGCCCTGAAGGAGCTGAGGGAGACCCAGATGAGAGTCGGCGCAGGCACTCAGGACAGGAAGGCGGCAGCCGGCTCCTTCTCTGCTCCTCACAGACCACCTTCTCCTTTAGGAGCTCCTCAGACAGTCGTAGAAGGAGAACCAGAAGTCTCGGGCACTGCTGAAGTTGCAAGTGTGCCCTGAGAAGGGGTGAGTGGCAGGGGAAAGGGTACCCTGGAGGGAGAAGCCCCCTTTGCGGAGTCAGGAGGTGGGGCTATGGGATGGTGGACCAAGAGGGCCCTGAACCAGGCCTCTTCTCCCTTCTTGGCTGGCTGAGACGCTGGGTGTCGCCCCACAGCCAGTCCAGTGTCAATAGACGCAGAGGTGAAGGACAAAGAGGTGGTAGAGCCCCAGGCCTCGGCAGAAGGTGCAACTACAACCCCCAGAAGTCCAAGCGGAAGCAGAAGTAAACGGACATTTTAAACTCTTACACTGGCCTGTCTCCGCCTCAGGTATTCTCCCAGGGGTGTGCCACTTATTAATACAAATAATGAAATTCAACAACAAGGGAAGGTAATACCCTCAAGAAAAAAGAAACAGTACACTAGAGGAATCTATCCCTGAACACCGCAACACCATGGGGAAACAACGCAGATCCCCAGTTCGAAGAACAGATGAAGGAATCAACCCTGAAGACTCAAAAAAGAATGCAGATGTGCATGATCTCTCTGACAATGAAATTAGAGAAGAAATTGGTAGGATGCTTAAGGAGCTCAACGAAAAAATGGAGCAGATGTCCAATAAAATACAGGAGAACAAAAAGCGAAGCAGGTGAAAGGGCAGTCGATAAATTACGGGAGGAAATGAGAGCAGAATTGAGAACCATACAAATAGAAATATCATCGCTTAAAAACTCAGTAGATGAAATGAAAAACACAATAGGGGCTCTCAACAGTAGGACGACTGCAGCGGAAGAGAGAATCACTGAGACTGAAGATGAGCTGCAGAAAGCACTCAGAGAACTACATAAGATGGAAAAAGACCAGAAAATGGATCAACAAGGGAACAGAGAACAATGGGATGAGGCCAGGCGGAACAACATAAGAAATTATCGGAGTCCCAGAGGGACAGGAAAGTAAACCCAAGTAAATTAAAACAGTTAAAAACATCATGGCTGAAAAGTTCCCCAAGTTAAAGGAAGAAGGCATCCAGAAACAAGAAGCCCAACGCTTACCAGCAAGAAGAGACCCCAATAGAAAGACCCCAAGACACATCCTAGTCAAAGTAATGGATGCCATAGACACACACACAATTCTTCAGGCAGCAAGATCAAAGAAGGAAATTGTATACAAAGGAGCAATCATTCAACTTTGAGCAGACTTCTCAAAAGAGACCCTCCAAGCCCGAAGGCAGTGATGGGATATAGTAAAAAAAACTTAATGAATGAATGGCTCAGCAAGAATTCTTTATCCGGCTAAACTCTCACTCAGATTTGAAGGACAGATATACAACTTCTTGGATAAACAATAGCTTAGGAACTTTGTAAAATCAAAACCAAACTTAAAAGAAGGACTGAAAGATCTACTATAAGACGAGACATAACCCAAAAGAGCAACCAATCTATACAGAAAGATGGCACAAAATCCCATGACAATAATCTCTCTCAATGTCAATGGTCTAAATGCACCAGTTAAGAGACACAGAGTGGCAAAATAGATCAAAAAATTGAATCCGACATTCTGCTGCCTTCTAGAAACTCACCTGAACAATCGGAGCAAAGACAGGCTCAAAATAAAAGGCTGGAAAACAATCCTTCACTCAAACAACCCATCCAAAAGGGCTGGGGTAGCCATACTGGTATCCGACAACATAAACTTCAGGCTAAAGAAGGTCAGAACAGACAATGAAGGTCACTTCTTAATAGTCAAGGGATGTATATATCAGGAAGAAATCACGCTATTAAACATATATGCACCCAACGAGGGGCCAGCAAAATACCTAAAACAACTACTAATAGACTTCAAAGAAGACATTGACAGCAACACAATTGTAGTTGGAGACTTCAGCACTGCTCTATCAACCCTGGATAGATCAACAAGATTGAAACTTACCAAGGAAATACTGGCCCTAAAAGAGGAGATGGAAGAAAGAGGTCTGGTAGACATATACAGGGCATTTCATCCCCAAAAAGCTGAATACACTTTCTTCTCCAGTGCACATGGAACATACTCCAAAATAGATCACATGCTGAGCCATAAATCATACCTCCATAAAATCAAGAAGATAGAAATTGTGCCAACTATTTTTTCAGACCATGATGCACTGAAAATAGAAGTTAATTGTACACAAAAATGGAGACCAATACCAAGTACCTGGAAACTAAACAGCTCACTGCTGAACAACCAGCAAGTCATAAAAGAAATCAAAAAGGAAATCCAAAGATTCCAAGAAACAAATGAGACTGAAGACACGAATTACAGGAACTTGTGGGATACAGCAAAAGCAGTGTTAAAAGGCAAGTTCATAGCTCTTCAAGCAATAATCAGAAAAGAAGAAAAGACCATCAAAAACAGTCTGACCTCAAAACTAGAGATCTTAGAGAGTGATCAACAGAAGGAGCCCAATCCAAGCAGAAAGAAAGAAGTAATAAAACTTAGAGCAGAAATCAATGACATGAAATGTCAAAAAACAATCCAGAAAATCAACGAAACCAAAATCTGGTTCTTTGAAAAAAAAAATATTGACAAACAACTTGCAAGACTTGTAAGTAAAGGAAAAGAGAGAACCCAAATAAAAAGAATCAGAAATGAAAACGGGGACATCACAACAGAAACCACAGAAATTCAAAAGATCATCAGAGATTACTATGAGAGCCTGTACGCCACAAAACAAGAGAACCTAGAAGAAATGGACAAATTCCTGGATTCCTATAGCCTCCCAAGTCTGCAACAAGAAGATTTGGAATACCTCAACAAACCTATCTCCATCGAGGAAATAGAATCAGTAATCAAAGGTCTCCCCAAACACAAAAGCCCAGGTCCAGATGGATTCACCAGTGAATTCTACAAAACCTTTAAAGAGTACCTGCTCCCAATTATTTTTAAGCTCTTCCGGCAAATTGAAGAAACAGAAACACTCCCAAATAGGTTTTCAGAGGCACATATCACCCTGATACCCAAAGCAGACAGAGATGTCACAAAAAAAGGAAAACTAGAGACCAATCTCCCTGATGAATACAGATGCTAAGATCTTCAACAAAATACTAGCAAATAGAATTCAAAGAGTCATCAAAAAGATTAAACACCATGACCAAGTGGGATTCATCCGGGAATGCAAGGATGGTTCAACATCCGCAAGTCAATCAACATAATACATCATATCAACAAAAAGAAAAATAAAAACCATATGATCATACCAATAGATGCAGAGAAGGCATTTGACAAAGTTCAACACACGTAAATGATAAAAGCTCTCCGTAAAATGGGGATTGAAGGAACCTTCCTCAAGATAATCTAGGCCATCTACTGCAATCCCACAGCGAGCATCATTCTCAATGGGGAAAAATTGAAAGCCTTCCCCTTAAGATGAGGGACAAGACAAGGCTTCCCACTCTCACCACTTCTATTCAATATGTATTGGAATTACTTGCCATAGCAATCAGGGAAGGAAAAGACATTAAGGGCATCCGGATAGGAAGAGAAGATGCCAAGTTGTCACTATTTGTAGATGACATGATATTATACCAGGAAAACCGGAAACACTCTCCCAAGAGGCTCCTAGAAATAATGCATTCCTATAGTGGAGTGGCAGTGTACAAAATCAATACCCAAAAGTCAATGGCCTTCCTATATGCAAACAGCGAAAGAGAAGAAAGGGACATTAAAGAATCTATCCCATTCACAATTGCGCCGCAGAAAATCAAATACCTAGGAATCAGTTTGACAAAAAATGTAAAGGATCTCTACAAAGAAAACTACAAAACGTTATTTCAGGAAATAAAAGAAGACAAAGAAGACCTTAGGAAATGGAGACACATTCCTTGCTCATGGATTGTAAGGATTAACATTATCAAAATGGTAATAATCACTAGAGATTTATACAGATTCAATGCGGTCCCTATAAAGATACCCATGATGTTCTTCAAAGAAATTGAACAAACACTCCTGAAATTTGTATGGAATAATAAACCCCCAGGAATAGCTAAAGCAATCCTTGGAAAAAAGAAGGTGGGAGATATCACTTTCCCAATCTCAAGCTCTACTACACAGCAGTTCTAATTAAGACAGTGTGGTATTGGTATAGAGACAGACCCTTAGACCTATGGAATAGAACTGAATATCCTGAAACACACTCTCAAATATACAACCACTTAATCTTCGATAAAGGAGCAAAAAATATTAAGTGGAGCAAAGAAAGCCTCTTCAACAAATGGTGCTGGGAAAACTGGGCAGCTATGTGTAAAAAAATGAACTTAGACCTCCTTTTAACACCATGCACAAAAGTCAGGTCAACATGGATTATAAATCTCAACATAAGACATGAATCTATAAGGTACATCGAAGAAAACAAGGAGAAACGCTCTACGACATCGAAACTAAAAGTATCTTTAAGGACGACACACCACTGACCAAGCAAATGGATGCAAAGATAAACAAATGGGATTATATAAAATTGAAAATCTTCTGCACCCCAAAAGAAATGGTGACCAAGATACAAAGACAATCCACAGAGTGGGAAAGGTTATTCACCCAATGCCCATCTGACAAGGGGTTAATATCCAGGATATATCAGGCACTGGTAGCCCTTCACAAGAAAAAAAAACAGCCAACCCCATCAAAAATGGGGAGAAGAAATGAACAGAAGCTTCCAAACAGAAGAAATTTGAACGTCCAAAAGGCATATGAAAAAGTGCTCTTAATATCTTTAATCATCAGGGAGATGCAAATCAAAACAACAATGAGGTACCATCTCACACCACAGAGACTGGCACACATCCAAAACACAAGAACAACCAGTGCTGGCGTGGATGTGCCGAAAAAAGGTAAAATAATATGTGCATTCCTCCGAAAACTAGACATTGAGCTTCCATTTGATCCAGCAATAGTACTCCTGGGAATATACCCGAGAGCCTGAAAAACACATAGCAGGAACACTATCTGTACATCTTTATTCATCTCTGCGCTATTCACTATAGCTAGAATCTGAAAACAACCTAAATGCCCGAGAACAGAGGACTGGCTAAAAGAAACTGTGGTTCATCTACACTATGGAATACTATGCAGCTGTCAGAAAAGATGAAATTATGAAATTTACCTGCAAATGGATTGACATGGAGACTATCATGCTGAGTGAAACTAGTCAGAAGGAAAAGGACAGATATAGAATGACTGCATTCATTAATAGGATATAAATAGATACCAGTGGCTTAGTAAATGTGTGAAATGGTAATGGCAGATTAAAACTCACCATTGAATTACACAAAGAGACTTAAGTGATAAATTCTAAATATCTGCAGGGCTAGCCACAATGTGTAAAACAGGAGGGAGAGAGATGCAGAGACAGAGAGAATAAGAGAGGACACAGGGCTACCTGCTGTTGAGGCAGCCTGGGGGTGGGTTGGAGGGGGTGGGGTACACAGTGGTGGAAATGGGGCACTGGTGGAGGGATGAGTGCTGGATGGTGGGGGGATGAGTATTACCAAGAACCAATTGTGAACACCTTTGTAATTGTATGTCTCACGGTGGTATAATAAAAAATTAAAAAAAAAGGAAAAGTCGCCAAACTAGGCACCTGGGATTCTGTGGGGCAGAAATGTTCCCAACACTAGCCACCAGGAACTTGTCCCCTATCACTAGACACATATTAAGGTGGCAGATTTTTTCCCCCACCACTATATACTGTTTTTCGGGCATAAATGTCCCCATTGTTTGTGATGTCAATACACTCAATGTGAATTTTAGTATTTTTCAGAATTTAAAAGTTTTCATCCCTTTTCCCCATAAGAAATGGCATTATTGATATTAAATAATACATTTATACATACATAATACCTAATGCTGGAGATAAACGATGACTACAATTGTATGCCACCAGCATGGCAGAGTCTGGCAAGCTACCCGTGTCGTATTGATATGCCAAATACCAGTAACAATTATAGACCTCATTCCCAATACCTGATGGAATGGTTTGAGGCTCTTTATGTTCCTGGAGCAACAGATGCCCTTGGGCTCTACTAGCATGAGACAGGACATATGGAGATATTACTGGGGCCGGCTCAAGCAAATCGATGATGAACGGGAAGACAGTGACAGTGACTGGGTACCAGAGGAGTCCAGAACAGACACGCCCTCCCGCAGCTCTTCCAGAAAGTCTGGACAGGCAGTGACCACCCCCTTACTCCAACTAGGCCTCAGAGAAGTTACTGGGTGGAAATTGCCTCCCCACTTCCACTGCTTCAGAAAAGTTAGGGCTATGAGAAAAGCCAAGTTTATGGGCTGCCTCGCAGTAGTCAGGGCACTTTCCCCTTCATTGTTGACTTGGGTTATTTGCAAAGGGTCCAGAGAGCGGTTCAGGTGCCTCAGGGTAGGCTCTGGTGCAGTACCTCAAGTCCATTCCCTGGCACCAGATGGTGTGCTGAGCACAAAACCAGGAGCACCCTTAGACATCCCTAAACAAAAACGTCTCAGATAGATCCACACAACGAGGCTCAATAAAGCAGTTACAGGGTGGTCGTAGGGAGGGGCACAGTGCCTCAGATGAAAAGCAGGACTGTTGGGGCAAAAGCAACCCCTCGCTGTTTCAAGTTAAAAGTGTGCCACTCAAACCTTAGCCTTTGGCTGAAGTGACAGCACAGTGGGGAGCACATTTGCCTTACATGCGGCTAATCTGTGTTTGATTCCCAGCATCACATATGGTCCCCTGAGCACAGTCAGGATTAATTCCTGAATGCAGAGCCAGGAGTAAACCTGAGCATCAATGAATGTCTCTCTCTCACACACACACACACACACACACACACACACACACACACACACAAAAGCTCTTCGCCTAAATGGCCCCAAAGCCAAACAACAGTCTGAGCTTGGTGCTCCTCCTCCCAGGAACATTGTCTGTTCTGGGGGTGGCACCTGTTACTCATGGTGCCTGGAACTTTTAGATTATCGAGTTCTAGGCACTATTTGTGGCCGACTTGGTGTCAGGGAGGAGAGGATTGAGGAGCATAGGGCCCGCTCTCCCTGACATTCACTGTGCTATAGCTCTGGATCTATACCAGGCCTGTGTGTTTTTGTCACTGATTGGGTGAATCCTGACAGGACCAAACGTTTCTGGATGGTGGGGATCCTGTCCATGGGGTCTCACCATGTCCCAACCTATCAACTGCACTGGCTTTCACAGGACGATGACTTGATCATGCTCCTATAGTTCGTGTGTCTAAGATGGTGTCCCAGAGCCAGGGTCCCCCTCTGTCCTACCTGACATTGCAAAAGACTTATGTGTTACCACTGTGGTATCCCATCCACGTCCTTGGGTGGGACAAGTTGCGGGAGTGGACCAAATCATTGTATCCAGCACACTAATGCCCACATTCACCTTCTGTGTGGACATTCACATCCACTCCCAGTGGTCAGCACCCAGAGCTCAGGCCCAGCCCTCCTGTAAGTGAGCTCCAGGCTCTGGGTCCTTTCTTCTTCTGCAGACAAGCATGGAGACAGGCTGGGCCGAGTCACACTCTGCTCTGGTATAGGACAGGAAGTGCTTCCGGGATAGTGGCCAGGGACCTGGAGATCAGGAATTAGGGATCAGGAAGAAGCACCATCTTTTCTTCGCCCAAAGCATCTGGACTGAGGTGAGCCATAGTCTTTCCTTATCCCTACCCATTCCTTCCAGGCTCTGAGACATCACTACTGTCTCACAGGACTCCTGGCCTCGCCCAGCATTGCGCTTGATTCAGCAGATCTGAGGAATGCTGGGGGGCACAGTGTCAGGTCAGACTCTTACTCATGCTTCTAGCCCAGGAGATGAGAGGACATTCTCACAGCTCAAGTGACAATGGGGACAGACCTGTGCAGAGACAGACGAGAACGTACTGGTCCCGGGAAAAGCAGAGGTCAGCACCAGAGTCCAACAGGCCTTACTGACATGAGCTGTGACCCTGGGCCCCAACAATGAGTGTGCGGTGCCGTCAAATGGGACGAGTGTGGAGGTGAGGAACCTGTCCCCGCCCTCCCTCTGTGTGTTCCTTTCAGAGTTATCTGCTATGTGGGGTTCGTGAAGGAGCCACTACTGAAATAAGAAGGTAAGAATAAATGTGTCCGGCTGGAGACCACAGGGAGAAGCACAGACAGAGACCTGACACTGCCAAGCCCAAGGGAGTAAGACATGCCCAGGGCGGCTTCTCAGAGGGGTGCTGCTAGGGACAGAGGAGTATTTGGGGCTTGGCCAGAGGGGGCACCATCACGGACCCAGTGCCTGGTCCTCAGCTTGCTAGGCTGCTGCCCCGTCTGCAGTGGGGTGCTCAGCGGACCGTGAGTCAGGAGGGTTTAAGGTCTTGCAAGTTCTGTCTTTCAGACAAGGTTAGGAATTGAGGAGTTTCCCTTGTCCACAGCATGGTGGGGACGTCAGGAAACAGGTGCCGGGTGTCTCTTCTCCTCTGTCACAAGCCATGAGCAGAGCAAATGGGTCCTTTCAGACTGAGCATTCAGCTGTGGCCCCACTGTTCAAGCAACTTTCCCAATCAGGAGTTTGGTTCTTAAGGGAGCAGGTTACAGGGAATGGATCCCTGCTGGGTCCTCCCTGTCCTCCTGGGCCTCCTGCCCCTCCAGTTCTGTCCACCCTAGGAGGCTGTGAGAGAAGGCACCTGGACATGTCCTTACTCTGAGTATCTAAACTGGGCTTGTTTAGTTTTGATTTACCTGGGGGGCAGGAGTCAAACACACGCCATGGGAGGAAGCCTGGGCCCTTGGGAGGCAGCAAAATTCTGACATTGGTACAGAGTAGGCGCTCAGTCTGCCCAACCTGCCCTGTTCCCACAGCCCTGAAGTTGCCCCACACCGAAGAGCAAAGGAGAGGAGGTGGTGGAGCCGGCGGTGAAGGTGATTTACCCAGCAGCAAGACCAAAAGGCTGGAGCAGGGGACAGACTGTCCATCTGCTGCCTGCATGGGGGGTCAGTGTCTGAGCCTCTGTCTCCTGGCTGGAGTCTGCATGACACTGATGCCTGTCCTCACTCCTGCCCACAGATGCAGGGGCAGGACACCGCGGGGCACTGCCTGTGGCCACAGTGGGGCAGTTACGCTGTTCCCTCCAGCAACACTGAGCCGCTTTTAACAGCACCTGCCACCACTGTCACCTGGGCTCTGAGGAGCAGCAGCAGGGTTTTAGCAGAAGCACCTCCTGCATGAGCTACAATATGAGAGGGGGTTGGAGGGAAGAAAAGGAAGTTTTAGTGAGGGCTATGAGGGAGACCAAGGTGAGAGTCCAGGCATGTGCTCAGGACAGGAAGGCGGCAGCCAGCACTCTCCCTGCGCCTCACCGAACCCCCTTCTCCTGCAGGTCTCCTCAGTCAGACACAGGAGGAGAACCAGCATCTCCAGGCCTGCTGAAGTCACGAGGGTGCCCTAAAAAGGGAAAAGGGTCCCTGGGAGGGAGAAGCCCCCTGTGAAGGTCAGGGGCAGGGCTACAGGGAAGGTGGACCAGTGCTCTGGGGAGTATATGGGATGTCAGGGATCAAACCCATTTCAGTCATGTGCAAGGCAAATGCTCTACCCACTGTGCTGTCTTTCCAACCAGGCCCCCTCCCACCATGTTGTCACATGTATACACATTTCTCTCTGCTTTTTTTCATTCTGCAGAAACCCAGGTTCTCTATTAAGTATGTATCCTCTTTTACTCTCCCTTCATAACTTTCTAAGTAAATATCTTTTCATAAAAATGATCCTTCTTTTTTTTCTTTTGGGTCACACCTGGCAATGCTCAGGGGTTTCTCCTGGCTCTGCACTCAGGAATTACTCCTTGGCAGTGCTCGGGGAACCAAACGGGATGCCGGGAATTGAACACAGGCAGGCACAGGCCAGCCGCGTGCAAGGCAAATGCCCTGCCCACTGGACCATTGCTCCGGCCCCTATCTTTCTTAATAGAGAAAGAAGAGAGAAGGAAGGAAGGAAGGAAGGAAGGAAGGAAGGAAGGAAGGAAAGGAAGGAAGGAAGGAAGGAAGGAAGGAAGGAAAAGGAAGGAAGGAAGGAAGGAAGGAAGGAAGGAAGGAAGGAAGGAAGGGAAGGAAGGAAGGAAGGAAGGAAGGAAGGAAGGAAGGAAGGAAGGAAGGATGTTAGGTAGGTAGGAAGGAAGGAAATAGGAGCATACTGGAAAGCATATTTAAACAGAGAAAACAGGATGGGTAACGGAGCTCTATAAGTGCTGACTTGCCCAGCTTCCTATCCAACATCACTTATGGTCCCCTGAGCCCCACCAGGGTTGATCCATGAGAACAGTCAGTGCGACCTCCAAACCATAAACAAAGCCAAAGGAAACAGGGCCTGAGAGATGGCTCAAAGAGCTGAGCATGGCTTCTCCAAGGGGAGACCAAGGTTCAGTCCTCAGACCCCCATGGTTCCCCAGCACCTCCGGGATGACCCCCAAACTGAGTTTCTGGTCACCACCGAGCACTGCTGGATGTGGCCACAAAACTACAACAGAGGTGCAGGTCTACGAAAGCTGCAAAGTCAAAAATATTTTTTATTTTGATTATTTTGAGTCACATCATTGATGCTCAGGGGTTCGTCCTGGATCTGCACTCAGGAATTACTCTGGGATGTGCTCAGGAGTACATCGATAGACTATCATAGATATGCTGCCAAAAATCAACATGTGATGTCACAGGAGCCACCGTCTGCTTGCTGGTCCTGTGTCTTCCCCATCAGATGAACAGTTCAAAACGCAGAAGGATTTCTTTATGTCCTTCCCTGTTATTACTAAGCAGGATGAACTAGGGCAAAACAAAGCTGGACATTCTGGGGTTCCTGAATATATAATGAAAGAATTTTAAAAGGCTCTTACTTTTTTGTCCAAACTCTCTGTAGTGTTATGAGTTATTAGCGGGATGGTCCAGCCAGAAGCTGTAGATCACTCACAACTGGAGTTTGATTGCAAAACCGGCATTAACTCCTGAGCAATATGCTCAGTGGAGAACATGGTTTGCAGAAGGGGCTTATAAGATGTCTAGGGATAACATAAGCCAGGCTGAAACTAGGGGTGAAACCGTAGATACTGTAGCTGGCATTGGATCAGCTGGTTACATTTTAACGCAACTTGCTAACATATTGCTTATAAAATACCCTGCCACCAACCTCGACATATAGTAAAACACCTTCCAACCTGTGCACCTTTAAATTGTAACCGTCGAGCCTTGGAACTAGTCCCTGAGGACAAACTTCTAATCAGCTTTGGCAGATGGATGTCACTCATTACCTACCCGTTCACTCCTTGGTCCTTTTTACATGTTACCACTGACACCTTCTCTAGTTTTGTTTGGGTAACCCCGACTAAAAAGAATTTGCACTTGTACTCATTTATTGTCTTGTTTTGATGGATTGTAAATTAAATTCAAACATATAATGGCCCAGCTTATAGTAGATGTACCTTTAATTTTTTTTTTTTTGCTTTTTTGGGTCACACCCGGCGATGCTCAGGGGTTACTCCTGGCTCTTTGCTCAGGAATTTCTCCTGGTGGTGCTCGGGGAACCATATGGGATGCCGGGGATTGAACCCGGGCCGGCACAGGCCGGCCGCATGCAAGGCAAACGCCCTACCCGCTGGGCTATCACTCCGGCCCCTTTAAAGATGTTTGCCTGGTGTGGCAAATTCAGCAGACCACCGGCATGGCATTCCTTATAATCCCCAGGCCAAGAAATTGATGAAAGAGTCCACAGTACATAAAAAAATCTTCTTTAATCTCAATTTAAAACAGAAAAGGAGGAATAGGACCCCCTCTAATAGAGTACAATAAACGTTTTTAACATCTTTTGGCTTTACTTTTTTTAAAATCTACCTCAAAATACAATTTTTGAACATTGCCTGTCTAGAGCAGAAAACCATTTTTCAACGGCTGGAGCAATAACACCGTTGGTTGGGTATTTGTCTTGCATGCGACTGATCCGGGTTGGATTCCTTGGTATTCCACACGGTCCCCCAAGTACTGCCAGGATTAATTCCTGAGTGCAACCAGGAGTAAAACCCCTTGGCATTTCTGGGTGTGAATCGAAAAAAAAAAAAAACCTTCAAAACCTGCTGAACCTAAACGAAAGGTATTGGCTAGGGAAAAGATTTATTTTCAACAACAATGTTTTATTTGGAAACTGGATTGAAGGTGCCCCTCTCTGGCAGGTGCTTGCTTGGCACAAGGAATGATCCCTTCCGAAACCTGTAACAATTGTCAAGAGCATTTTTGGGTCCAAAGGTAGGGAGCCATTCCTGGCAGTGTTTAGAGTTACTCCAACTCTGTGCTCAGGGGTTTCTCCCAAGGGTGTTGGGGTCAAACCTTCATGCAAAGCTAGTGCCGAGCCTCCCAGGAAACTGAATCTTCATCTCTGGACTAGCCCATTAAGGTCAGCAGGTCAGGATTTATTTTGTAGAAGTGGCCTCTTTTATGTTCCTTGATGGGTCGAATATGGTGATACATAACTTTCCCACACTCACTAGTTTACTGTTTCTCCTCAGAAGAGCAGTTCTCAGGCTTATATAGGAGTACCCAAGATCACCCGGACCTTGCAAGAAGGGGGCCCGGTCTAGGGGGAGATTCTGCCTTTCTCTAAGCTCCCTGGCTGGCCCTTGCTGCAGGCCCACAGAGGGTGTCTGAGTACCTGGCTATTCCTAAGGGACCGTGGAGAGCTTGTCTACCTGATCTCAACCTAACTCGGACCAGTTCCTACTGTGTTACTTTCAGTGCCAACCAGATGGCGATGCCCTCCATGAAAACTATTGGCAGAAATCCCTCTAGGACATTGAAGCAGAAGGCATCTTCAAAGATGAAACATCACTAACAAAGCAACTAGAAGCAAAGATAAACATATGGGACTACATGTAACTAAAAAGCTTCTGCACCTCCAAAGAAACAGTGACCAAGATACAAAGACGGTGCACAGTATGGAAAGAATATTCTCCCAATACCCATCTGATAAGGGGTGTATATCCACCATATATCAGACACTGGTAGAACTTTTCAAGAAGAAAATGGCCAACCCCATCAAAAAATGGGGAGAAGAAATGAGCAGAAACTTCAACAAGAAAGAAATGTCCACCACTACTGTAAAAGTCTCCTAACAGTGCAACTGCCACCACCGTTTCAAAGACCCACCACTGCAAGTGCACATCACCATTACAACAGCCCACCAGCATTATTCCCAATTTTTCCAACCAGCACTTAAGCCTGCCCCAAGAGCAGACCCTCAATAATCTATTTTATATTGCTTGCTCTAGTTTGCTAACATGATCTAGCAACGTTTTCTTAGAAGATAGTGAAGTCTGTGCAGTCTCACAGTAAACCATTGGGCCCTAGTATACAAAGTTACTGATACTGTTTTTTTTACAGAATCAGTGTTGTGTGTACATATTTTGTTATTGCTTAGCTTCTACTTTACATGTATTGACAGTGTTGTGCTACTAGGCATGTCAGTACAGTGGTTTTTGAGGAATTCCAATTTTTTTTTCTTTTTTGGGTCACATCTGGCAATGCTCAGGGGTTTCTCCTGGCTGTGCACTGAGGAATCACTCCTGGCGGTGCTCGGGGGACCATATGGGATGCCGGAGATCAAACCGGGCCAGCATGGGACGACCACGTGCAAGGCAAACGCCCTACCCGCTGGGCTAGTGCTCCGGCCCAAGAATTCCAAATTTTTTAACTGGGTGATAAAGAGGGGAGTTCAAATTTTAAGGAGGTGATATTGGCGGATGGGCGTGACTATCAGGCCTCCCTGACGAACAGGGGGATGTGGGGAGGCATCCCTCTGGTCACGGCATTCAGAGGCCACATCTTGGGTGAGGGCCAGTCCAAAAGAACCCAAGGTGGTTCTGGTGTGGGGGGGAGGTCCCTCAGGCCCACAAGGACTTTGTGACTCAAGTCAGAAGCTGAGAGGACTTCACTGTCAACGTCACTCTGTGGGAGTTCTGGATTTCTCACTGGCCAATGGATTTGCAGAACCGAGACCACGCCCACGACCTCTCCTATAAAGTGCTGGGCCGTCCCTTTCTGGCACCATCTCGCAGTGAACCAGTTTATGTGGTGAAATCCTCATACTAAGAATCGCGAGATGTGCCTCCAACCCCCGGACTCCGTGTTACCCTCCTTTACTGTGTGTCTCCTTCCCCCTGCCCCCTATGTGGCGTCTATCCCCCAACCCTGTGCTGACCCAGACTGGATTTCAGAGGACTCAGCTGGCCAAAGAACGGAAGATGGTTAGACAAAGCACAGGGACTGGGAAGTGTGGCCGAGTCTGAGGTCTTGTAATTGCAACCTGCCACCCCCGTGGCCAGTGTGTGGGCCAGATGAACCTTTGTCCTGCTTGCAGTCCTGGCCCAAGTTGACAGTCAGTCCCGCCCTCAGCAGCGTCTGCTGGCAGTCAGGACTCCCGGGACTCTTGGCTAGTGGCCTCTACTGACCCCTCATTCATGAGCTTCCCGGTTCCTCTGTCCCTGTAACTGGCCTTCCTGGGCTCCAGGTGTCCTAAGACTTTAGTGGACACCGTGTTCCCTGTCCTCCGCAGGGCAGCCACTGGGGCCTGGGACAGGGCCATCAGGACTCTGTACCTGGCTGCATGTCTGTCCTTACTGGGGCTGAGGCTAAGAACCAAGGTTTCAAGCCCCAAGTTCCTAGAATTTCTCCCCCTCTGGGGTTACACTTAGTGGTCCCATCTGTTGTTTGGAGGTGTCTAGGAACCGTGGCCTTCGCAGTTGGGTTCTGGCCTACCCTGTTACTTGGTAGTTACTAAAGCATTGACACATTTGGGAGCCACTGCTTGGGGTTGGGACCATGTCCTCACTCAGTGTCATGCCGCAGGTGGAAGTGCGGAACCAAAGGGCCCTGTCCTCAGGGCAGCAGGATGAGTATCTGACCAGATCCAGCAGTTCCTGCTCACAACCCAACAACATCTGGACAGCAGATGGTCTCCGAGAAGGAGGAGCTGCAGCAGCAGGAGCTCAGGAGAGGCAGCTCTTGGACCAGATGCAGCAGGAGCTACCCAGAGGGCAGGCGGCGTTGGAGGAGGCTCTGAAGGAGCTAAGGGAGACCCAGGTGACCCTTCAGGGCAGGAAGGCTGCAGCCGGTTCCTTCCCTGCTCCTAACTGGCTGCCTTCTCCTTTAGGAGCTTCTCAGACAGTCAGAGGAGGAGAACCATCAGCTCCGGGCCCTTCTGAAGTCACAAGCGTGCCCTGAGAAGGGTGAGTGGAAGAGGAAAGGGTCCCCTGGAGGAAGAAGCCCCCTTTGCAAGTCAGGAGGTGGGGCTATGAAATGGTGGACCAGGAGTGCCCCGCCTCAGGCCTCTCCTCCCTTCTTGGCTGGCTGAGACCCTGGTGCCGCCACACAGCCAGTCCAGTGCCAAAAGATGCAGAGATGAAGGAGAAAGAGGTGCTGAAGCCTAAGAAGCCCATGCAGGTGAAGGGCCATTGTAAACACAGAGGTGGACGAGACCTTGAAGACCAGTGAAGTGGAGGTGATGATGGAGAAGGAGGCATCCAAAAAATATGAAGACTGTGATGCCAGAGGTGATTTGGCTGGTCTCCAATTTCCCTCTTATTCCCATTCTTTAACCGCAACAATGGACCCGATCCCCTCAAAATCATCCAAATCTAGCCCAACCCTGTCCTTCCCTGCTCTTCCTTCCTGTTCTCCTCTCACCCTTATCCTCCTCCCACATTCCTGCTCCCACGTTCCTCCTATTTTAGTATTTAATAAAATAAGCAACTTTTGAATCTGGGTGTCATGCATGTCCCCCAACTCTAGCTACCAGGGATTCCTGAGAGGCAGAAATGTCCACAATACCAGTCACCAGGGTCCCAGGACCGGAAATGTCCTCCACCAAGCACCAAAGCTTTGGGGGCAGAAAAGTCCAAGAAATAGTCACCAGGGTTTCTTGGTAGCAGAAATGTTCGCAACACTAGCTACCAGGAACTTGTCCCCTAGCACCAGACGCATGTTGAAGTGGCAGATTTGTTCCCCACCAGTAAATACTTGTTTTTCAGGGTGGAAATGTTGCTCCCCCTGGGTACCAGAGAGAGTCCCGAACAGACATGCCCTCCCGCAGCTCAGCCAGAAGAGTTGGGACAGGCAGCAGCCAATCCCTTCCTAAAACTAGGCCTCACTGGAGAGACTGGGTGAAAATTGCCTCCCCCACTCCCGTTGATTCAGAAATGTTCTGACCATAGGATAAGCCAAGGTTATGGGTTGTCTCGCAGTAGTCAGGGCACTTTGCCCTTCAGTGTTGACTTGGGTTATGTGCAGAGGGTCCAGAGAGCGGTAGGTGCCTCAGGGCAGAATCTGCATGCTGGGCCTCAAGTCCATTCCCTGGCAACACATGGTCTCCCTGAGCACAAAGCCAGGAGTACTTTGAGAAATCCCTAAAACAAAAACGTCTCAGATAGATCCACACAATGAGGCTCCATAAAGAAGTTGCTTTGTGGTTGTGGGGAGGGTCTCAGTGCCTTAGAGGAAACGCTGGACTGTGGGGGCAAATGAATCCTCTTTCTGATCTGCATTAAAACTGGGCCACTCAAACCTTAGCCTTTGAATAGAAGGATATCACAGTGGGGAGCACATTTGCCTTGCATGCGGCCAATCTTCTTCAATTTGCAGCATCCCATTTGGTCCCCTGAGCACAGCCAGGAGTACTTCCAGTATGCAGAGTCAGGAGTAATCCTGGGCATCACTGGGTGTGACCCCCCAAAAAAATCTCTTGGCCTTTATGGCCCCCAAAGCCAAACAACAGTCTGAGCTGGGAGCTTCCCTCCCAGGAATATTTTCTGTTCTGGGCATGGCACCCCTGTTGATAATGGAGCAGGGACCAAAAGATCCACTGAGTTGTAGGCAGTATTTGGCATCTTTGAGTGAATAATGAATTGGTTGCACAGGGCAGGGCAGGAGGGTCTGGGACAGCTCTCACTGTCCTGTTTCCATTATTTTTAAAATCAAGAGATAAATGTCCATACCAGGCCCTGTGGGTGTGTGTCACTGGAAACGGGAGGATGCTGACTAACGGATTGTGGGAGACTATGCCACAGGTTCTCAACATGTCCAGAGTCTGTCACCTTCCAGTCATCCCCAGGTGACACCAGTGAGTGTAGCCTAGGAGAATCCACTCTAAGGATTAAGGTTCAAAAACCTGATGCGTCCTCATTAGGGAAAGCCGGATGCGTTACCCCAACACTGCAGCACCTCCGTGGCCTCACCACACTCCTGTTGCCTCCTCCTGTTCCCCTCGGCAGCACCCACCGCAGGAAGTTCCCACTAGTCCTCCTAATCTCAGTGGGTGCCTACCAAAGGCACAGCTACAAGTCAGCAGAGATTGGGGAGAGTTCTGCATATTCTGACCGGCCAGCGTTCAGGAGGGACATTGCCAAGCAGAGCTGTCCTTTCAGTGGATGTGAAGTGGGCACCGGGGTTGGCTGACCTCCCCACTAGGGCTCCTGTGCCTTCTTAACACGTCGTGAATCTGAGTGTCAGGCTGCAGCTTTAGGAGCCACAGCAGTGCCCAGATACCCTGGGCATGGTCCTTTCCGGGTGGGATGAAGGGCTTTTTCCAGCCACTACCAGATGCAACTCAGGTTGGAGACTACTCCTGAACAGTCCAGTGGCTCTGGGAAGGAGACTTCATCCATCATTTCCTGACACTCAGGGTTTAGGGGTCCCCTCCCCTTAGGGCGAATGACAATGGTGTTGAGGGTCTGTATACTACCAATAGCTAGACGTGGTTTTCACCCCATAATCCCTGTTCCGTGACATCTGGCATTGGGTAGCTACTTAGGCCCTTTGTAATTCACTAGAATCACCACTGATGGGAACTGGAGGTAGATTGTCCATCTGACTCTCTGGCAGTAGCTCGAGATCAGAGCCCTGGGAACAGAGGGAGAAATACCCAGGCCTCTTCCAGGGCCCTACTCTGGGTCAGGACTCCCCGAGCTGGTGCCCTTCCTCACGCATAATGTGGTCAAACCCCTTAACAGACTCTGGATTCCTATTTCCAGAGCTGATTACTGCGTTATTTCAGTTTTTCCTTTTTTCAGATCTAAATGCCCGTTTCTCCAGGAGGTTTGTAACCCAGCCTCCGCTGAGAGCTGGAGCAGAGCCCCAAAGCACCCATTTTGGTCCGCTTGGGCTTCTGCCCCCAGGTTCATATAGCCTCATGCTGCAGGATGATACATCCTGGGCTCCACAGGGATTTTCCTGGTCCAGAGCCAGGGCCTCCCCCAACACACTAGTGAGTCTTGAACCCTTGGGCAAAGGGTCCACAGGAACTGGGGTTTTCCCTGCCTGTCCATGGATCCTCCCACTCAGAAGCACAGGGGTCAGCTCCTGGCATGATTTGCAAAGGGATTAACACATCTTTGAGGTTCAGCATGTAAACCATTGGGCAGCATGGAGGCAGACCCCAGAGAGGGGAAGACCTGGGTATGACAAAGTGACCAGCAGGCACTGCACACTGACCAGGAGCAGGTCCCGCACGTATAGGTACCACCGCCTCGCGACTTCTGAACTGGATGCTGTGTGTGTACCAAGGTGCGTTGCATTCCACACGCAATGTTCCAGCCACTAGGACCTCCTCAGCTTTCCGTATTCCTAACCACACCTCTCGGGCTATGGGACATCACTGCTGGCTCTCATCAGGGACTCGCTCCTGGCCTGAGTTCACCCAGCACCAGGGAGCATGACTCAGCCATTCTGAGGGAGCCTGGGGGACACACAGTGTCAGGGCAGACACTTATTTGTGCTTCTTGATCTTTCAGAAGGTGGAACACTGGGAGCGAGGCTAAGGTCAGGAACATGGAGATTCTTGTTTTCCCTGTGGAGCCCCAGCTCTGCCCAGACCCTGGGTTCTCTGGGCCCAGCAAAAGCAAGAAGAAAATGTAAGCCCACCCCCACTCCCACCCAACCACAGCCCTGAGTCCAGATGCTGGCAGGGCCCAGGGATTCTTCCAGCTTAAGAGACTGCAGGAGTCTTGATATGCAGCAGATGAATGATGGTGGTGAGTTCAGGCCCCAGAGCCCAGCAGACCTGACAGGGTCGCTTTGACTAGACCCCCTCAGGGAGGTGTCCCCAGGTCCCCAGCTCCTCTGACTCCCTGCACATGACGGATCCAACAACTGTATCTGACAGAAAGCCCCCAGGCTGAGGCTGGGAGCCCCATTTCAGAACCAATTAAAAATAGCACCATCATGACCTGATCCGTATCCCCAAATACAAAGCTCCAGGAAATAGTTGTGAGGCCCTGCCTGCCACCCAAACCCCAAGACCCAATACTGCACACACTCATTCCTTCTTGGCCTTCTTTTTGGGTGAGATGCTACATGCCTCTGAACCTGATTTTCCTGTCTGTGTAATGGGCAGGTGAGATGTGTGGAAGGTCCCCTGTAGGACTGAGAGCCCTACTTGGATGATGGGGGGAAGAGGTGGAGGGCACTAGGTCAGGGGCTGGGGTGGCAGTGGCACACTCGTGACCCCAGTGCAAAGAGCATGTCCAGGAAGCACTGGGACAGCGGTGGGGGCAGGGACAAAGACAGAGAGATGGAGCACCTACTCCAGCTGGGGGTAAGACCTGTCGGGGAGGGAGGATGCTGCTGGGGGCCAGAGTCATCATTCCACCCAAGGAGTAAGGCCACTTTGTTGCCCCATTTGGCACCACAGCCAGTCACCAAATAGGTACACGGACTCTTTAGGGGGTGGAGGGTGCTGGGTGGATGTTTTAGAATATGGTGTGGGTTTTCCTTTGCTGGAGATCAGGGGGTTGGGTCACACATCCAGCAGTGCTCAGGAGTGATTTCTGACCATGCTCAGAGCTCTGGGGCCAGGGCCAGAGAGAGCACAGAGGTAAGTCCTGCCCGGCAGGGAGCTGAGATGCCAGGTCCTTAGTGACATAGAGGGTTCAGAGGTGATTGGCGAGGCTTGAGGTTAACAGTGAGGGGCAGGGACTGAGCCCTGGGCTGGGACAGGAGCTTCTCCACTCACTGTTCACCCTGGACACTGAGCCTCAGGGGCCTACGATTGAGTGGAAGTAGGTACGGGGGTTAAATAGGGGAGGGCCCATCCCTTAGACCCTAAAAAGCGAGACATCCTGAACAGGTGACAGGTTGCCTCAGGTGCCGCCTGCCTTGGGTCTGGGAGTCAGTGCTGGAGCCCGTCATTTCCTGCCCTCTTTGGCGTCTGTGGCTTTTCCCTATAGCAGACGCAGTGGCACATTGCTGGCAGTCCCAGTGGAACTAGGACTGTGACTCCCTACAACAGCATGTGGCCTCCTTCCAGAAACAGCTCCAAGATCACCTTCAAGATCTAATATAGAAAGACCTAAAGAACAGGCCTGGGGAGACAGTCCAGCAGGGAAGAGAGCGGCCAGAGCTCCTGGTCAGGAAGTCCTGCAGCTGGCACCTGCCTGCCTCTTACCTTCTTTCCTCAAGTTTATAAACTCATGAGAAACATCAGGAGGAAAACTAGGAGTTCCAGGCCCAGCTGAGGCAAGACTGCTGCCTGTGACAGGTGAGTGGCAGAGGGGAGGGGGTGAAGTCACCCCTGGAGGTTAGAAAGCAGGGCGCCCTGGGGACACAAAGCTCAGTGGCCCCAGCCCAGACCCTGTCATCTGCCCCTGCCCCGATTGTCTGAGACCCTGGGATGCCACTATACAAAACAAAGTGGCCAAGGGAGCGGAAGAGGATGCTGTAATATACATGGAGACGGTGGCAAGAGCTCTGAGGAAGGTGAATCTGCCAGGCAACCTGGACAGAGAAGAGGCGTGTGTTGGAGGACAGGTTTAGCTATTCTGGGAGTTTTGTTGTTTTGCCCAATCCCAGCTTAATCTATTTAAGCCAAGCTTCATTCTAATGAGACCTCTCTTCTATGTAAACACTGCTAGAGGGTGTGGCAGTTACAGAAGTAACCTTGACTGAATAACTTTTGACTTATACATCTAAGACCTCTATGTTTTCTAGATTGGGCACAGCTCCTCTTTATACCCACTGCACCCAGCGTGGGACAGTTAGAATTTACCAGAAGACTCCCATCCTGGCTACGTTGAGACTATAGGAAGACTGTAGGAAGGATCATACTAGTTTGCTTTAAGCAGGCGAGTGTGACCCTTTCAGTACACGAGAAGATACTCAGAATCACCCTGGTACAGATAATAAGAAGGATCTGTGGGTACCATCCAGATTACATGGAGCTCATGAAATTAAGATGTATTACTATATCAGCCCTCTCTCTCCAGTGTTTAACATAAGAAATAATCTCGGTAGAAAGGTTTAGACCTTGGCTAACCTTTGTTTATACCTGCAATAGGGTATAACAGAGTGGCACTACACTCTGTTTAGAGTTCTTAGTTGACATGACCCTCCCTGGATACTTTGGTGTATATAAGGGGACTGACTTGAGGCCCTTTCGACTTTGGGCCTTTCTGTTTTCAGCTTTTGGCTCCTCGGCCTTTTGCTTTTGGCTATTGGCTTTGGCTTTTTGCTTTTTGGCCTTTTGCTCCTTCTTCTGGGTAGTACTCAGCTTGGGTGAGATCCTCTCTCTTTGGTGGGAGACTTAGGCTCTTTTGTATAGTCTAAGTTCGGACCAGAGCTAGAGTTTGTTCATTATATTAGAGTGCTGTGGAAGAGTTTTTGTATTATTAAAAGCCTTTCTAGAACTGCACCAGATTCGTGAGTTTGCATCTGTTCTCCGGCGTCCAAGGAGGTAGAAGAGAACCTCTGTCCGGACACTGTCAGGGACCCCAGTGGCGTTCCCGACAAGTGTGGTGAGCCTGACACGTGCTCAGGGGTCCCGGGACACCCCCTGCCTCACTTTGATTCTGTCCCTTCAATTTGCTCACCTAACTGTTCCCTTGAAGCCTGTGAGCCGGCCTCCAGGCAATCCCCCTATAAACCTATGTACCCAGTTAGGGGAATGAAAGAGGCTTCAGCAGGACGTCCCCACAGGCTTGCCTCACTCTACCTCTTAGTCGCTGCAGGACTCTGAACCCCAGCCTTAGCCAAAGCACAAAGAGCAGGCTGAGAAGCTGCAGAAGAGAAAGCAAAGAACCAGTGTCTGGTACAGACAGGGACAGACTGAGCTCTGACTGGAGTAAGGGGCTACAGCTTCTGGGCCGAGGGGCCAGACATGCCCCAGGGAGTTACCTGGTGTGAAGCATCAGCCGGGCGGGGGCTCGGTGCCATGTTCAACTTCACGCCTCCTATGACGGGTCAGATGGAGAAGGAGCACCTGAAAGTCACCATGGTCCTCCCTCAGGCCTGCCTCTCGCTTCTCCAGCTGAGGAGTGAAGGTCAGCACAGCTGTGGGTAACAAACAAACAAAGGAGCTAGTCATTCACCTCACAGCTACCTACCTGTGCTGCACTACAGCAAACACCAGAGGCCAAAAGACAACACTGGATGCTCAAAGTCCTGCACTATCCCCTCCTGCAGAGACCCTTGGCCATGCTCTGCATGGTGTCACTAAGCAAAGCCTTTCTTCCATGTTTTCCACAGGTGTGGGAAGAAATTCACTGTGTCACTGTCTTCCCGTTCATCATCGATTTGCTCGAGTGGGCACCAGTAACATCTCCATATGACCTGTCTCATGCAAGTAGAGCCCAAGGACACCTGCTTGCTCCAGGAACATAAAGAGCCTCAAACCATTCCATCAGGTCATGGGAATGAGGTCTATAATTGTTACTGGTATCTGCCATATCAAATACGACACTAGTAGCTTGCCAGGCTCTGCTGTGCAGGTAGTATACTCTTGTAGTCATCTCAAAATCCAGCATTTATTGATGAACCGCGAGGCTGCAAGCGGCCACGCTAGCCGGGCTGTGATAGTCTGGTCTGCTGGGTGGAGTTCAGACGAGGGGGAAGTCCGGATGTGGAAAATGGAGGTCCTCATGGAGTGGGGGGTCATCTGGCTTGTTGTGAGGCTCTGCTGGAGTGGCGGGCCAGGGCTAGAACCTGCCATCCCTCCCAGGAGCCTCAAGAACGCAACGGCTGGACACCGTGAGGGCCAGTAGCAGCTCTGCCCCAGGTCTGTCTCTGGATCAGCATACCTGGGCCAGATTAAAAGAGACTGCAGCAGGGTGGATCTCGATGAGCCGGGCTGTGATAGACTAGTCTGCTGGGTGGAGTTCTGACGCGGGGGAAGTCCGGATGTGGAAAATGGAGGTCCTCATGGAGTGTGTGTGTGTGGGGGGGGGGGGGGGGGGTGGGGTCATCTGGCTGGGCCAAGAGAGAAAATTAAAAACACCAAAAGAGTTTAAATGAGGGGGAAAAGTAAAGAAAACAGGAGGGTGGTGATCCCTGAGAGCCACTAGGGCTCATAGTTCACCCTCACGCATGCCCTGGACCCCCCTCTCTCTCTCTCTCTCTGACTCCCTCCAAGGTCAGAGGCAGCACCACCAGGCCTGCAGCCCTGAGCCAGGAGAGGCTGTGTCAGGCCCCACCCAGAACCCTGGAAATGATTCAGGTGCTGAGGGAGAGGCAGAGCTCTAAAGATCAGCCAGGCCAAGGATCCTGCCACATTTGTGTTCCGCATACCTGCTTTCACCAGGAGTGAAAATAAGCCTCCAATGAGCCTGAACCTTGAGAGCAGTCGGGCAGCCTTGGCGTTTCCCATCCTGGGGAGGCAGCAGGTTACTGCTGATCAACTGGACGGGGCGGAAACCCGGCCCATGAGGCTTACCACGTTGGCTGAGCTCACTCTGCTTGAGCAAGTGTCGCAACACCAATGCTCCCCGTCCATGTGCCCACCCCAATGGCTTCTACATATGCTGCAGCACTGGGCAGAGGGTTGGGGGAAGGAGGCTGGCCCACTGCGCAGGGCTCTTGGGGTCTAGAGATGGGGGTAGGACTTAGTGGGACCTTATGGTTCGCCTCCTGTCCGTTACAGGCAGTTACAGGCAGTTAGAAGTTCCAGTTTGAGGCTTTTGTTTTCAAGCCACTTTTGTCTGCTTTGTGTGTTTTGTTTTCTTTTGTTTTGTTTTCTGGCCATGCTTAGCAATGCTCAGAGGTTTCTTCTGGCACTGTACTCAGGAATCACTCTTGCGGAATCACTTTTGGTGGGCTCAGGAGTCCATTTGAGATGCCAAGAATCAAACCTAGGTCAACTGCATGCAAGAAAATGCCCTACTTGCTGCACTATCATTCTGGTCTCCTGTGCTCTCTCTTTTGCTGTTTGTTTTCTTTTATTGTGTATTTGGTTGTTTTTTCATTTTGGGTCACAACTGGCATTGCTTAGGGCTTACTCCTGGCTCTATGTTCAGGAATTTTTCCTTGTAGTGCTCAGGGGAGTATATGGGATGTCAGGGATCAAACCCATTGTGCAAGGCAAATGCTCTACCCACTGTGCTGTCATTCCGCCCTGCCCCCCCCACCATGTATTCAAATGACACACATTTCTCTCTGCTTTTTTCCATTCTGGAGAAACCCAGGTTCTCTACTAAATATGTATCCTCTTTTACTCTCCCTTCATAACTTTCTAAGTAAATATCTTTTCATAAAAATGATCTTAAGAGAGAAAGAACAGAAGGAAGAAAGGATGAAGGAAGGAAGGTAGATAGGAAGGAATGAAGGAAGGAAGGAAGGAAGGAAAGAAGGAAAGAAGGAAGGTAGGGGGGAAGGAAAGAATGTAGGAAGAAAGAAATTAAATAGATGCACACTGGAAACAATCTTTAAAACAAACAAAACAGAGTGGGAAACGTAGCTCAATAAGTGGGGTCTTGCCGAGGTTCACGCCCCAGCATCATTTATGGTCCCCTGAGCCCCACCAGGGGTGGTCCCTGAGCACAGTCAGGTACGGCCTCCAAACCATACCAAAATCAAAGGAAACAGGGTCTGAGAGAAGGCTCAAAGAGCTGAGCACATGTTCGCCCATGAGAGGCCAAGGTTCAGTCCTTATCCCCCATGGTTCCCCCACCCCTCCGGGATGAGCCCCAGCATCTAGTTTCTGGTCACCACTGAGCACTGCTGGATGTGGCCACAAAGCAACAACAGAGGCACAGGTCTACAAAAGCTGCAAAGGAAAAAATACTTTTTATTTTGAATATTTTGAGTAACATCATTGATGCTCAGGGGTTCCTCCTGTATCTGCACTCAGGAATTACTCCTGGATGTGCTCAGGAGTACGTTGACAGACCATTATAGATATGCTGCCAAAAATCAATATGTGAAATCACAGCAGCCACCGTCTACTGGTCCTGTGTCTTCCCCATCAGAGGAACAGTTCAGAACAAGGCAGTATTTCTTTATGTCCTTCGCTGTTATTACTAATCAGGATGAACTAGGGCAAAACAAAGCTGGACATTCTGGGGTTCCTGAATATATAATGAAAGAATTTTAAAAGGCTCTTACTTATATGGTCCAAACTCTCCGTAGTGTTATGAGTTATTAGCGGGTTGGTCCAGCCAGTAGCTGTAGATCACTCACAACTGGAGTTTGATTGCAAAACCGGCATTAACTCCTGAGCAATATGCTCAGTGGACTTCATGCTTGCAGAAGATGCTTAGAAGATGTCTAGGGATAACCTAAGCCACGATGAAACTAGGGGTGAAACCTTAGATACTGCAGCTCGCATTGGAAAACCTGGTTACATTTTAACACCACTTGCTAACATGTTGCTTAAAAATACCTTGCCACCAAGCTCGACATATAATAAAACACCTTCCAACCTGAGCACCTTTAAATTGTAACAGTTGATTATAACAAACGTGTGGGAGTCAGAGGCTAGGTAAGACAGAAAATGGAACAGTGTGCTAACAATTGTCGAGGGTACTAATGCCAACCTAGAACTGAGCATTAAATAGAGGCAAATAGATACACATGACAACCTTTTAATGTATGTTCTGTAATCTATAATCTGGAGGGGAAGGAAAAGAGAAAGAGAGAGAAACAGAAAGAAATAAAGAACCTGCCATGGAGGAGGGCTAGGGGAGGGGGAGGGAACCGGGGACGTTGGTGGTGGGAGATGGGCACTGGTGGAGGGATGGGTGCTGGAACACTGTATGACCAAAACCCAAATATGAACTTTTTAATGGTATATCTTTGTAATTGTAAAAATAAAAAATTTAAAAAAATAAAAAATAAATCAGATAAAAAAGAAAAGTTGAAATAAGAGAGAAAAAATGGGGTCAGAGGGCTAAGAGCCTTATAAAAAATAAAAATGAATAAAAATAAAAAATGAATAGTTAATTAAAAATTACATTAACCCAATAAAGCAAGTCTCTGATACAGCACTAGGTTAACCCTATCCTTTCTTTGACCTCAGTAAAGAACTGGATGAATGCTTGAAATGACTAAAATGGCTTGCTTTTCACTATATAAATCAAACACAACTTTGATTAGAATCGAGTGAGTACCTGAAACACAGAAATGCCTGCTGGCACATGGCTTGACAGAATCTGTGCTGATGTCACTGATCTGGGAGAACCATAAAGGTGCTGGGGCTGGGGGACTCCAAATACTTCATCTAAAATATATTTATTGAATGTTGACTCACTATCCCTTTCCGAGTAAAGCAGGGCACTTACCTGTGCAGTCCTGACAACATTGTGCTCATCAGTGCTTGCTATTTGATAGACTTTTGCCATAACTATTGTTTTTCCCAAAGGCCTGCATGCTCTCTCCAGCTTCTGGTTGCAATCTTACATTTGGGACCGACCGTGAAAATAGAAGACACTGTGGGTGGAATAAAAGTTTTCATTAATTATAAATAAATAAATAAATAAATAAATAAATAAATAAATAAATAAATTGTAACCGTCGAGCCTTGGAACTAGTCCTTGAGGACAAACTTCTAATCAGCTTTGGCAGATGGATGTCACTCATTTCCTACCTGTTCATTCCTTGGTCCTTTTTACATGTTACCACTGACACCTTCTCTAGTTTTGTTTGGGTAACCCCGACTAAAGGGGGAAAAGAATTTACATGCTTGTACTCATTTATTGTCTTGTTTTGATGGATTGTAAATGAAATTCAAACATATAATGGCCCAGTTTATAGTAGATGTACCTTTAAACATGTTTGCCTGGTGTGGCAAATTCAGTAGACCACCGGCATGGCATTCCTTATAATCCCCAGGACCAAGCAATTGTTGAAAGAGTCCACAGTACATAAAATAAATCTTATTTAATCTCAATTAAAACCAAAAAAGGAGGAATAGGACCCCCTCTAATAGAGTACAACAAACGTTTTTAACATCTTTTGGCTTTACATTTTTAAAATCTACCTCAAAATTCAATTTTTGAACATTGCCTGTCTAGAGCAGAAAACCATTTTTTTAATTTTTTAGTTTTTTTAAGTATTTTATTATACCACCCCTTCTCCTACCTAGAATAGAGGATGGCAATAAAGAATTACTGGGAATCCATCTCTGCTATGCTCCTCAATTGCCCTCCTTGTGTTGATGATCACTTCCTGGATCCCATATGGTCCCCTGAGCACCGCAAGGAGAAATTCCTGAGTGCAGAGCCAGGAGAAATCCCTGAGTATTGCCAGAATTCTGAAAACATGCTTGTCATACAACGGTACACCCGGCAGAGCAGAAACCAGCTTTCCCCGTTGAACCCCCTGCATTCCATGGACCACGAGAGCAACTTCCGATCCGAGTCCACCATCCCGATGGAACCTCGGAGGAGCCCAGAGAAACCCCCACACCTCGCTGGCAGCGATCTGTGTCACAATCCACACTCTGCAGCTGGTAAGATCTCCCCCCAGCATATTAATCCAGTCTCCAGCCCACAGATTAATCCAGTCTCCAGCCCAGCTTGTCAGAAACCCAGCCTACAAGGACCCGCCCTGCAGAGACCCGCCCTTCAGAGGAGAGTATTTCAAGTCCAGGAATGCTTGAGCCTAAGACACAGGTACACCCGGCAGAGCAGAAACCAGCTTTCCCCATTGAACCCCCTGCATTCCATGGACCACGAGAGCAACTTCCGACCCGAGTCCACCATCCCGATGGAACCTCGGAGGAGCCCAGAGAAACCCCCCACACCTCGCTGGCAGCGATCTGTGTCACAATCCACACTCTGCAGCTGGTAAGATCTCCCCCAGCATATTAATCCAGTCTCCAGCCCACAGATTAATCCAGTCTCCAGCCCAGCTTGTCAGAAACCCAGCCTACAAGGACCCGCCCTGCAGAGACCCGCCCTTCAGAGGAGAGTATTTCAAGCCCAGGAATGCTTGAGCCTAAGACACAGGTACACCCGGCAGAGCAGAAACCAGCTTTTCCCGTTGTGGCTGCGTCGAGCAATTTACCTCCAAATTACCATAAATATTCTACCCACCCCTCTGAGAGAGCCCCACGAAGTAATAAGAATATAGCGCCCGCATGGCAGAGCCTGGCAAGCTGTCCAATGCGTGTTCGATATGCCAAATCCAGTAACAAAAATGTTTATTTTCCTGACCCAGAAAGAGCCCTTAATATGGCAGCAGCAAGAAAGGCAAACAAGCAGTGCCTGATAAAATTTCACGGCTGTCCTAGGCTGCCAAAACGAAGAAGGACTAAAATGACTGTCTGTACTTTCAATGCACGTACGCTAGCATCGGAAGCATATATTGAGGATCTGATGCTGCAAGCACAAAAGATCAAGTACGACATCATTGGTCTGACTGAGACGAGGAGGCGTCAGTCCCATCATGCTGTATTTGACACCGGAGAAGAATTGTTCCTTGGAACATGTGATGAAAGAGGCGTCGGTGGTGTTGGTGTCCTTGTCAACACGAACATGGCTGTCAACATTGATTCATTTGAATGCCTAACAAACCGAATAGGACGATTACACTTGAGGAGATGTGGCCCTCTGCCAGCAATTTCTATCTTCATTGTCTATGCACCAACATCCACATACAAAGAAGATGAAATTGAAAAATTCTACATGGAATTGGAGGAGTTCTATAAAAAAGATCACACCTTCTACAAGATCATAGTCGGTGATTTTAATGCCAAGATAGGACCCAGAAGATCGGCTGAAGAACTCCACATCGGGACCCATGGCCTAGAATGGAACGAACAGGGTGAGAGACTATCTGAGTTCATCATGTCCACCAAGACTATTCATGGGAACTCACAGTTTCAGAAGGCTGAAGCGAAACGTTGGACATGGGAATCTCCTGGCGGACAGTTCCACAATGAAATTGACCACATCATCTTCAATCGACGGTTTTGTCTGACTGATGTTGCTGTCGTCCCCAAATTCCAGACAGGATCGGACCACCGTCTCCTTCGTGCAAAATTCTACTTCCCGCAACGGGAGAAAAAGCTGCAATGTTTAAGAAGAGAACTCCCAGAACGACCACCAACTGGGAACTCTTTGGCACCATTGCGGCAACATGGGAAGATACCATCATTGATGACATCGATGAAGAATACAACCGACTGGTTCAGCACCTCCATGATTGTGCAAAGAATGCCGAGAGAGAAAGACACAAAAGGACGCTTGTCTTCAGAAACTCTTGAGCTCATTCACCAACGTGGCAAGGCGCGAGCCTCAGGAGACCAAATGCTAACGTCCAAGCTTGCTAAACAGTGCAGAGAAGCGATAAAAGCAGACCTCAAAGACAGAAGAGCAGAAATACTGGAAGATGCAGCAGAAGCCGGGAAAAGTATTCGCACTGCCCGCCTGTCCTTCGCCAACTATAAGACCAAGATGACTGCCCTCCGACGCCCTGATGGATCGATCACATCTTCCAGAAAGGCAATGGAGAAGATTATCCAGGACTTCTACTCAAATCTCTTTGATAGCCACATCCACCTGCCCACATACCAAATTCCACAGGATGGATATGTCATTCCCAACGTTCTCCCTTCTGAAATCCGACATGCCATCTCGTCAGTAAAGAAGGGAACAGCACCAGGCCCAGACAAAGTCAGACCCGAACACCTGAAAAATCTGCCGTCGGTACTCATCAATACACTAGCTCGGCTCTTCACATGCTACCTGTCCGAATGCAAGGTGCCCTCCCAATGGAAAACCAGCAGGACAGTTCTACTGTTCAAGAAGGGAGACATTCACGACATTGGTAACTATCGCCCCATCTGCCTGTTGTCTGCCATCTACAAGCTGTTTACACGAGTCATCCTGAACAGGATTAGCAGAACACTAGATGAAGGACAACCATGCGAGCAAGCAGGTTTCCGGAAAGGATTCAGCACAATCGACCATATCCACACAGTAACCAAGCTCATTGAGGTTTGTAGGGAGTACAAGATGCCGCTCTGTCTCACGTTCATTGATTTACAGAAAGCCTTTGATTCTGTGGAGACTGAAGCAGTCATCGAAGCCCTAGTCAAACAGGGTGTTCAAACCCAATACATCAAGATCCTTCGTGAGCTGTATTACGGATTCACCACCAGGATCTCACCATTCTACAAAGAAGTGATCATTGATGTCAAAAGAGGGGTTCGACAGGGTGATACCATCTCACCAAAACTCTTCAGTGCCACCCTCGAGAACATCATGAGACAATTAGAATGGGAAGGAATGGGAGTGAAGATAGATGGTCGGCAACTACACCACCTCCGCTTCGCTGATGACATCGTTCTAATAACACCAAACATTAGCCAAGCGGCACAAATGCTGGCTGACTTTGACCGAGAATGTGGAAAGGTAGGTCTACAGCTGAATCTGAAGAAAACTATGTTCATGAGAAATGAACTAGTTCCTGAGGCCCCATTCACACTCAATGGAACAAACATCTCTGAATGCAGCAGTTATGTGTACCTAGGTCGAGAAGTCAACATGATGAACGACCTAAAACCTGAGCTGCACAGGAGGAAGTGAGCGGCATGGAATGCCTTCAAAGGCATTGAAGAAATAGCTAAAAGGACAAAGAACCTCCGGCTCCGGGCACATCTCTTCGACTCCACCATTCTCCCTGCATTAACATACGCCTCAGAGACCTGGGCCCTATGAAAGCAGGATGAGAATGCTATTCGGGTCTCCCAGAGAGGAATTGAAAGAGCTATGCTTGGAATATCACGTCTCACTTAAGTAAGTGAAGGAATCCGGAGTTCTGACCTCCATCGCTATTCCAGAATCAGGGACGCTGTCTCGTTTGCCAAGGCATCTAAAATCAGATGGGCTGGACATGTAATGCGATTTGGTGACAACCGCTGGACTAGAGCTGTTACCGACTGGATCCCACGGGATATCAAAAGATCACGTGGCCGCCCACCTACAAGATGGTCAGACTTCCTTGTTAAGACCCTGAAGGAACGGTTTGAGGCTCTTCATATTCCTGAAACAACCAGATGCCATTGGGCTACATTGGCACGTGATAGGGTCCAATGGAAATGTTACTGGCGCCCGCTCGAGCAAATCGATGAATAACGGGATTCAAGTGATCAAGTGATTATACCACCTTGAGATATACAAATAAAAAGATATACAATTAAAAAGTTCATATTTGGGTTTTGGTCATACAGTGTTCCAGCACCCATCCCTCCACCAGTGCCCATCTCCCACCACCAACGCTCCCCGGTTCCCTCCCCCGCTTCCCCAGCCCACCTCCATGGCAGGTTCTTTATTTCTTTCCCTTTCTCTCTCATTATCTTTTCCTTCCCTTCCAGACTATGGATTACAGAACATACATTAAAAGGTTGTCATGTGTATCCTTTTGCCTCTATTTAATGCTCAGTTCTAGGTTGGCATTAGTACCCTTGACAATTATTAGCACATTGTTCCATTTTCTGTCTTACCTAACCTCTGACTTCCACACATTTGTGATAATTTCCACCTTTGACAAGACCTCCTGATATATGTTTCACTTGACCTTGGATATTGGTATCATAATGTGTACATATATATTTATGCCATGCAAATAAATGCAGTCATTCTGTATCTGTCTCTCTCCTTCTGGCTAATTTCGCTCAACATAATCTTCTCCATGTCCATCCATTTATAGGCAAATTTTATAACTTCATTTTTCCTAACAGCTGCATAGTATTCCATTGTGTAGATGTACCAAAGCTTCTTTATCCAGTCATCGATTTTCGGGCACTCTGGTTGCTTCCAAATTCTGGCTATTGTGAATAATGCTGCTATGAACATAAAAGTAGGGATGGTGTTTCCACTGCGTATTTTTGGTTTTCCAGAGTAGATTCCCAGGAGTGGTATGGCTAGGTCAAATGGGAGTTCAATTTCTAGTCTTTGGAGGAAAAAACCATTTTTCAGCGGCTGGAGCAATAACACAGTGGGTAGGGTATTTGCCTTGCATGCGACTGACCGGGTTGGATTCCCTGGTATTCCACACTCCCCAAGTACTGCCAAGATTAATTCCTGAGTGCAACCAGGAGTAAAACCCCTTGGCGTTTCAGGTGTGAATCTAAAAGAAAAAAAAAACTTCAAAACCTGCTGAACCTAAACGAAAGGTATTGGCTTGGGCAAAGATTTATTTTCAACAACAATGGTTTATTGGAAACTGGATTGAGAGGTGCCCCTCTCTGGCAGGTGCCGGCTTGGCACGAGGAATGATCCCTTCCGAAACCTGTAACAATTGTCAAGAGCATTTTAGGGTCCTAAGGTAGGGAGCCATTCCTGGTAGTGTTTAGAGTTTACTCCAACTCTGTTCTCAGGGGTTTTTCCCAAGGGTGTTGGGGTCAAACCTTTATGCAAAGCTGGTGCCAAGCCTCCCAGGAAACTGAATCTTCATTGCTGGACTAGCCAGCCCCTTAAGGTCAGCAGAGTAGGATTTATTTTGTTGAAGTTGTCTCTTGTATGTTCCTTGATGGGTCTAATATGGTGATACATAACTTTCCCACACTCACTAGTTTACTGTTTCTCCTCAGCAGAGCAGTTATCAGGCTTATATAGAAGTGCCCAGGATCACCCGGACCTTGCAAGGAAGGGGGGGCTCGGCCTAGGGGGAGATGCCTTTCTCCAAGCTCCCTGGCTGGCCCTTGCTGCAGGCCCATGGAGGGTGTGAGTACCTGCCTATTCCTGAGGTACCATGGAGAGCTTGACTGCCTGGCCTCAACCTAGCTGACTCGTCCCTACTGTGTTACTCTCAGTGCCCACCAGATGGCGATGCCCACCATCAAAACTACTGGCAGAAACCCCCTCTAGGACATTGAAGCAGAAGGCATCTTCAAAGATGAACCACCACTAACAAAGCAACTAGAAGCAAAGATAAACATATGGGACTACATGAAACTAAAAAGCTTCTGCACCTCCAAAGAAACAGTGACCAAGATACAAAGACAGCTGACATATTGGGAAAGAATATTCTCCCAATACCCATCTGATAAGGGGTTTATATCCAGGACATATCAGGCACTGGTAGAATGTAACAAGAAGGAAATGGCCAACCCCATCAAAAAATGGGGAGAAGAAATGAACAAAAACTTCAACAAGAAAGAAATTCGAATGGACATGAGAGGTATAAAAAATGCATAATCATGATTCATCAGAGAGATGCAAATCAAAACAACAATGAGATATCATCTTACACACAGATATTGGCACATATCCAAAAGAGCAAGAACAAGTTCTGATGTGGATGCGGGAAAAGGGGACTCTTATCCATTCTTGGTGGGAATGTCGACTGGTATTGCCTTCCTGGAAAACAATATGTACATTCCTCCAAAAACTAGGAATTGAGCTCCCATTTGACCCAGGCATACTGCTCCTGGGAATATGCCCTTGGAAGTCAAAAACACATAGGGAAACACCATCTGCACTCTTTCTTTCTTTTTTTTTTTTTTTTGCTTTTTGGGTCACACCCGGCAATGCTCAGGAGTTAGTCCTGGCTCTGAACACAGGAATTACTCCTGGTGGTAATCGGGGGACCATATGGGAAGCCATGGATCGAAACCGGGTCGGCACAGGACGGCAGAGTGCAAGGCAAATGCCCTACCCGCTGGGCTTTCGTTCTGGTCTCTGCACTTTTATTTTCATAGCAGAACTATTCACAATAACCAGAATCTGAAAACAATCAGTGTGCCCAAGATCTGATGACTGGATAAAGAAAAAAAAGAAAGAAACTTTGGAACATCTATAGAATAGAATATTATGCAGCTGTTAGGAAAAGTGAAGTTATGAAATTTGCTTATAAATGGATGGATTTGGAGAAGATCATGTTGAGCAAAATTAGCAGAAGGAAAAAAGACAGATATAGAATGCATTTATTTGCATGGAATATATACATATATATACATATATATGTACATATTATGATACCAATGTCCAAGGTCAGGCGAAAAATGGATCAGTAGGTTTTATCAAAGGTGAAAATTTTCACAAACATGTGGGAGTCAGAGGCTAGGTGAGACAGAGTGGAACAGTGTACTAATAATGATCGACAGTGCTATTACCAACCTAGAACACAGCATTAAATACAGGCAAATTGATACACATGACAACCTCTTAATGTTTGTATTATAATCCACAATGTGGAAGGGAAGGAAGAGAGAAAGAGAGAAATAGAAGGAGATAAAGACCCTCCCATAGAGGCAGGCTAGGGGCAGAAGGAGGGAATAGGGAAAATTGGTGGTGGAAATTGGGCACTGGTGGAGGGATGGGGGATGGATCTCTGTATGATTGAAACCCAAATATGAACCTCTTATGAACATATTTGTAATTGTATATCTCACGGTGGTATAATAAAATATTAAAAATGTGATATGAACATGAAAAGAAAAACAATAAAGTTCAGATTGCAAGGGACAGTGAGAAAGGACCAGATCTGAAAATCAGTTTTCTCTAAAATGGGTGAGGGATTGGGGTGGGAAGTTTCTATGCAGCAACAATCTTTTGGAAAATAATTTTTTAAAAAATGTGTGCTTCCAAAATTCATGACAAAATGTAAATACAAGATAACATACAAGATAGGTAAATGTTAGTACATCTCTATTTTGGGTGAGCAAATTATGGCCAAACAAATGTGATCTATTGTCATTTAGGTAAATAAAGTTATGTACCCCTTTTTTTACCTAAAACATATTGGCAGAAAATTCCTGCAAATACTAGGTCCAGATTCAGATCTGAAGGTACCTGATGCCATCTGGGATAGTGTAGTGGGCGGGAGACAGAGGGAGGCCAGTGAGGTAAGGGTTTGGCTTGAAATGCTGCAGCCAGGTCGGACATCTTCTTCCTAGTCAGCAGAATCCACATGGGTTAGGAAGATGATGATGATAATGATGATGATGATGATGATGATGAGGCTGTTGATGATGATGATGATGGTGATGATGGCGATGATTATGAGGATGATGATGAAGTTGATGATGAAGTTGATGATGTATGATGATGATGCTGCTGATGATGATGATGGTGCTGTTGCTGCTGATGCTGTTGATAATGATTATGATGATGATAATGGAGATGATATTTATGAGGATGATGTTGATAATGAAGTTGATGATGATGAATGTGTGTTATGATGATGATGACCTCCTTACTACTAATGGTGTTGCTAAGGTTGTGATCTGGGCCATCTATGTCATTGATTTTGCTTATTGAAATAGTGGCCCTCTACTCAATACATATTTTTTCTTTTTGTGTCACACTTGGCATTCCTCAAGCATTACTCCTGACTCGGCACTCAGGGAATTGCTCCTGGCAGTGCTCAGGGGAACATATGGGATGTTGGGGATCGAACCTGGATCTGGCTGATTGCAAGGCAAGCGCCCTAACTGCTGGACTATCGACCCAGGCCCTCTCTACTCAATTGATTTAACAAAGTTATTCCGATTAATGTGTTACACACAGTATTCAACCCCAATCACACCACCATTACACTGCACACACAGTTGTAATTGTCCACACAACAACTCTCCACTACAACTGTCCACCACTACTATAAAATTCCTCTAACAGTGCAACTGCCACCATCGTTTCAAAGGCCCAACACTGAAATTGCACACCACCATTACACCAGCCCATCAGAATTATTCGCAATTTTTTCAACCAGCATTTAAGCCTGCCCCAAGAGCAGACCCTCAATAATCTATTTCATATTGCTTGCTCTAGTTTGCTAGCATGATCTAGCAACGTTTTCTTAGAAGATAGTGAAGTCTGTGCAGTCTCACAGTAAACCATTGAGCCCTCTTATACAAAGTTACGATACCGTTTTTACAGGATCAGTGTTGTGTATACATATTTTGTTATAGCTTAGCTTCTACTTTACATGTACTGACAGTGTTGTGCTACTTGGCATGTCAGTCCAGTATTTTTTTGAGGAATTTCAAAATTTTTAAATGGGTGATAAAGAGGGGAGTTCAAATTTTAAGGAGGTGATATTGGCGGATGGGCATGACTATCAGGCCTCCCGCAAGAACTGGGGGATGTGGGGAGGCAGCCCTCTGGTCATGGCATTCAGAGGCCACATCTTGGGTGAGGGTCAGTCCAAAAGGACTATGGTGGTTGTGGGGTGGGGGAGGTCCCTCAGGACCACGAGGACTTTGTGACTCAAGTCAGAAGCTGAGCAGACTTCACTGTTGACGTAACTCTGTGGGAATTCTGAATTTCTCACTGGCCAATGGGGTTGCAGACCCGAGACCACGCCACGACCTCGCCTATAAAGCGAGGGGGCCCTCCCTTTCTGGCACCATCTCGCAGTGAACCAGGTTATGTGGTGAAATCTCATACTAGGAATCGCAAGATATGTCTCCAACCCCCCCCCACCACTCCGTGTTCCCCTCCTCCATTGTGTGTCTCCTTCCTCCCGCCCCTTGTGGCGTCTATCCCCAACCCTGTGCTGACCCAGACTGGATTTCAGAGGACTCAGCTGGCCAAAGAATGGAAGATGGTTAGACAAAGCGCAGGGACTGGGATGTGTGGCCGAGTCTAAGTCTTGTAATTGCATCTCCCCCCCCCCCCGGGGCCAGAGTGTGGGCCAGATGAACCCTTGTCCCGCTTGCAGTCCTGGCCCAAGTTGACATTCCATCTCGCCCTCAGCAGGGTCTGCTGGCAGTCAGAACTCCCTGGGACTCTGGGCTAGTGACCTCCAGGGACTCCTCATCCAGGAGCTTCCCAGTCCCTCTGTACCAGTAACTGGCCCTCCTGGGCTCCAGGTGTCCTAAGACTTTAGTGGACACCGTATTCCCTGCCCTCCGCATGGCAGCCACTGTGGCCTGGGACAGGGACATCAGGGCTCTGTACACGGCTGCCTGTCTGTCCTTACAAGGGCTGAGGCTAAGAACCAAGGTGCCAAGTCTAAGATCCTAGGGTTTCTCCCCCACTGGTGTTACTCTTAGTGGTCCCATCTGTGGTTTAGAGGTGTCAAGGGACCATGGCCCTCGCAGTTGGGTAATGGCCCACCATGTTACTTGATAGTTACAAAAGCATTAACACATTTGGGAGCCACTGTTTGGGGTTGGGACCATGTCCACACTCAGTGTCATGCCGCAGGTGGAAGTGCGAAACCAAAGGGCCCAGTCCTCAGGGCAGCAGAAGGAGTATCGGACCCAGCTCCAGCAGTTCCTGCTCACAATCCAACAACATCTGGACAGTTACCAGCAGCTTGTGTCTGAGAAGGAGGAGATGCAGCAGCAGGTGCTGCAGCAGAGGCAGCTCCTGGACCAGCTGCAGCAGGTGAGACCCAGAGGGCAGGCCGTGTTGGAAGAGGCCCTGAAGGAGCTGAGGGAGACCCAGGTGAGAGTCGCCGCAGGTGCTCAGGGCAAAAAGGCAGCATCTGGCTCCTTCCCTGCTCCTAACTGGCTCCCTTCTCCTTTAGGAGCTTTTCAGACAGTCAGAGGAGGAGAACTATCAGCCCGAGCCCTGCTGAAGTCACAAGCATGCCCTGAGAAGAGTGAGTTGCAGGGCAAAGGGTCCCCTGGAGGGAGAAGCCCCCTTTGCGAGTCAGGAGGTGGGGCTATGGGATGGTGGACCAGGAGGGCCCCCTCCCCAGGCCTCTCCTCGTTTTTGGCTGGCTGAGACCCTGTTGCTGCCCCACAGCGAGTCCAGTGCCAAAAGATGCAGAGATGAAGGAGAAAGAGGTGCCAAAGCCTAAGAAGCCCATGCAGGTGGAGGCGATTGTAAACACAGAGGTGGACAAGACCTTGAAGACAAGTGAAGTGGAGGTAATGATGGAAAAGGAGGTGTCCAAGAACATGAAATCTGTGATGCCAGAGGTGATTGGCTGGTCTCCAATTTCCCTCTTATTCCCATTCTTTTACCTAAACAATGTAACTGAGCCCCTCCAAATCATCCAAATCTAGACAAACCCTGTCCTTCCCTGCTCTTCCTTCCTGTTCTCCTCTCACCCTTATCCTCCTCCCACATTCCTGCTCCCACGTTCCTCCTATTTTAGTATTTAATAAAATAAGCAACTTTTGAATCTGGGTGTCATGCATGTCCCCCAACTCTAGCTACCTGGGATTCCTGAGAGGCAGAAGTGTCCACAATACTAGTCACCAGGGTCCAAGGACCCGGAAATGTCCTCCACCACTAAGCACCACGGCTTTTGGGGCAGAAATGTCCACAAAAAAGTCACCAGGGTTTCTTGGTAGCAGAAATGTTCGTAACACTAGCTACCAGGAACTTGTCCCGTAGCACCAGACGCATGTTAAAGTGGCAGATTTGTTCCCCACCAGTAAATACTTGTTTTTCAGGGTGGAAATGTTGCTCCCCCTGGGTACCAGAGAGTACCGAACAGACATGCCCTCCCACAGCGCAGCCAGAAGAGTTGGGACAGGCAGCGGCCAACCGCTTCCTAAAACTAGGCCTCACTGGAGAGACTGAGTGAAAATTGCCTCCCCCTACTCCCGTTGATTCAGAAATGTTCTGACCATGGGATAAGCCAAGGTTATGGGTTGCCTTGCAGTAGTCAGGGCACTTTCCCCTTCAGTGTTGACTTGGGTTATGTGCAGAGGGTCCAGAGAGCGGTAGGTGCCTCAGGGCAGAATCTGCATGCTGGGCCTCAAGTCCATTCCCTGGCAACACATGGTCTCCTGAGCACAAAGTCAGGAGTACACTGAGAAATCCCTAAAACAAAAACGTCTCAGATAGATCCACACAATGAGGCTCCATGAGCAGTTCCTTGGTGGTTGTGGGGAGGGTCTCAGTGCCTTAGAGGAAATGCTGCACTGTTGGGGGGGGGGGGGCCCCTTTCTGATCCACGTTAAAGCTGGGCCACTCAAATCTTAGCCTTTGAATAGAAGGATATCACAGTGGGGAGCACATTTGCCTTGCATGCAGCCAATTTTGTTTTCAATTCGCAGCATCCCATTTGGTCCCCTGAGCACAGCCAGGAGTAATTCCTGAATGCAGGGACTGGAGTAATCCTGAGCATCACTGGGTGTGACCCAAAAAAAATCTCTTGGCCTTTATGGCCCCCAAAGCCAAACAACAGTCTGAGCTGGGAGCTTCCCCTCCCAGGAACATTTTCTGTTCTGGGCATGGCACCCCTGTTGCTAATGTAGCGGGAACCATCAGATCGACCAGTTGTAGGCACGATTTGGCATCTTTGAGTGAATAATGAATTGGTTGCACAGGGTAGGGCCGGAGGGTCTGAGAGGGCTCTCATTGTTTTGTTTCCATTATTTTTAAAATCAAGAGATAGATGTCCATACAAGGCTCTGTGGGTACGTGTAACTGGAAACGGGATGATGCTGACTTCTGGATTGTGGGAGACTATGCCACGGGGTCTCAACATATCCAGAGCCTGTCACCTGCCAGTCATAACCAGGTGACACCAGTCAGGGTAGCCCAGGAGAATCCACTCTAAGGATTAAGGTTCAAAAACCTGATGTGTCCTCATTAGGGGAAAGCCGGATGCGATGCCCAACACTGCAGCACCTCCGTGGCCTCACCACACTCCTGTTGCCTCCTCCTGTCCCCTCGGCAGTGCCCACCACAGGAAGTCCCAACTAGGCCTCCTAATCATAGTGGGTGCCTAACAAAGGCACAGCAACAAGTCAGCAGAGATTGGGGAGAGTCCTGCATATGCTGACCGCCAGCGTTCAGGAGGGACATTGCCAAGAAGAGCTGTCCTTTCAGTGGATGTGAAGTGGGCACCGGGGTCGGCCGACCACCCCACTAGGGCTCCTGTGCCTTCTTAACACGTCGTGAATCTGGGTGTCAGGCTGCAGCTTTAGGAGTCACAGCAGTGCCCAGGTACCCTGGGCATGATCCTTTCCGGATGGGATGAAGGGCTTCTTCCAGCCACTACCAGATGCAACTCAGGTTGGAGACTACTCCTGAACAGTTCAATGGCTCTGGGAAGGAGATTTCATCCACCATTTCCTGACAGTCAGGGTTTAGAGGTCCCTCCCCTTAGAGCAGAATGACGATGGGGTTGAGGGTCTGTATAGTGGCAAAAACTAGACATAGTTTTCACCCCATAATCCCTGTTCTGTGACATTGGCATTGTGTAGCTACTTAGGCCCTTTGTAATTCACCAGAATCACCACTGATGGGAACTGGAGGTAGATTGTCCATCTGACTCTCTGGCAGCAGCTAGAGATCAGAGCCCCAGGCACAGAGGGAGAAATACCCAGGTCTATGCCAGAGCCCTGCTCTGGATCAGGACTCCCGAGCTGGTGCCCTTCCTCACGCATAATGTGGTCAAACCCCTTAACAGACTCTGGATTCCTATTTCCAGAGCTGATTACTGCGTTATTTCAGTTTTTCCTTTTTTCAGTTCTAAATGCCCGTTTCTCCAGGAGGTTTGTAACCCAGCCTACTTGAGAGCTGGAGCAGAGCCCCCAAGCGCCCCTTTTGGTCCTCTTGGGCTTCTGCCCCCAGGGTCATATCAGCCTCATGCTGCAGGATGCTACATCCTGGCCTCCACAGGGATTTTCCTGGCCCAGAGTCAGGGCCACCCCAACACAGTGGTGAGTTCTTGAACCCTTGGGCAAACGGTCCACAGGAACTGAGGTTTCCTGCCTGTCCCTGGATCCTCCCAATCAGAAGCAAGCAGTGTTCAGCTCACTGGCATGATTTGGAAAGGGATAAACACATCTTTGAGGTCCAGCATGTAAACCATTGTTGGGCAGCATGGAGGCAGACCCCAGAGAGGGGAAGACCTGGATATCACAAAAGTGACCAGCAGGCACTGCACACTGACCAGGAGCAGGTCCCGCACATATAGGTACCCCCTCCTCGCGACTTCTGAACTGGATGCTGTGGGTATACCAAGGTGCGCTGCATTCCACACGCAATGTTCCAGCCACCAGGACCTCCTCAGTCTTTCCGTATTCCTAACTACACCTCTCGGGCGATGGGACATCACTGCTCTCTCGGGACTCCCTCCTGGCCTGAGTTCATCCAGCATCAGTGAGCATGACTCAGCCATTCTGAGGGAGCCTGGGGACACACGGTGTCAGGGCAGACACTTATTTGTGCTTCTTGATCTTTCAGGAGGTGGAACACTGGGAGCGAGGCTAAGGTCAGGAACATGGAGATTCTTGTTTTCCCTGTGGAGCCCCAGCTCTGCCCAGACCCTGGGTTCTCTGGGCCCAGCAAAAGCAAGAAGAAAATATGAGCCCACCCCCACTCTCACCCAACCACACCCCTGAGTCCAGATGCTGGCAGGGCCCACGGCATTCTTCTAGCTTAAGAGACTGCAGGAGTCGTGACATGCAGCGGATGAATGATGGTGGTGAGTTCAGGCCACAGAGCCCAGCAGACCTGACAGGGTCAGCTTTGACGAGACCCCTCAGGGAGGTGTCCCCAGGTCCCCAGCTCCTCTGACTCCCTGCACATGACGGAGCCAACAGCTGCATCTGACAGAAAGCCCCAGGCTGAGGCTGGGAGCCCCATTTCAGAACCAATTAAAAATAGCACCATCATGACCTGATCCGTATCCCCAAATACAAAGCTCCAGGAAATAGTTGTGAGGCCCTGCCTGCCCCCCCAAACCCCAAGACCTAACCCTGCACACACTCATTCCTTCTTGGTCTTCTTTTTTTGGGGAGATACCACATGCCTCTGAACACGACTTTCCTGTCTGTGTAATGGGCAGGTGAGATGTGTGGAAGGTCCCCTGTAGGGCTGAGATCCCCACTTGGATGATGGGGGTAGGGGAGGAGGGCGCTCAGTCAGGGGCTGGGGTGGAAGTGGCACACTCATGCACCCCAGTGCAAAGAGTATGTCTAGGAAGCACTGGGACAGCTTTGGGAGGCAGGGACAGAGTCAGAGAGAAGGAACACCTGCTCTAGCTGGGGGAGGACCTGTCTAGGAGGGAGAATGCTGCTGGGGGCCAGAGTCATCATTCCACCAAGGAGTAATGCCACTCCGTTACCCCATTTGGCACCACAGCCAGTCACCAAATAGGTACGTGGACTCTTTAGGGGATGAAGGGTGCTGCATGGATGTTTTAGAATATGGTGTTGGGTTTTCCTTTGCTTGGAGAGAAGGGGGTTGGGTCACACATAAAGCAGTGCTTAGGAGTGATTTCTGACCATGCTCAGAGCTCTGGGGCCAGGGCCAGAGAGAGCACAGAAGTAAGTCCTGCCTGGCAGGGAGCCGAGAGGCCAGGGCCTTAGTGACATAGAGGGTTCAGAGGCCATTGGCGAGGCTTGAGGTTAACAGTGAGAGGCAGGCTCAGGGACTGAGCCCTGGGCTGGGACAGGAGCTTCTCCACTCACTGTTCACCCTGGACACTGAGCCTCAGGGGCCTAGGATTGAGTGGAAGGAGGTAACTGGGGTTAAATAGGGGAGGGCCCATCCTTTAGACCCTAAAAGCGAGACACCCTGAATAGGAGACAGGTTGCCTCAGGTGCAGCCTGCCTTGGGTCTGGGAGTCAGTGCTGGAGCCCGTCATTTCCTGCCCTCTTTGGCTTCTGTGGCTTTTCCCTATAGCAGACACAGTGGCACATTGCTGGTAGGCCCAGTGGAACTAGGACTGTGACTCCCTACAACATCATGTGGCCCCTTCCAGAAACAGCTGCAAGATAACCTTCAAGATCTAATCCAAAAAGTCCTAGAGAACAGGCCTGGGGAGACAGTCCAGCAGGGGAGAGAGCGGCCAGGACTCCTGGTCAGGAAGGCCTGCAGCTGGCTCCCGCCAGCCTCTTACCTTCTTTCCTCAAGTTTATAAACTCATGAGAAACATTTGGAGGAAAACTCGGAGCTCCAGGCCCAGCCGAGGCAAGACTGCTGCCTATGACGGGTTAGTGGCAGGTACCCAGGTGGTGAGGTTACCCATAGAGGTTAGAAAGCAGGGCACCCTGGGGACACAAAGGCCAGTGGCCCCAGCCACTGGGGCAGACCCTACCACCTGCCCCAGCCCCGATTGTCTGAGACCACGGGAATGCCAATATACAAAACGAAGTAGCCAAGGGAGCGGAAGAGGAGGCCGTAATATACATGGAGACGGTGGCAAGAACTCTGGGGAAGGTGAATCTACCAGGCAACCTGGACAGAGAAGAGGCGTGGTGAGCCTGACACATGCTCTGGGGTCCCGGGACACTGCCTGCCTCACTTTGATTCTGTCCCTGCAATTTGCTCACCTAAGAGTTACCATGAAGCCTGTGAGCCGGCCGTCAGGCAATCCCCCTATAAACCTATGTACCCAGTTAGGGGAATGAATGAGGCTTCAGCAGGACGCCCCCACTGGCTTGCCTTAGCCTTCCTCTTAGTCACTGCTAGATTCTGCACCCCAGCCTTAGCCAAGGCACAAAGAGCAGGCTGAGAAGCTGCAGAAGAGAAAGCAAAGAACCAGTGTCTGGTACAGACAGGGACAGACTGAGCTCTGACTGGAGTAAGGGGCTACAGCTTCTGGGCCGAGGCCAGACATGCCCCAGGGAGTTACCTGGTGTGAAGCATCAGCCGGGTGTGGGTTCAGTGCCGTCTTCAACTTCTCGCCTCCTACGATGGGTCAGATGGAGAGGAGCACCTGAATGTCACCATGCTCCTCCCGCAGGCCTGCCTCTCGCTTCTCCAGCTGAGGAGTGAAGGTCAGCACGTCTGAGGGGGACTAACAGACAAAGGAGCGAGTTATTCACCTCACAGCTACCTGTGCAGCACCACAGCCAACACCAGAGGCCAAAAGACAACACTGGATGCTCAAAGCCCTGCTCTGTGCCCTCTTGGGAGAGACCCTCGGCCATGCTCTGCAGGGTGTTACAAAGCAAAGCCTCTCTTCCATGTTTTCCACAGGTGTGGGAAGAAATTAAAAACACCAAAAGAGTTTGAATGAGGGGAAAAATTTAAAGAAAACAGGAGGGTGGTGACCCTGATAGCCACTAGGGCTCATAGTTCACCCTCACATATGCCCGGACACTACATCTCTCTCTCTCTCTCTCTGACTCTCTCCAAGGTCACAAGCACCACCACCAGGCCTGCAGCCCTGAGCCAGGAGAGGCTGTGTCAGGCCCCACCCAGATCCCTGGAAATGATTCAGGTGCTGAGGGAGATGCAGAGATGTAAAGACCAGCCAGGCCGAGGGTCCTGTCACATTTGCCTTCCACGTACCTGCTTTCACCATGCAGTGAAAATAAGCCTTCAATGAGACTGAACCTTGGCAGCAGTCGGGCAGATTTGGCTTCTCCCATCCTAGGAAGGCAGCAGGTTACTGCTGATCTACTGGACGGGCAGAAACCAGGCCCATGAGGCTCCTCAACGTTGGCTGAGCTCATTCTGCCTGAGCAAGGGTTGCAACACTAATGCCCCCCGTCCATGCGCCCACCCCAATAGCTTCTACATATGCTGCAGCACTGGGCAGAGGGTTGCGGGAAGAAGGCTGGCCCAGTGAGCAGGGCTCTTGGGGTCTAGGATGGGGGTAGTACTTAGTGGAAACATATGGTGCCCTCCTGTCCTTTTTACAGGCAGTTAGAAGCTCCATTTTGTGGCTTTTGTTTTAAGCCCCTTTTGTCTGCTTTGTGTGTTTTTTTCTTTTGTTTTGTTTTCTGGCCATACTTAGCAATGCTCAGAGATTTCTTCTGGTGCTGTACTCAGGAATCACTCTTGGGGAATCACTTTTGGTGGACTCAGGAGTCCATTTGAGATGCCAAGAATCAAACCTAAGCCAACTATATGCAGGAAATGCCCTACTTATTGCACTATCATTCGGTTCCCCTGTGCTCTCTCATTTGCTGTTTGTTTGCTTTTATTGTGTATTTGGTTGTTTTTTTTTTTAATTTTTGGGTCACAACTCGCATTGCTCAGGGCTTACACCTGGCTCTACGCTCAGGAATTATTCCTTGCAGTGCTCAGGTGAGTATATGGGATGCCAGGGATAAAACCCATTTCAGTCATTTAAAGAAAAATGCTCTACCCACTGTGCTGTTATTCTGTCCTGCTCCCACCACCATGTATTCACATGACACACATTTCTCTCTGCTTATTTCCATTCTAGAGAAACCCAGGTTCTCTACTAAATATGTATCCTCTTTTACTCTTCCTTCATAACTTTCTAAGTAAATATTTTTTCATAAAAATGAACTTAAGAGAGAAAGACAAGAAGGATGGAAGTGAGGGGAGGAAAGAAGGTAGATAGGAAGGAATGAAGGAATGAAAGAAGGAAGGAAGGAAGGAAGGTAGGAAGGAAGGAAAGAAGGTAGGAAGGAAGTAATTAAATAGGTGCACACTAGAAAGAATCTGTAGAACACACAAAAGAGAGTGGGAAACATAGCTCAATAAGTGGGATCTTGCCGGAGTTCACTCCCCAGCATCACTTATGGTCCCCTGAGCCCCACCAAGGGTGGTCCCTGAGCACAGTCAGGTGTAGCCTCCAAGCCATAACCAAAGCCAAAGGAAACAGGGCCTGAGAGAAGGCTCAAAGAGCTGAGCACATCCTCGCTCAAGGGAGGCTAAGGTTCAGTCCTTAGCCCCCCAGGGTTCCCCGCTCCTCCAGGATGAGCCCCAGCATTGAGTTTCTGGTCAACACCGAGCACTGCTGTGTGTGTCCCCAAAGCTACAACAGTGGCACCAGGTCTATAAAAGCTGCAAAGTCAAAAATACTTTTTATTTTGATTATTTTGAATCACATCATTGATGCTCAGGGGTTCCTCCTGGATCTGCACTCAGGAATTACTCCTGGATATGCTTGGGAGTACGTCAATAGACTATCATAGATATGCTGCCAAAAATCAACATGTGATGTCACAGGAGCCACCGTCTACTGGTCTGTGTCTTCCCCATCAGAGGAACAGTTCAGAATGTAGCAGGATTTCTTTATGTCCTTCCCTGTTATTACTAAGCAGGATGAACTAGGGCAAAACAAAGCTGGACATTCTGGGGTTGCTGAATATATAATGAAAGAATTTTAAAAGGCTCTGACTTATATGGTCCAAACTCTCCGTAGTGTTATGAGTTATCAGCGGGATGGTCCAGCCAGAAGCTTTAGATCATTCACAACTGGAGTTTGATTGCAAAACGGCATTAACTCCTGAGCAATATGCTCAGTGGAGAACATGCATTGCAGAAGAAGCTTATAAGATGTCTAGGGATAACCTAAGCCAGGCTGAAACTAGGGGTGAAACCTTAGATACTGTAGCTGGCATTGGAACAGCTGGTTACATTTTAACGCGACTTGCTAACATGTTGCTTATAAAATACCTTGCCACCAAGCTCGACATATAGTAAACCCCTTCCAACCTGTGCACCTTTAAATTGTAACCGTCGAGCCTTGGAACCCTCCTTGATGACAAACTTCTAATCAGCTTTGGCAGATGGATGTCACTCATTTCCTACCCGTTCACTCCTTGGTCCTTTTACATGTTACCATGGACACCTTCTCTAGTTTTGTTTGGGTAACCCCAACTAAAGGGGAAAAGACTTTACATCCTTGTACTCATTTATTGTCTTGTTTTGATGGGTTGCCCAATGAAATTTAAACATTTAATGGTCCAGCTTATAGTAGCTGTACCTTTAAAGATCTTTGCCTGTTGTGGCAAATTCAGCAGACCACCGGCATGGAATTCCTTATAATTCCCAAGAACAAACAATTGTTGAAAGAGTCCACAGAACATAAAAAATCTTCTTTAATCTCAATTAAAAACAAAAAGGAGGAATAGGACCCCCTCTAATAGAGTACAACAAACGTTTTTAACATCTTTTGGCTTTACATTTTTAAAATCTACCTCAAAATACAATTTTTTTGAACGTTGCCTTTCTAGAGCAGAAAACCATTTTTTCAGGGGCTGGAGCAATAGAACAGTGGGTAGGGTATTTGCCTTGCATGCAGCTGACCCGGGTTGGATTCCTGGTATTCCACATGGTCCCCCAAGTACTGCCAGGATTAATTTCTGAGTGCAACGAGGAGTAAAACCCCTGAGCATTTCTCCTGTGAATCAAAAAGAAAACAAACTCTTCAAAACCTGCTGAACCTAAACGAAAGGTATTGGCTTGGGCAAAGATTTAATTTCAAGAACAATGGTTTATTCGGAAACTGGATTGAGAGGCGCCCCACTCTGGCAGGTGCCGGCTGGCATGAGGAATGATCCCTTCAAACCTGTAACAATTGTCAAGAGCATTTTTGGGCCCGAAGGTAGGGAGCCATTCCTGGCAGTGTTTAGAGTTTACTCCAACTCTGTGCTCAGGGGTTTCTCTCAAGGGTGTTGGGGTCAAGCCGCCACAGATGGGACAAATCTGGAGGTGAGGGCCCCTGACCCTGCCCCTCCCCTCTGTGTTTTCCTTTCAGAGTTATCTGCTATGTGGGGTTTGTGAAGTAGCCCCCTGCTGGAGGAAGAAGGAAAGAATAGCTGTCTCTGACTGTAGACAAAGGGAGTGCAGAGACAGAGGCCGGACACTGACAAGCCCAGGGAGTAATTCCTGCCCTGGGCAGCTTCCCAGAGGGGGCTGCTAGGGGCAGAGGAGTATTTGGGGATTGGCCAGAGGTAGGCACCATCACGGACCCTGTGCCTGGTTGTCAGCGTGCCAGGCCGCTGCCCGGTCTGCTTGGGGCGCTCAGCCAACAGTTGGTAAAGAGGATTTAATGTCTTGCAAGTTCTGCCTTTGAGACAAGGTTAGGAGTTGATGGAATTTCCCTTGTCCGCTGCATGGTGGGGACCTCAGGAAACAGGTGCCGGTGACTCTTCTCCTCTGTCACAAGCCATGGGCAGATCAAATGGAACCTTTCAGACTGAGCATTCAGCTGTGGTGCCGCTGCTCAAGCAAATATCCTAATCAGGAGTTTGGTTCTTAAGGGAGCTTGTTACAGGGCATGGATCCCTGCTCCGTCCTCCCTGTCTTTCGGGACCTCCTCCCGTCCAGTTCTGGCAACCATAGGAGGCTGTGGAGAAGGCACCTGGACATACACATCCTCTGAGTTTCCACTCTGGCTTTTTTTTCCTTGGGGGGCAAGAGTCAAACACAAGCCATGAAGAGGGAGGTTGGGCCCTTGGGAGGCAGCAGGAATTCCTCACATTGGTACAGAGCAGGCGCCCAGTCTGCTGCACCTTCCCTGTTCCCACGGCCCTGCAGGTGCCCCACAGCGATGAGCGAAGAAGAGGCGGTGGAGCCGGCCGTTGAGGTGATGAGGTGATGACCTAGGAGCGAAACCGAAAGGGCTCGTGCAGGGGACAGATTGTCCATCTGCTGCCTGCATGGGGGGTCAGTGTCTGAGCACGTGTCTCCCCTCCTGTCTGGGGTCTGCATGACACTGATGCCTGTCCTCACTCCTGTCCACAGATGCAGGGGCAAGACTCAGCAGGACACTGCCTGTGGCCACAGTGGGGCAGTTATCGCTGTTCCCTCCAGCAACACTGAGCTGCATTTAACAGCACCTGCCACCACTGTCACCTGGGTTCTGAGGAGCAGCAGCGGCTCCCCCAGGGGGTTTAGCAGAAGCAGCTCCTGCATGAGCTGCAATATGAGAGGGGGTTGGGAGGGAAGAAAAGGAAGTTTTAGTGAGGGCTATGGAGGAAAAGGTGAGATTCCGGGCAGGCGCTCAGGGCAGGAAGGCAGCAGCCGACTCTTTCCCTGCATCTCACTGAAGCCCCTTTAGGTGAGTGTTATTTTACTGCACACAAATGTTTTTTACAATTGCAATCTATTTCTCTGGTAGATCAAATTCTCTTAGGAAAGAAGAAACTTTCCATTTCACTATTAAAAAGGCAAAGACCAGACAGTTGTATTAGTGAGCTCTGTCATGCATTTAAATCTTTAACCAATGCTCTTCAAATTGTTCCAAAACAGAGTGGAAGAAAAATCACTTCAGTTTCTTCTATGTCATAATTACCCTGCTACAAAACCCACAACAGGGGCCGGAGTGATAGCCCAGCGCGTACGGCTTTTTGCCTAGCACGCGGGCCGGCCTGTGCCAGCCCGGGTTTGATTCCCAGCATCCCATATGGTCCCCCGAGCACCGCCAGGAGGAATTCCTGAGTGCAGAGCCAGGGAGTAACCCCTGAGCATCGCCGGTGTGACCCAAAAAGGAAAAAAATAAAACCACAACAGGAAATTACAAAAGTACTGATTACTCTTTTAAGTACTTAGACACATACAGAAATCCTCAGTAAAATAACAAGCAAAACTTAGTAATATAAACCATCAAAAGATTTATACTTTTGGCCCAAGAAGGAATTATACCATCAACAAAAATATAAATTAAAATGTGAAAATAAAGTAATTATATATGAAAATGTTACTATATAAATAAAAATGATAATCTTGACGAATGCAAAAAACTCATTTGACAAACACAAAATAACAGGCTTTCTTGACAAAAACTCTGAAAAATGGACTAAAAGATAACTATCATTTAATAAGGAGGAGAATAATATATACAACAATAAGAAATCAGCATATATCATACTGAAAGAACAAAAGATCATGCAATAATAAGAATAAAATTATAAAGAAATAAGACTAGCTTGATTTGCAGATTACATAATTAGAAGAGACCCACTATGTGTAGGGATGTGATGATTATATGTATATTAAATTATGAAAAGAACACAATCATATTATAACATCGGTTCTTATAAAATATAAATTGTAATTGTACAGCTTGTGCACTTATGTATATATGTGGCAAAGACATGAGAATGTGTGAGACGATAAAACAATATAGATTCTAGTAATGTTTTCAATAGATATATGTGAATTTTTACTCTATCAGCTGTAGTTTTATTTTTTCCTTTTGTTTCTAAGTAATATTTGTATAATAATTGTTTCTATTATGCTTAATTTGGGGGGCACACCCAGCTGTGCTCAAGAATCACAACTGACTCTATTGCCAGACATCTCTCTTGGTGAACTTGAGGGACAGTGCTGAGGACTGAATCTAGATCAGCCACATGCAAAGAAAGCATTTTATCCACTGTCCTGTCTCTCCAGAGTGAAAAAACCAGAGGAAAAAATACAGATATAGAATGACTGCATTTATTTGCATGGCATAAATATATCTACACATATATATGTACATATTATGATACCTATATCCAATGTCAGGCGAAACATGGATCAGGAGGTTTTATCAAATGTGGAAATTTTCAAAAAAGTGTGTGAGTCAGAGGCTAGGTGAGACAGAGAATGGAACAGTGTACTATTAATTGTTGACAGTGATACTACCAACCTAGAACTGAGCATTAAATATGAGCAAAAAGATACACATGACAACCTCTGAATGTATGTATTGTAATCCACAATGTGGAAGGGAAGGAAGAGAGAAAGAGAGAAAGAGAAAGAGAGAAAGAACCTGACATAGAGGCAGGCTAGGGGCGGAGGGAAGGAATCGGGGACAATGGTTGTGGGAATTGGGCACTGGTGGAGGGATGGGGGCTGGATCTCTGTATGACTGAAACCCAAATATGAACCTCTTATGAACAACTTTGTAATTGTATATATCACGGTGGTATAATAAAATATGAATAAAATTCGATATGAACATGAAAAGAAAAACAATAAAGTTCAGATTGCAAGGGACAGTGAGAAAGGGCCAGATCTGAATATCAGTTTTCTCTTTGATGGGTGAGGGACTGGGGTGGGAAGTTTCTATGCAGCAACAATCTATTGAAAAATAATTTATTAAAAAAAGTTTGCTCTGCACCTCAAAAGAAACGGTGACCAAGATACAAAGACAATCCACAGAGTGGGAAAGGATAGTCACCCAATACCCATCAGACAAGGGGTTAATATCCAGGATATATCAGGTACTTGCAGCCCTTCACAAGAAAAAACAGTCAACCCCATAAAAATGGGGAGAAGAAATTAACAGAAGCTTCCAAAAAGAAGAAATTCGAATGGCCAAAAGGCATATGAAAAGTGCTCTTCATCTTTAATCATCAGGGAGATGCAAATCAAAACAACAATGAGGTACCATCTCACACCACAGAGACTGGCACACATCCAAAACAGCAAGAACAACTGGTGCTTGCGTGGACGTGGGGAAAAAGGGACTCTGATCCACTGTTGGTGGGAGTGCCGACTGGTCCAGCCCTTTTGGGAAAACAATATGGGCATTCCTCCGAAAACTAGATATTGAGCTCCCATTTGATCCAGCAATAGCACTCCTCCTTTATATATATATATATATATATATATATATATATATTATGACACCAATATCCAAGGCCAGGCAAAACATGGATCAAAAAGGTCTTGTCAATAGGTAGGCTGGGTTAGGGGGGAGGAATTGGAGACATTGGTGGTGGGAAGTGGGCACTGGTGGAGGGATGGGTGTTGGAACACTGTATGACTGAAACCCAACCATGAACATCTTTGTAATGTATATCTCACGGTGATATAATAAAATCTATTTTTTTAAAAAGTGTTACATATTTGTATACAAAATTTTACAAATAACTCATACTTTTCATATTTCAAGCTAAAATTCCAAGGTGTAAGTTATCATTATATACTGAACTACAAGGTAATTGTAGTTGGGAATTGTATTTGGAAATTGCTTTGTCTAACCTCCAACCTCACTAGCAGTGGGGTTCCATAACACCTTGCCTGGATATCTCAAGTTTTGGCATATTCATAGTTTCCAAAGGCTATTCCATTTATAAGGTTCTTGGCTATTCATTTTTTTTTTCATCTTCCTGCTTATATGATTATAAATCTTTTCTTGGCCCCCAAATAAATTAGTAATCTTGGAGCTATCTAGTAAACTATCTACCTGGGTTTACATCATGTATGTGCTTATTAATGTCTAAATATTCCCCTTTCAAAAAATACTGTACCTGCGTTTCCCAGGTTCTTAGTATCCAGTTAGATGATTATCTAGAACAAGTCACTCTGAAGCCGTTCTACCGTATGTACCCTCTCGTGGAATGAGGGGCAAACTGATCATCTCAAACCTGAATTCTGCCCCCTGGTGTCCCTAGACATCAATTTGACAGGTTAGTAAATTATTCAAAAGGTGAGTGCAAGGATGAAATGAAATGTGATGTCACCCAGAAAAATTAGTAAATATCAGGTGATACTCAAGCTTAGAGAGTATACATACTCCAAAGATGTTCATGGTTGGGTTTCAGTCATACAGTATTCCAGCACCCATCCCTCCACCAGTGCCCACTTCCAACCACCAATGTCTTAGGCTTGAGCCTAAGACACAGGTACACCCAGCAAAGCAGAAACGAGCTTTCCCGTTGTGCACGGGACACTCTGCGGCCGCACGATTTACCTATAAATTAACGTAAATATTCTACCCAACCCTCGGAGAGAGCCGCAAAGTAATGAGAATATAGCGCCCTCATGGCAGAGCCTGGCAAGCTGTCCGATGCGTGTTCGATATGCCAAATCCAGTAATAATAATGTTTATTTTCCTTACCCGAAAGAGCCCTTAATATGGCAGCAGTAAGAAAGGCAAACAAGCAGTGCCTTATAAAATTTCATGGCCATCCTAGGCTGCCAAAATGAAGGACTAAAATGACTGTCTGTACTTTCAATGCACGTACGCTGGCATCAGAAGCATATATTGAGGATCTGATGGTGCAAGCGCAAAAGATCAAGTACGACATCATTGGTCTGACTGAGATGAGGAGGCATCAGGTGCATCATGCTGTATTTGACACTGGAGAAGAATTGTTTCTTGGAACATGTGACGAAAGAGGCGTCAGTGGCGTTGGTGTCCTTGTCAACACGAACATGGCTGTCGACATTGATTCATTTGAATACCTAACAAACCGAATAGGACGATTACACTTGAAGAGATGTGGCCCACTGCCAGCAATTTCTATCTTCATTGTCTACGCACCAACATCCACATACAAAGAAGATGAAATTGAGAAATTCTACATGGAATTGGAGGAGTTCTATAAGAAAGATCACACCTACAAGATCATAGTCGGTGATTTTAATGCCAAGATAGGACCAAGAAGATCGGCTGAAGAACTCCACATCGGGACCCATGGCCTAGAATGGAACGAACAGGGTGAGAGACTGAGTTCATCATGTCCACCAAGACCTTTCATGGGAACTCACAGTTCCAGAAGGCTGAAGCGAAACGCTGGACATGGGAATCTCCTGGCGGACAGTTCCACAATGAAATTGACCACATCATCTTCAATCGACGGTTTTGTCTGACCGATGTAGCTGTCTTCCCCCAAATTCCAAACAGGATCGGACCACGGTCTCCTTCATGCAAAATTCTACTTCCCCGTAACGGGAGAAAAGGCTGCAAAGTATAAGAAGAGAACTCCCAGAACGACCACCAACTGGGAACTCTTTGACACCATTGCAGCAACATGGGAAGATACCATCATTGAGGACATCGATGAAGAATACAACCGACTGGTTCAGCACCTCCATGATTGTGCGAAGAATGCCGAGAGAGAGAAAGACACAAAAGGACGCTTGTCTTCAGAAACTCTTGAGCTCATTCGCCAACATGGCAAGGCGTGAGCCTCAGGAGACCAAATGCTGACGTTCAAGCTTGCTAAACGGTGCAAAGAAGCGATAAAAGAAGACCTCAAAGACAGAAGAGCAGAAATACTGGAAGATGCAGCAGAAGCCGGGAAAAGCATTCTCTCTGCCCTCCTGTCCTTTGCCAACTATAAGACCAAGATGACTGCCGTCCGATGCCCTGATGCATCTATAACATCTTCCAGAAAGGCAATGGAGAAGATTATCCAGGATTTCTACTCAAATCTCTTTGATAGCCACATCCACCTGCCCACATACCAAATTCCACAGGATGGATATGTCATTCCCAAAGTTCTCCCTTCTGAAATCCGACAGGCCATCTCGTTGGTAAAGAACGGAACAGCATCAGGCCCAGACAAAGTCAGACCCGAACACCTGAAGAGTCTGCCATCGGTACTCATCAATACACTAGCTCGACTCTTCACATGCTACCTGTCCGAATGCAAGGTGCCCTCCCAATGGAAAACCAGCAGGACAGTTCTACTGTTCAAGATGTGAGACATTCACGACATCGGCAACTATTGCCCCATCTGCCTGTTGTCCGTCATCTACAAGCTGTTTACACGACTCATCCTGAACAGGATTAGCAGAACACTAGATGAAGGACAACCATGCGAGCAAGCAGGCTTCCGGAAAGGATTCAGCACAATCGAACATATCCACATAGTAACCAAGCTCATTGAGGTTTGTAGGGAGTACAAGATGCCGCTCTGTCTCACATTCATTGATTTACAGAAGGCCTTTGATTCTGTGGAGACTGAAGCAGTCATCGAAGGCCTTGCCAAACAGGGTGTTCAAACCCAATACATCAAGATCCTTCGTGAGCTGTATTACGGATTCACCGCCAGGATCTCACCATTCTACAAAGAAGTGATCATTAATGTGAAAAGAGGGTTTCAACAGGGTGATACAATTTCACCAAAACTCTTCAGCGCCAACATCGAGAACATCATGCAACAATTAGAATGGGAAGGAATGGGAGTGAAGATAGATGTTCCACAACTACACCACCTCCGCTTCACTGATGACATCGTTCTAATAACACCAAACATTAGCCAAGTGGCACAAATGCTGGCTGACTTCAACCAAGAATGTGGAAAGATAGGTCTACAGCTGAATCTAAAGAAAACAATGTTCATGAAGAATGAATTAGTTCCAGAGGCCCCATTCACTCTCAATGGAGCAAACATCTCTGAATGCAGCAGCTACGTGTACCTAGGTAGAGAAATCAACACGATGAACGACCTAAAACCTGAGCTGCGCAGGAGGAAGAGAGTGGCATGGAATGCCTTCAAAGGCATTGAAGAAATAGCTAAAAGCACAAAGAACCTCCGGCTCCGGGCACATCTCTTTGACTCCACCGTTCTCCCTGCATTAACATACGCCTCAGAGACCTGGGCCCTACGAAAGCAGGATGAAAATGCTATACGGGTATCCCAGAGAGGAATCGAAAGAGCTATGCTTGGAATATCATGCCTCACTCAAGTGAGAGAAGGAATCCGGAGTTCTGACCTCTGTCGCTATTCCAGAGTCAGGGACGCTATCTCTTTTGCCAAGGCATCGAAAATCAGATGGGCTGGACATGTAATGTGATTTGGAGACAACCGCTGGACTAGTGCCGTTACCGACTGGATCCCACGGGATATCAAAAGATCACGTGGCCGCCCACCTACAAGATGGTCAGACTTCCTTGTAAAGACCCTGAAGGAAGGGATTGAGGCTCTTCATATTCCTGAACCAACCAGATGCCATTGGACTACATTGGCACATGATAGGATCCAATGGAAATTTTCCTGGTGCCCACTCGAGCAAATCGATGAATAACGGGATCCAAGTGAAGTGTGATCAAGTGATCAGGTGATATTATTGTCAATGCTTTGGACATATGATAAGCTGGTTTGTAGATTTGAATTGCTAACTCAGCATTAACTGAGCGTCTATTAAACTATATATCATAATAAGTGTACAAATTGGTAAAATTATCCCTGCATCCTTACATCTCCTTGAGTAGGAGAAAGTTTATGAGACGCAACATTTAAAATCCTTGCTGTAAGAAAAATATGAGATTGCTGTAAAGGTATTGTAAAGGTTCAGAGACAAATTGCACCAAGGTTTGGTTCAGGGTTTAAGCAATGCGCTGCATAAGGAAACTTGTTTCTTTTCTTTTTAAATATGAACTCTCCCCCAGCGGTGCCTCTAAAGACACTTGGCCTGATGCCGTGGAAAATTCTGGGTTCAGGGCTGCCAGGATCACCCCCAGCAGGACTTGGGGACCATCAGAACCACAGCTTGATAGTACCCGGGCTGCACAGTGTCAGGAACAATCACGGCCTCTTGTAGGTGCTACACCTCTGCTCCCCCAGGAACTTTCTCCCCAGACCTCAAGGAAAATGTTCTTTACTGAAGATATACTAATTGAAGAACAGGTTTGATCAATCATAATAACAATAATAACTTATGGGATCAGGCCTACTCTACAAACAGAAGAATATGAAATGAAAAATTAAAATAAAAACAGAATGCTGTAACTTGATCTAATGAAATAAGTTTATCTCTGGATAGACATGGGAAAAGTGACTAAAGTGGTAGGTAGAACTAATTCTAAATGTTTAACCTGTTTTGTTTTGGTGTGTAAACTTTTATTATAACACTGCAATTGACAAAGTTGCTGAAAATAAAGTTGTCTCAGGCATACAATATTCCAACACCAGTTACACCACCATGTGACCTTCCCTGCACAAATATTCCCACTTTATCTCCCACTCCCCAACCCCAGTCTTTCCCGTTAGCAGAGACAAAAACATTCGCTTCAAATTGCTTGTTACAAAACAGAATTGTCAGAAAATAGACAATGACTAATAATACTATTGTGAGACAGATGAATGCTCACAAATTTTCATTTATTAAACTTTTTTTTGAATCACATCTGGCAATGCTCAGGGGTTATTCCTTGCTTCTACACTCAGGATTTACTCCTGTCAACGCTCATGGGAACATATGTGATGCAGGGGATCAAACCCGTGTCGGCCGTATGCAAGGCAAACACCCTACCTTCTGGATTATCTCTCCAGCCCTGAACAATTTTTTTATAATTATCTTTACCATGTTGTTATAACCTGCTGAGGGGAAATGTTGAAGAGGTGAGGGAGTGGGGAGGGAAGGTCACAAGGATGGTGGGATTAGTGTTGAAACACTGAATGCCTAAAATAACTATAATATGAACAAGTTTGTCAACCATAGTTTTTTTTTAATCACTTGATCACTTGATATCCCATTATTCATCGATTTGCTCTAAGGGGCACCAGTAATGTTTCCATTTGACCCTATCATGTGCCAGTGTAGCCCAATGGCATCTGTTTGTTTTAGGGATATTAAGAGTCTTGAACTGTTTGTTTAGGGTCTTGATATGGAAGTCTGACCATCTTGCAGGTGGGCTCCCACGTGATTTTTTGACGTCCGTGGGATCCAATCAGTAATGGCTCTAGTCCAACGGTCATCTCCAGATGGCATTATATGACCAGCCTATCTGATTTTTTGATGTACTGGCAGATGAGACAGCATCATTGATTTTAGAATAGCAATGGAGGTCAGAACTCTGGATTCCTTCTCTCACTTGAGTGAGGTGTGATATTCCAAGCATAGCTCTTTCGATTCCTCTTTGGGAGACCCGAATGGTATTCTCATCCTGCTTTCATAGGGCCCAGGTGTCTGAGCGCAATGTTAGTGCAGGGAGAATGGTGGAGTCAAAGAGATGTGCCTGGAGCCTGAGGTTCTTTGTTCTTTTAGCTATTGTTTCAATGTTTTTGAAGGCATTCCATGCCTCTCTCTTCCTCCTGCGCAACTCAGGTTTTAGGTCTTATGTAATGTGGAATTCTCGACCTAGGTACACATAGCTGTTGCATTCAGAGATTTTTTTGTTTTGTTTTGTTTTTTTTTAATATATTTTATTATACAACCATGAGATAAACAATTACAAAAATGTTCATGTTTGGGTTTCAGTCATATAGTGTTCCAGCACCCATCCCTCCACCAGTGCCCATTTCTCATCACCAATGTCTCCGATATCCTCCCCCTCCCCTAGCCTGCATAAATGGCAGGGTCTTTATCTCTTTTCCCTCTTTCTCTCTCTCTTCCTTCTCTCTTACATATTATGGATTGTAATATATGTGTATATATACTTATAT
>JAJIBD010021152.1:0-30426 GCA_021461705.1 Cryptotis parvus
AAATTCTGGTTTCCATGAGAACAGGACCACCACATCAGTGTGGTATTCCCTCTAGGACATTATGTGTCATTCTGCCCAATGCACAAGGGACTTCATGTGGCCTTCAAACATGGACTTGGAGCTCATTTGAATGTTAACTTTTCACAGGTCAGGAGAAAATGGCCAGAGTCTTTTAGTGGCACCTGTGCAGAGAGAAATTAAGTGATTCCCATTGTAGATCCATGTCATGGTCTGACACCTGCACAGGGCCCTGCAGCTTGACAGCCAAGGGCCTCTGTGCATGGGCCTGGCTATGCGTTCACATGGTGTGTGAACGCTAGCCTGACTGTGTGTTGTGTCTATACTCTTAAGAGTTTATTTTCCTGGAACCTTCTCCTACCAAAGACCTTAGGAGTGTTTTATGAGTTCCTTGGGAGGAGACAGAATGTCCAAATGACACAGCCCGTAGGCAGGTGCTCCGAGGTTGACTCTTAATTATGATCTCTTTCCTCACCTTGAGGCATTTACTTTTGGTTTTAATAAAGAGCCAGTTCCCTTGCTTGGAAGCTCAGCCCTCCCTTGCCCCCATCCCTAGACAAATTAGTCTCCAAAGTCTTCTTCCTGAAAACTACATTTTTCCATGTCTCCATCCACCCTATCAGTCCTGATTCCAATCACATGGACCAAGGTTAAGAACTGGATATTCTTTTTTTTGGGGGGTCACACCCGGCGATGCTAAGGGGTTACTCCTGGCTCTGCCCCTCAGGAATTACTCCTGGTGGTGCTCGGGGGGACATATGGGATGCCGGAATTGAACCCTAGCCGGCACAGGCTGGCCGCGTGCAAGGCAAACGCCCTACCTGCTGGGCTATCGCTCCGGCCCCCAAGAACTGAATATTCTGAACCACTGAAAGACACTCAAATTCCAGGCCAATTGCTCCAGACATGGGCCCAGTCACCCTTCAGGGAACAGCCATGTCGGTGGCAGCACCCACTCACCCTGAGCTGGTTCACTCTGCAGGAACAGCCATATTGGTGGCAGCACCCACTCACCCTGATCCCAAGCTCCACATTCTCACCGCCGCACACCTCCATGCCCTCATCCAGCAGGCCGATCTCCTGGAAGTACTGCCGGTCCACAATGAAGCAGCCAATGAGGGCAGGACTCCTGCAGGGTGTGGGAGAGGGGTGCAGTTAGCAGGAGGAGTAGGGCAGACAGACCTTACCAAGAGGATTCTTTCTCTTCCCTTCCTGTAGGCTGGCATCCAGAGCCAACTCTCATGTCAGCACCGCCAGCGTGTGAGCCCAGAGCGGAGTGGCTCAGCCTGCCTGGCTAGAGTGAATGTGTCTTTGGCTGTTGAGCTCTGACTTGCCTGGACCACCTTCTCCCACCGGTGCCCTCTAACTTACATTTCCCACCCTTCCCACCTTGGGCTCTGCCTGCCACTTAGAATTGTTTCTAGCTGGGGATGACCAGAGCTACATAGTCTATTTCCATCTTTTGCTTTTGTTTTCAGGAAGGGCCATATTCTGGTGTGCTCAAGACTTACTTCTGGCTTTTAATTTATGGATAACTTGTGGCGGGCCAAGTGTGTCCATATGTGGTGCTGGAGTTAAAGAAGAATTAGAAGCATCCAAAGCTTACCCTCTGTACTATCTCTACAGCCTACATAATCTTTCTAAATTCTCTTTAGATAATAGGTTTTAAAGAGCATGGGGAGTAAGTTAGAGTGAAGATGTGTCCAGAGGAAATTTTCCTGGGGAGAGAGAAGAGTGAGCAGGCCTGTGTTTTTGAAGAACACTCAGGGAGCTACAGGGGGTTGATTGAAGAGGAGTGGGTGGAAACAAGAATCCAGTTACTGCCATATCCAGATGCTAAGTGATGAGTACTTCCCGTCAGAAATAGAAGCAGCATTTGTTTCCAAGACATGTGTTACATACTACCCTCAACATATTTTGTGAGTGGAGGAGACAGAGAACATGGGACACTGGTCGACTGACTCTATGGTTTGAGCAACAAAGGAGCCCATAAGTCATCAGGTTGCTGAGAGAAAGGTTGGTTGAAGAAGCTTTTTCAGAAAGGTTCCTGCTGGGGAGTCTGGTCTTCAGGTGTCTGTGGAATACTGGGAAAGGGAAGGCTCTATCCAATGGGAGGGGAGGGGAGGCTATAACCAATGGGCAGGGGCTTAGTTGGACTGAGTCTGGAGTTCAGCAGGGGACTTGGGACAAAGCAGCACAGTGGGGAGTCTGGGGCAGCAGTTCCCACCCAGGAGCTCTACAGTCCTTTCCACATCGAGTGAGCGCAGGGGTAGGAGGCTGGGCTCTGTGAGACCCCAGGGGCATGGGAGTAACTCATGTGAGGGAATCAGCCTGGTCTCTGTGGCTGCATCTCTGTGGAGAGCATTTACACATATGACTCTGAACGGCTCCACTGCTACACAGCTGCCGGGTCTATAGCTTGCAGTGGCTTATCAGTGGTGGCCAAAGAATATGGAGAGGAAGAAAAGGAAAAGGAAGAATGCTCTGCCTCGAGAGAACTGTCAGTCACACACAAATTGGCCCCTCTTAGAAACTGGAAAGTCATCACAGTGGAGAAATGGTTTTTACCAACCATTTCTTTTGAAGGAAGCTGATACAGGAAGTTGCTAGCAGGGACTGTGCCCAGGCCCTGCCTTTTTCATGGCACACCATAGAAGTTGTTTCTCAAGGGCCTTAACTTTCCCAAAGCAGAGGGATTGAGGGCAGAATCACCTCTGGCCACTGCCACTAACATGGACTAGGTCCTGTCCTGGTGGGGGAGCCGCGTGGTCCTGGTCTTGGAGTGGGGCCATGGGAAATATCCCAGAGCTGGCTGGAGGTGAGACAATCCTGAGCCTCTCTGAGCCTCCACTTCCACAGCTAGGGAACAGAATTCACCCTAAACCTCACATGGATTAAAAGTGTAAAATGCTTGACCATCACTGACCTTCTGATGTCATTTTTAAAAAAGATATCCTTGAATGATCAACAAGTGCAGAGCAACCCCTCTCTAAATGCTATGAGACTGTAAACACTCAGCCTGGCCAAGTGGGGCACCAGTCTTTTCCTGGACATCACTGAAGTGTTGAGCATGAGAAGATACTCCCAGTACATGCCAGAAGGGGCATCCATCCAATGGTCAGGCCCAAGCACGGCAACAACAGAATCCAGAACACTTTGGTATGAGCGCAGAAACCTGAGGTATTCCTTTACCTGCTACCCAGAAGGGTATTAACTGTACCTGGTCTGCTATTGATTTATACCTTGCCTCATTCCCAGAGAGACTGGAAAGAGCTCACAAGAAAAGGTAAAAGATACTGAGAAAACAAAACAGCTAAACATCTGAAAAGCCATTTCACAACAAATTAGGGGGTTCATTAGAAGCGTGGCAGTTCTAGGTCCACTTCCACAGTTTTCAAAGCTTCTCCTCAAAGTGACTCTGAGATTTCTCGTGGATAAAGAGAAAGAAGATGTACAGAATCTTTGAAATAAGACAAAAGTGGAAGCACATGTACACAATTTTTGAAATAAGACAAGTACTATGTAATATTGCCGATAACTTTCTCAGGGATAGCAAGGTCCTCTTTGGCAGTTAATCGGAAAAAATATTCATGTCAGTCTTCTTAAATATGTCACTTTAGAACATAAGACAGTATTTTACAATGCAATAGATTATATGAATATATGTATACATATACACAGATATACACACATATATGTGTATATATAATTTTTTGCAACAAAATACATAGTGGAAAATTTGAGGTTGTGATAATGTCTGTTTTCTGACAGGACTGAGATGCAGTTTTATAGACTAAGACCAGGTAGACCTAGGTAGGGGTGAGCAAACCGGAAGCAGCGAATAGCAATGCAATCTTCTGCAGAAACATTCACCACCACAGTGTATTTGTCTCCAAGAGTATTTGACAGAGCTGGGAGCAAAATTCAGCCATGTCACAGTAGTAATTAAAATAGCATGGTATTGGAATAAAAACAGACTTGTGGACCTATGGAATAGAATTGAGTATCCTGACACCCAACCTCAAACACATGATCAATTAAACTTTGATAAAGGTGCAACGAGTCTAAAATGGAGTAAGGAAAGCCTCTTCAACAAGTGGTGTTGGGAAAACTGGGCAGCGACATGTAAAAAAATGAATTTGGACCTGTGTCTAACACCATGCACAAAAATCAGATCAAAATGGATTGAAGATCTCAATATCAGACTTGAATCCATAAAGTACATTGAAGAAAATATAGGAAACACCCTCCACAACATTGAAGCTAAAGGCATCTTCAAAGGTGAAACATCACTAACAAAGCAACTAGAAGAAAAGATAAACATATGGGACTACATGAAACTTAAAAGCTTTTGCACCTCAAAAGAAACAGTGACTAAGATACAAAAGAAGTCCACAGAATGGGAAAGAATATTCACCCAATGCCCATCTGATAAGGGGTTAATATCCAGGATATATCAGGCACTGGTAGAACTTTACAAGAAGAAAACAAACAACCCCATCAAAAAATGGGGGAGAAGAAATGAACAGAAACTTCAGCAAGGAAGAAATTCGAATGGCCAAAAAACATATGAAAAAATGCTCATCATCACTAATCATCAGAGAGATGCAAATCAAAACAACAATGAGATACCACTTTACACCACAGAGACTGGCACATATTCAAAAGAGCAAGAACAACAAGTGCTGGCGTGGATGTGGGGAAAAGGGGACAATCATCCATTGTTGGTGGGAATGCCGGCTGGTACGGCCTTTCTGGAAAACAATATGGACATTCCTCCAAAGACTAGAAATTGAACTCCCATTTGACCCAGCCATACCATTCCTGGGAATCTACTCTGGGAAACCAAAAATACGCAGCGGAAACACCATCCCTACTTTTATGTTCATAGCAGCATTATTCACAATAGCCAGAATCTGGAAGCAACCAGAGTGCCCGAAAATCGATGACTGGATAAAGAAGCTTTGGTACATCTACACAATGGAATACTATGCAGCTGTTAGGAAAAATGAAGTTATAAAATTTGCCTATAAATGGATGGACATGGAGAAGATTATGTTGAGTGAAATTAGCCAGAAGGAGAGAGACAGACACAGAATGACTGCATTTATCTGCATAACATAAATATATATGTACATATTAAGATACCAATATCCAAGGTCAAGTGAAACATATATCAGGAGGTCTTGTCAAAGGTGGAAATTATCACAAACGTGTGGGAGTCAGAGGCTAGGTAAGACAGAAAATGGAACAGTGTGCTAACAATTGTCGAGGGTACTAATGCCAACCTAGAACTGAGCATTAAATAGATGCAAAAGGATACACATGACAACCCTTTAATGTATGTTCTGTAATCCATAGTCTGGAGGGAAGGAAAAGAGAAAGAGAGAGAAAAGTAAGGAAATAAAGAACCTGCCATGGAGGAGGGCTGGCGGGGGAGGGAACTGGGGACGTTGGTGGTTGGAGATGGGCATTGGTGGTGGGATGGGTGCTGGAACACTGTATGACCAAAACCCAAATATGAACTTTTTAATTGTATATCTTTGTAATTGTAAAAATAAAAAATTAAAAAACAATAAATTCAGCCATGTCAGTCCTGTACACAGCCAGTGCTGAGCAGCTTCCATGGGAGATGAGGGATGGCAATGAGGCATGGGGTGGGATGGGATTAGGGGAATGGGTTTCTGGCTCTGCTGTTCAGACCAATGGAGAGATCGTCTTCTGTGGCTGGTCTTCCCGCCTCTCATAACACAGGGATGACAGGATGAACTGCCAAGGTTTTATAATATGGATCAATGCGCAGATGAAACCATGTGTGCAAAAGGGCCCATCCACAGAGTTTTCTCGGTAAATATTTAATAAGACAAGAGTCTGGCAGGTCTAACAGATAGGTGACAGAGATAACCGCAGTAGAGTTAAGCGCACTTCCCCTTCCTCCCTGTTTTAAATACTTCCTTCTGGCACGGGAAAAATGTGATCTTAGATAATAATCACCTACTTTCAATTAAATTTTTTCATAATCTTTCTCCCTCATGTAATATAAAGTAACATCAGCTTCCAATCTCCTCTTTAATTCCAGGAGCTATCCCCGAGGCCACCTTCTGGTGCTGTCTGAGGAACGGGCAGGACTTGGCAGGGGCGTAGAGGCATCTGATCATGATTAACGGAGAAGCATTGGTGGGGGTGGCGGTTATTTAAGGAGTCCTGACCTCTAGAAAGAGGCAGCACCAGGGAAAATTCAGGTGTCTATGAGGGTAGTATAGGAAGAAAATGTGGGGGTGGGGGGTCTTCAAAAATGCAGTTTGAGATGTGTTGCATGTTTGCTTTTGGGTTTCCAGTGGTCAAACCCAGGTCTCATCTAGGCAGGGCTTGCACATGACCATTGAACCACATCCCTGGCCCCTAAAATCACGCTAGTCTGGGTGCCTCAGGACAAGCTCTAATATCAGTGAGGTATTCAGGATGCTCTGGATCTGCTCTAGCCTCTGTCCCTTGCTCTAGCTTCTGAAATGGGCCCCTCACAATCCTTTCAATTCCTCTGGACAGACTCAATTTCATGGGCTTACTCTGTACCCTCACATCCAATGGCCCCAACATCCACCTCAGAACCTTTTGCCTACCCAGTGAAATAAGAACCAATGCATGACTGAAGAGAAGTCCCCATGCCACTCTATCACTCATGCAGACAAAGCTGCATGCTGGCATTACTGGCTCCACTCATGTTCACTGTATTTACTAGATGCCCAAATCTTGATGGCAGCAATCTAGTTCTTAGTTACTCTGAATCCCTAGTACCCAGAGTAGGAAATGTCCCATGGTCAAGAATGGGACTGAGTAACTGGTGCTTTTAAGTGGATTCTAGGTGTCATGGATTTTCTACTTCTTTTTTAAAAAATATTGTTATTCTTTGACTTTTCAGTCATACACAGTGTGCTCAGGTCTTTCTCCTGGTTCTATACTCAGGAATCATTCTTGAAATCACTCAGGGACCATGTGTGGTGCTGGGGATTAGTCCCAGGTCAGTCATGTGCTATCCCAACTCTGGCTTTTTTTTGTTTTGTCTTTGGGGCATACCCAGCTAGGCTCAGAGCTTACTCCCAGCTCTGTGCGCAGAGGTTACCCTGGGAGTGTTAGGAGGACCATATGTTGTGCCCATATATTGGGTTGGTCACCTGCATGGCAAGTGTCTTAACCCCTGTACTATCTCTCTGGTCCTATGACTCTTGCAAAGGGTCTTATAATGACCTGTGAGTTTGTGACTGGAGGAAAGTTCTTTCCATGCCTGCCACCCCACGTTGGGCTGGTGTTTGGGAAATGAGGTTTGGACAGGGAAGAAAACTCTGGCTTGGAACACAAATCAAAATCACTTTACTTTACCTGATCGGGGCTGTGGAGTTCTCCAACTTCCACCAGGCCTTGGGCGGGTTTAGGTAGCGGCACCATAGCTCCCAGTCGAAACCCTGGGCTGCCAGCGGGTACTCCCTCAATCTCAAAGTTGTCGTATTTGATATTGTCAAAGGATGGTGAGATGATCCGCTTCCGGTTCTCTTTGATGCGGGTGAGGACGGGCTCAGCCCTGAGCAGCAGGGAGGAAGAGGAAGAACTGAGGGTGAGGAACACCAGGTGAGGCATACCTGCAGGCCTCTGCATGGAAAGGGGGTACCCTGGTCACTTCCTGCAGGGGTGATTGCTCTGTGACACGGGAAAGGGTCCCCAAGCATTCCCCCAGCCCATTTCCTTGGGGTTGACAAAAGGTCTGAAGCATCAGTAGCTCCCCACTGAGCTGAGACACTGGTGCCTTAGATGTCTGTGATGGCTTGTCTTCCCTTTTCCACTAGAAAAAAAAAACCTCAAGACTGAAACAAGAAGAAAGGGACATATCTGAAGTTTCAATTCAGGCTTTGATTTTGCTGAAATTCAGTGTCCACCAAGAGGAAAAGACAGAAACAGCAGAGACAGGGGGAGAGACCAGGAAGCTCTGTGACCGACCCCCCATCCCCAATGCCCCCATCAACAAACCTGCTCCCTGCTGCCCAAAAAAGGTTTTTTCCAGAGAGCCAGGTTGCCTGACTGGGCGCGAGGCGGGAAGTGTGTTTGCAGACAGGAATGATAAGATGCTCATTAATAATGCATTTGTGGCATAATTGTTTATTCAAATAGGCTTGAAATAGTAAGTGTCCCTCTCCTCTTCTGGCTGTAAATCCAATGAAAATGCGTTTTTAAATAGTCACAAGTGGCAAGCAGGGGACTTCAAGTATAAAAAATAGCTGTGTTGCAGCTTTAATTCGGGCCTGTTATATAAACGTATGCCCAGATCCAAGCAGCCTAAGCGCGAGCCCTCATATTCTTCCCTGTTCAGGGACCTTGCTCGCCTCAGGGAGGTAGAAGATGGGGCTCAGGATCTAGGGACAACAGATGAGTCCTGCGCCTTCAGATATGATGCTGAGGAAGGGTCCATGCAATCAGCCCTAGCTCCTATTCAGGCTGCAAGCCACACACAGGCCTGCAGTCCTGCAGGGGGATGGAATGAGCTGCCCCCTTCCTGACCAGCTGCAGCTACTGAGGTCTTGTGCCCACCCAGCTCCTGAGCAGCACTAACAAGAGAAATTAAAGGTTGTCTGAGGCCTGCATCAGCAAAGGGAGAACCTGAGATTCTGGGCTTTCTGGCCTCTGACAAATCAAAACCCTTGGTCACCACTGCCTATGGCGTGTGTGGCACCTGTTCCAGGTCTGGTTCAGCTCTTGCCCCTAGAGTCAGGAAGGCCATCCTGAGCAGAGTGGAGCCCAGCTGCCCTTACCCAAAGTGTGCACACATTCTCAGCTACTGGCTTCCAGGAGGGGTGGGTTTCAGCCACCGTCCACAGGTTGCCATCTGTCCACAGAAATTTCTTGTCAGGATAAAAAAAGTATTGCTTTGGGAAAATTTTATGTGACCCAGGCATAGAAGGATATGAAACAGTCATGAACAATCAAACACTAGCTGATAATAAATCAAACAGAACCGTACTTTTAAATCATCCCACATTCATCCACATGGCTCTGTGTGGGATCTCGACTCAAATTTAAGAAGTGGGTTTCAGGGACTCCTAATGGCTAGTGATTGCAGATTCAGCAATGGGAGCTGACAAGCCATCTGTTCTAGAGGGTTCTGTCCAGGACTCTGATTCTAGCATGCAGTTGCTGGACCTGGGAGCCTGAGGACCCCTCATCTCCCCTCCCCCGTACGCACCAGCCCACGTTGAACTCCACATGGGCATCAAAGAGCGCCACGACGGGGGCCGTGGCCGCCCCTCCAGCCGCTGACCCTGGAACGGATGAGGCCCTCCTGCTTGCTGTGGCGCACGATTTTGATGAAGCCCGGCTTCTGGCCATTCACCTTGTCCACATACTCAGTCAGCTTCTCCTTCAGCTCCTCTAGGGGTGGAGGGAAGCGCAGTGTTAGCATCACCCAAGAGGACAGGGCTCAGCTTCAGCAGGAAGCAAACTGCACACACGAGCCCAGTGTAGAGAGGTCACAGAGCCCTGCAAGACTGAACCTTCATCGTGAACCTGCGGGGAATGGACTCAGAAGGTTCTGTTGGTCTGCCCAGTGGCTCACAGCTTGCGATGCCTATATGCCTGGTCTCCAGCCTGTCTTCACAGAGGACACACTTCACCTCAGCTTCACACCCTCCTCCTCCTCCCACATTCTCCTGCCTGTCCTCCCATAAAAGGAGTATTCCACAGTGGGAGCCCCCTCCTGCCAGGACCCCACCTTCCCAGGAAGTACGCAGCTCAGTGGAGAGGGCAGTGGCTGGGCCCAGGCATGCACGCATGCACACACACACACACACACACACACACACACACACACACACACACACTTCTTCATAACCAGGCCAGGCTATGGCCACAGGACACAACCTCCTTGGCCTCAGCAGGCTGGAGCAAGGTGATCTCATTCTTGGTTTCCATAACAGCACTGGCCACAGCCTAGAACTGCCCCTGCCATCCTAACCCCATATGGCCTGAACAGACCCCACATGTACCCCAACACCTGCCTGGGACTCAGTCTCCCTCCTCTTTTCTTCCAGCCTGCTAATCCCCAGGTTGACCCTATCAGAGCACCCTCAGCCACCAGCCTGGGACCCACCAGACCAGCAGCCCCCTGGGTATGAGGAAAGGCCAGAGGTGGCAGCTCACTGTTGTTTTGATTTTGAGCACATCTTCTTAGCTCTGGTGCTTGTGGGATCAGCACTCCTTTACTGTGGTGCTTGCCCCACAGTGAGCTAAAAATCATTTCAGTGCAGGGAGCAGGCAGCAGAGTGGCCAGGGCTGTGCTCGGTGCACGTGGCGCTACTGAGGATTGAGTGATTGATCGATCGATCGATTGATTGATTGATTGATTTTGACTTTTTTTCAATTTATATTTTTTTTATTGAGTCACTGTGAGATACGCAGTCACAAAGTTGTTCATGATTGAGCTTCAGTCATTGCTCATTCCTTGTACTGAGGATTTAGACATGACCTTACATTTGCAAGGAAGGTATTTTTAACCCCTGAGCCCTGAGCCTTCCTGAGCAGGTTCCTAATGTCCATGGGGATGTTCAAATGGTTTAGCATGTAGGAAAGAAATGAGTTAGGGAGGGGTTGAGTGTCAGCGCGGTATGGACTGAACTATGGTACCATTCAAAAGATGTGCTGAAGTCTAACCCCTTATAGAGGCCTTAGAAAATGACCTTGTTTGAAAGCAGATTTTTCTTTTTCAGATTAAAAGATAGGTCATAAAAGATAAAAGACAGGTCATAATCCAATATTAATGCTATCCTTATGCCAAGGGGACATTCAGACACAGGGAAGATAGTCCCAGAAGGAAGACAATGTGTGGAGACAAGGGAAGAATGGCACCCTCTTACCAGCTCAGGGGCACCCAAGCTCACCAGACGGAAGTTCAGAGATATGCCTGCCAACACCCTGATTTATTATTCTCCAGAAGTGTGAACTAATCAATGTTTTGTTGTTCTAAGCCACAGAGTTTGTGCAACTTTGTTCTGTGCATTTCAGGGGAAACGAAGAAGGCTGTTAGGAGGATTAAATGGGATTAATGGATGTGCAAAGCACACAGAACACAGTGCATGCTCAAAGGGAAAACAGTAAAGTAAGTCGGCAAGTGCTGTCGCTCCTTCCTCACAGTTTCCGCCCTATTGAGAGGGAATGGAACAGTCACAGGAATGGGATACTCCATCTATGGTGCAATCTCTCTCATGCTCCAGCCCAGGGCCACTGAAGCTCTCTGCATGCTCCAGCCCAGGGCCACCTTCACTTCTCCCAGGTGAAAGCACTACGGGCAGCACGGCAGGGGCCCAACAGGAGACTCAGGCCTGTGTGGTGACCTCATGCCCAGAAAGGTAATGGAGCATGGTGCCCACATTCCTAGAGTTGTTCCTCTCATGGGCATCGATCTCTAACTTTACACACACAGTTTTGGCCAAACAGATAGTGCTGGATAATCCCATTCAGATAACAGAGGGGGAGGGGATTCACACTTTAGAAGGATCACGGTTTCAAGCCAAACTTCAAATTCCTGACGACTCTGAACTCTTGGAGTTGACAGTTTGTAGAGATTTGTCCAATGGCACAGAGCAAGCTCTCAGTTGAGTTCAATTTATTTATCATGTTGAGGCTCTTTTAATATATTTATTTTTTCTGGTCCTTTTAAACGAAGTACCCTGCCATTAGCCTAACATGTCCGGGGGACAAATTGCCATACAGAATAAAGGGAAAGAATCCCTTTCTCTAATCTAGAGGTTCTGCTCCTATTAACTTGATGTCAGGTCACATTAATTTCCCCTACATTGGCTCAAATTGAGTTTTATGACAACACACACCTACTGGTTAGTTTCTCCCGCACCTCAGCACGGATACACATGCAGAGTGGGCGGGGGGGGGAGAGCTGCATAGCGGAGATTTAAATGAAAACAGGATCTACGCTTACCCTCTTCTACCCCTAAGCACTATTTCTCTGGATGCTAAATTGCTTTTCCCCAGATTCTGTTAGCCCGTGTCTTTATTATCAAGCCTTCCAGCTTCCAAGCTTCTATGCAAGCCTTTGTTGTCACTCAAATCATCCTTTTCAACCACATGACCCCTGTCTAGAGCTTGAGCCAGCTCATCTGTCTGAGGGTCTGGTTCCGTGTGGAGAAACACCATGAATGCCGGGGCTGCGCCTCACTCTGGGATTCATCTGACCTCAGCAGATGTGGAGATGCCCTGGTGCCCTGCAGCCACACACAGGGTTCTGGGACACATTATGTCACCAGTGCCCGGAGCCCACTGGCCAGCGATGGCTGGACATGCCTCACATTTCCTGGGCCTTCATACAGGGTTGCAGGAAATCTCTGACAACATTCACTGCTTCTGCACTTCCAAGCTCTGCTTGCATGAGTCCTTTTGAACAAATTAAATAGAGTCCATAGTCTGACACAGGGACTTTGATGGTGGTGAGGCCGTGGCAGAAGCACAGAACTTGGAGTGAGAACTGGGTTGCTACCCAGTACCAACATCCCCTCCCACAGCCTAACCCAGTACCTAATATCCCAACCCCCAGCCTTCAGAGGAATCACTGGCCCAGTGACCAAGTACTGGGGAGCAGATGTGTGATGGACACTGAATTATCCCCCGTGAGTCCTGACACTTGGATTTGATTCCCCAGAATGCTATGTGCATGGCGAGTCAAGCTGACCTATGTTGGCAGGAAGCAGCACATTTGCAGGTACAGGTGTGAGGGGCTTCTTGAACATTTGCTTTCACTCTCTTGCTGCCAAGCAACGAAGCCTGAGCCACCTTCGAAAGGAAGTGCTCAGGGAGTTCTGGTCACTCACTCACGCTACTGAAGCTCCAGGTATGTGTGGGAATCTGCATTCCTCTTTGGTTACCAGCTGACACACAGGGGAGCCTGGTTGCCACCTCCAGGAGCAGGCAAGCTGCCCTGACTACATTCAGGGGCCAGAGAATGGCTGCTGCTATCCACACTGACTTCAGTGGTGGTTTGCTGGCATCAGGAATAATGAAATGGACTGTACAGTGCTCAAGTGGGGTGAGATGAGAGTGTGAGTGTTCGATGCACAGGAAATGAAATGAATAGAGGCACAGAGGAGCCAGCCTGGAAGCGGGTGGCATGAGGGACAGGCTTTGCTTCTAATAGCAGCTGCTTCCCTCTTTGAACCCGGGAGCTGTGCTACTGATGTGCTAGAATAAAGGCTTTTGACAGATCATTTAGCACCAACTTCCATTCTCAGCAGTTGCAGCCTAAATATTTGCGACTGATTAAAAGATAGGATTCCCTTAGCCCTAACCAAACAAGGGCTATCAAAATAATTTTCCAAGGCCAACTAACATAGACTTGTCTCTGAAAAGTTCCTTTATCTGATTAGATAATGATATTTTCCTCCATCTTCACAGCCCCCAAAGCAAGAAAGAACTGACTCAAAACTATTCTGTGGGGCTAGAGAGACAGTCCAGAGAGCAGGCTGCCGACCCAGGATCAGTCTCCAACGCCACATATGGACCCCTGAGCTCACAGATGTGACTCGAGCACAGAGACAGGAGTAAGCCCTGAGCACAGTTGGGTATAGGCCATCACAGCCCAAATAAACCATTATAAATGTCTAAAGGGTCAGAGATATAGGGGCAGGTGCTTGCTTGGCACCACATAGAGTACCCTGAGCACCAGCAGAAGTGGTTCCTAAGCATAGAGCCAGGGATGCACCCTGAGCATAATCAGGTCTGGCCCCTAAATAGAAGTGAAAAACAAACATCTTTTTCATTTTCTAGAAAACATAAATCAAAATTATATTAAACATAATGCCTTCCAGGTATTATATGTAATATACTAATATTTGATGACTATCTCACACCTTAGCTCAAAAATATACAATGAACACACGGTTTTCCTCATACCTTAATAAAAATATAGCCCATTGAAGTTTTCTGTTTGTTACATCTGTTAAGAAGCTCAGAGACAAATACAACGAATAATCAATCAGCTTTAGGGTCCTATCAGTATTTCTGTTTTTCTATATTTGTTATGGCTTTGGTTTTCAAGTTCTAGTCTGTCAGGGACACTGCCAGGGTCCCCAACAGTGCCGGGAAGCGAGTTCCCTTGTACCTCCGAGCCGGCGGGGAATGGAAGCAAACTCAGGAATCTGATGCTGTTTTTTTTTAAATTTTTTATTATACCACCGTGAAACATACAATTACAAAGATGTTCATAATTGGTTCTTGGTAATACAGTATACCAGCACCCATCCCTCCACCAGTGCCCCATTTCCAGCACCAATGTACCCCACCCCCTCCCGCCCACCCCCATGCTGCCTTAATAGCAGGTACCCCAGTTTCCTCTCTTTCTCTCTCTCGTCTCTCTCTCTGTCTCTGTATCTCTCCCCTCTTTTTAAGGTCCCCCCCAAACACCCCGCGGGGGGGGGGAGGGGGGGCGGGAGCGCAACCCCCCCCCCCCCCCCGTCTCTCTCCCCTCTTATTTTACACATTGTGGCTAGACCTGCAGATATTTAGAGTTTATCACTTAAGTATCTTTGTGTATATTCAATGGTGAGTTTTAATCTGCCATTACCATTTCCCACATTTAGTAAAACACTGGTATCTATTTATGTCCTATTAATGAATGCAGTCATTCTATATCTGTCCTTTTCTTTCTGACTAATTTCACTCAGCATGATAGACTCCATGTCCATCCATTTGCAGGTAAATTTCATAATTTCATCTTTTCTGACAGCCGCATAGTATTCCATAGTGTAGATGAACCACAGTTTCTTTAGCCAGTCCTCTGTTCTCGGGCATTTAGGTTGTTTCTAGATTCTAGCTGTAGTGAATAGCGCAGAGATGAATAAAGAAGTACAGATAGTGTTTCTGCTATGTGTTTTTCGGTCTCTCAGGTATATTCCCAGGAGTGCTATTGCTGGATCAAATGGGAGCTCAATATCTAGTTTTCGGAGGAATGCCCATATTGTTTTCCAAAAGGGCTGGACCAGTCGGCACTCCCACCAACAGTGGATCAGAGTCCCTTTTTTCCCCACATCCATGCCAGCACCGGTTGTTCTTGCTGTTTTGGATGTGTGCCAGTCTCTGTGGTGTGAGATGGTACTTCATTGTTGTTTTGATTTGCATCTCCCTGATGATTAAAGATGAAGAACACTTTTTCATATGCCTTTTGGCCATTCGAATTTCTTCTTTTTGGAAGCTTCTGTTCATTTCTTCTCCCCATTTTTTGATGGGGTTGGCTGTTTTTTTTCTTGTGGAGTGCTACCAGTGCCTGATATATCCTGGATATTAACCCCTTGTCAGATGGGTATTGGGTGAATATCCTTTCCCACTCTGTGGATTGTCTTTGTATCTTGATCACCGTTTCTTTTGAGGTGCAGAAGCTTTTTAGTTTTATATAATCCCATTTGTTTATCTTTGCTTCCATTTGCTTGGTCAGTGGTGTGTCATCTTTAAAGATACTTTTCGTTTCGATGTCGTAGAGCCGTTTCTCCTATGTTTTCTTCGATGTACCTTATAGATTCATGTCTGATGTTGAGATCTAGAATCCATTTTGATCTGACTTTTGTGCATGCCGTTAGAAGGAGGTCTAAGTTCATTTTTTACATGTAGCTGCCCAGTTTTCCCAGCACCATTTGTTGAAGAGGTTTTCTTTGCTCCACTTAATATTTTTTGCTCCTTTATCGAAGATTAAGTGGTTGTATATTTGAGAATGTGTTTCAGGATACTCAGTTCTATTCCATAGGTCTACAGGTGTGTCTCTATACCAATACCACACTGTCTTAATTACAACTGCTCTATGGTAGAGCTTGAGGTTGGGGAAAGTGATACCTCCCATCTTCTTTTTCCCAAGGATTGCCGATGCTGTTTTAAAAGGGCTTTACTATACAGGTTCCGATATATAATCCAAGAGCAGGGAAAACCTCCGGACTCTGGGTTCCCAGCTAGGCCCCAGCCACATGGAGGCCAAGATGGCTGCCACCACGTGTTGAGGCCCAACAGAGAGTGAAGAGGACGGAGAAGCAAAACGCCAAGGGAAGCCGAAATGGCAAAAGGGGAAAAGAGAGCGCTTCTTCTTGCAGCTTATTTTATAGCTAGAAATTCGTCCAAACTTCCCAGCCCGGCCCATTCTGGGCTGGGCTACCTAGAGATGAAAACGGGAAAACAGCTCTATAGAAATGTAGCAACTTCAGGGGACTTCTGGCTGTTTACAAGAACCCAGAGCTAACTCAAAGCCTCCTAGCAGTGCTGGGAGAAGCTATAAGCTAAATGTAATTTACCCTGGCAGGAAGGATCAAATGCCCCCAGGTAATTTCTCCCAGCACCTCACCTAATGTCTTGAGCCAAGATCTGCCTGGAAATGCCTTTAATAGGTAGAGAAGGGGGTTTCTGATATGGCATGTCTCTGTACCAAAGACTATACTAATGCCAGTTAAATATTTCTCCAAGCCTTCACAAGAGTCTCCTCTACTTCACGGTAGTTTTGTATTTCAGTTGCCTTTGAGTTATCAGGGAGCCGTGCTTGCTTGCTTAGAGGTAAACAGCATTTCTCTCTGGTCTAATTATTTAAGAGATCCAATGTGGCCAGGCAAATATTCTGGTAAGATCTTACTAGTCCCACGATGATTGTGGTAGCATGAGAGAATATTTATACCAGCCAGTACAGAATACATGGTCAGATAAACTGCCACATTTAAACTACCCCCTATCTATGAAGTGACCTGCAGGAGGCAATCCAGGGCAGATGTAGAGGCTTTAGGTCTTTAGGTGTCCTGCAACACTAGTCCAAAAGTTTGCTGTCTTTTACTTATGTGTTTCTATGGAATCCACCTTTAACCATTTTTTTAAAAATCATTTTTAATAAAGCATCTCCACGGGCAGGACAGGAATATAACTGCAGAGAGAGAAGGCTGGTTTCCAGGCTATTTCAGCGAGGAGGCAGGGAGTCTGCTCTCTTTGACTCTGTCAGATTTAGAATCAATGGCAGAGTTGTCCATTGCCTGTGTGGACAGAGAAATACAATTTGCACCTGGCATGGGGCCAGGTGTCATCCTGCTGGTGTTGTTCCTCCAGCGCTTTGCCACTGTCCACAAATCCCGGCTTTGCTGACATCTGACCCCTCTGTAAATCAGCATCCAGAACGGAGCTGATGAAACACCATCCACCTCTTGGAGAGGGGTCAGCAGCCACACTCTGCCCTCCCAGGTGGGTTCCCCTAGAGGGCCAGTCAGCTCAGGCTGCTTCTCTGCCCAGCTCACCAACAGAAACAGAATCCACTCATCTGCTCAGACAGAACCCTTTCTTCTCCATTGATGCAGCTTATACTGCTCCCATAAAAAAGCAATTAGCTACATGGGGTCACCCCAAAGTAACACACGCAGGCCAATCAGGAGAAGTCTGGTACCAATGGTTGTTAATCTGATTTAAACACCTAATGAGATAGTCTTTATCTTGCTGAGAAAGGAAAAGAAAGGAGAGGGAAATTGATGCTTGATTGGGCTTCACGGGAAGAGAACTGCATGGACCCTTGCAAAGCAGCTGCCCAGGTTGTCTGGGGAGGGAGGAGGGGAGGACCACGGGGCAGGGAGGGCCATGGGGTGGCTCCACAGCTTCTTTCTGCACCCTCTCAGTCTGCATGATGTGTCCAAGAAGCAGAGGAGCGGAGGGAGAGGCAATCAGTCCATTCACTCATTCCTTCATCAGGTATAGAGCACTCATTCACTCTGTGTTTGTTGTTGGTCAGCTACTTCCACCCAAACCATGGGTCAGCCAAGCCTATAGATCAATCCTTGATGCTACAAGGTGTTCAGATGTGGTTTCTACTGAGGGAGAGGAGAAATGGAGAGAGCAGGAGAGAGAAAGAGATGGGCTGATTTCTTTTCTTTCCTTTTCTTTTCTGGTGCCAGAACTGCTATATTCAGGACCTACTCTTGGCTCACTCCCTGGAAGTGCTGGCGTGGGGGTATGCAGGGTGCTGGAAGAGCACCCAAGTCTGCCACATGCAAGGGAAGTGCCCTCCTGAAAGAGGAAGCCTCAGTTTCCCTTGCCAACCTGAAAGAAGCCCCCTGTTTCCCTAGCCAGCAGTTCCAGTTCTCCCCATTGACCTGCCCCACCTCATCCTAAGGTCCTATCTTTTAACATTCCTGGTTTCCCCAGGAGCATACAATTCTCTCTGGAACCAGGAATCACAAGACTAAGATAATAAACAATACCTGAGTCAGATAGTCAGAAAGACCCAAACCAGCCAGGCCACCATGAAGATTTCTGGCATTCTCTGTAATACTTGGTCGATAACAATGCAAGAGGTCTTGAAAAGGGCCTACACAAAATCCCTTACTTTAACTTAGTCCTATACTAAGTTCCTCCATGCAAGGGGAGTCCCTTTCCTTTCTCCTCTACTTTCCAATAAACTTTTCTACTTTCTAATTCTGAGTCTGAGCATCTTTATTGTTCAATATTTTCATTCTTGAAAATATTGAAGAACTGGGGGCCAAAGCGATAGCCCAGCAGTAGGGCGTTTGCCTTGCACGCGGCCGGCCTGTGCTGGCCCGGGTTTGATCCCCGGCATCCCATATGGTCCCCTGAGCACCTAATTCCTGAGTGCAGAGCCAGGAGTAACCCCCAAGCGCGCCAGGTATGACCCAAAAAAGCAAAAAAAAAAAAAAGAAAGAAAATATTGAAGAACCTGGGAATCGCGATCAAACAGAGGTCCGCCACCGCTTCTTCTGCCTCACCTGCATCACTCCCCATTGTACCTCTCTCTGGCCCTGACAGTGACTATTGGTAAAAGAAGCTACACAGTTTTTGGTGCCATGTGTGAAAATCTGGAAGTCCAGGGGCTGAAAATCCCAGAGGAAAACCAACAGACTATGACTTCCCACCTGCCCACCCAGGTGTCTCAGGGGCAGGCAGCTCGGTCACACTCCTACACTGAGGGAATTGTTCATGATGCCTGGAAGCCGAGCTATCACCATGGAGAGGTGCCTTTGGAAAGGGATGGTACTCAGTGTTCTCCAGGGCTCAGCCCTCCACAAGAAAGAATGATGTGATGTGGTTCAGACTGCTGCGCCAAGCATGAGAAATGTGGCAAGGGGCCGAGCGGTAGCACAGCAGGGAGGGAATTTGCTTTTGAATGTGGCCAACCTGGGTTTGATCCCCAGCATCCCATATCCCTGAGCACCGCCAGGAGTAATTCCCTGAGTGTAGAGCCAGGAGTAACCCCCTGAGCATAGCTGGGAATGACCCCCCCAAAAAATGTGGCCAGTTCTCATTCAGGGAAGAGGCCCTATTTTGGAAAGCTGAGCAGGTACTCACCATGTAGACTTGAACTGTGGGACCATACATGCTCAGAGACCACTTTCTTGAACCGGGCAAGGTGTTCCTGCTTGGGGCGCCCAGCTGGTGAGGAGGGGGCGCTGCCTCTTTACAAGATGCCGCGGACTGGCCTGGCCTGGCCTTCTGGGAGAATTGATCTGGCCATCCCAAAGAGCTGGCACTCAGGAGAGCCTGCCCAGGGTATCAGCTCCTGACTTGGGTACTTCCCCTCTTCCCCATACACCACTGGCTTCTCTCTGACCAATCTGGCAATCTCTGACCACTTGTATGCACTCAGCCTGGCCGGGAGGTCCAGACATCTAGCTCTTCATCCATTCTTGGGAGTGGTTGTGAGAGAAAACCATGCCCTGTAACTCTCTCAGTTGTCCTCTGCTTTTTTGCTTCTTATGCCCATGCCTAAAATTCCAGGCTAGCCATACCCACCTCTAGTTCAGAACTGTCCTCAAAGCCCAGGCTGATTCTGCCAGGAAGGGGAGTGTGAACACCTCTGAAAAGTGCTAATAACTGCTGTTCTCTGAGGGCGCTAATTTAAAGATGAAAAGCACAGCACATTTTTGTTTATTCCTCTTAGAGTGAACAGTAGCTGGTCTTCCTCAGATCAGAAGATTAACTGGCTTTCTCTAAAGCCATTTAGAGCTATTGAAACACAAATGATATGTCAACACGCTTTCAAAGAGAGATTACTCCTTAGGATGCAAAGGTTGTCAAAGCCGGATGATCACCCAGTCACCTAAGGAGCTAATAAATAAATATAAATGGTGCTGACCTCCACACCCAGGATGAATCCCAAGGGAGTGCTCTGGATTACAATGGTTCTGTGGATGAATGATGGTGAGCAGGTTTCCATGCAGCTGGGGTCCCAGAAAAGATCAATCTCCTGCCCACCCTGCCTCGAGACTCCAAGCCCCTGGGCAGTCTGGTTTCCAGCACTCCTCACTTTAAGATCACTCCAGACAAGCTTCAAATCCCAGGCAGTTTACAAATGCCCTCCTCACTGTCCATTCTCCTGTCCAATGCACTTAACGAGGCCCTGCTGTCCAGCAACTTTAATAGCTGCACTTCCTCAAAGTCAATTGATCCTGAAGTAGATTTGCAGTGGCCTTAAATGGTTCTCTTTCTCAGAGCTTGGGAAAGTCTCCACCCCAGGGGCCAGAGTGATAGTACAGCAGGTAGGGCATTTGCCTTCTAGGAGGTCCAGGCCAACCTGGGTTGTTTGATCACTGTAGCCCTGGACACCCAGGAGTAATCCTGAGTGCAGGACTAGTCAGACTAAGCCCCTGAGCATTGCTTGGTGACCCAAAAAGCAAGAAAATAAGAGACTCCTACCCCAGTCTTCACAGAAGGGGTGTAGCAAGTGCCACGAGGTCAGGCAGAAGCCCAGCGTCCCTCAGAAACCAAGTAAGAATTCAGTTCTGGTGTAGTGGGCACGGACACTCAGGTCTTGTCCTCAAAATGGAATGCAAGGGAGTAGAGAGCAAATGCCTAATTCAGTAAAAGACTTTATTTAGGAAAAGGGGGCAGGAATGCAGGGAAGTTCTCGAAAGCAGAATTGGGGAGAAGCCAAAGCCCTTCCCTTTTTATATCCTTTAACAAAGGTGGGTGAGTGAGCATTTTAACATTATTTTACAAGAATGTAAATAGAAAGTGGAATAGGATGCTAAGATGACTATCTTCTAGGGGGTCAGGTCCAGCAGAGTCCAGGCCACCCAGGTTTCAGGCACACTCACTTCCATCCTCCTACAGTCCATCCGATAATTCTTTTGCCATACCCCTAATTTTACCCTGCCTGCTCCCCTTTGGTCCCTATTGCTAGGAGGTTATGGAAACTCCCACACCCAGTCATCTGTTCATGGGTTTCCTAATTCATGTCATAGCCAGGAATAAGTGATCGCAGGAAACATGGAAACAAGCACATATGCAGTCCTCACTCTTGTGTGTGTGTGTGTGTGTGTTGTGGAGGGGGTGGGGTTGGGAGGGCTCCAAAGTCAGATTCTCAATAGTCATACTCTTGTATCTGCTTCAAAATGACCTAACTCATCCACATCTGGCACATCAGGGCATCTAACCCCCAAATGTAAAAACATAAAACCCTTATTTTAAGATATTTGCACACACCTATGTTCATTATAGCCCTAAGTACAAAAAGCTAGGAGATGGAAACAACCCAAATGTCAAAGACAGATGAATGCATAACACAGTTGTGAAATATATACAAAATGGAATACCTCGTGGCCACAAGAAACAATGAAATCATTCAGTCTGCTGTGACTTGGATGGAACAGGAGGGCACCTTAAGTGGAATAAATCAGCAGAAGATGGACAAACACCAGTGATCTCACTTATCTGTCTACTGCAGAGAAATGAGACAGAGAATGGAAGGCATCAAATGATGGCAAACCCTTGACCCTGAATTTCAGAACTGAGAATGTGAAGGGAGACTGGGGAGGGGGACAATGAAGTGGACTGGAGTGAGACAGGGACTTGGTTGAGGGTCTTGGGCCCTTTGATGATGGAGTGTGAGGTAACTGTATACATCGAAACTATGAGCATTGACACTACTATAAACTGTGTCTCAGGCTATAACAATTTCTTGTAAAAAGTGAGTGTTCAGGGCATGTGGCAGGGAACGGGATGGGACTGTAAGACATGGGTGGAGGGAAGCTGACAGTGGCGGTGGGGGTGGACCTGATATAGTGTGTGACTGAAATCCATTTTTAATAGGATTATAAACTATATTGCCCAAATACCAAAAACAACAAAAGAAACGATCCCATATCCTGCAAAAAGATGGCAAAAACTGTTTCTGCCAGAGATATCTGGGGCAGATAACGTAAAAATGATCTGGGATCAGTTGGTAATGGGGATATCTTGGTGCCAATCTCTCTCTCTCTCTCTCTCTCTCTCTCTCTCTCTCTCAAAACAATAAAAACTAACTCAAAATCCAACTTTGAGCATTTCTGTGGTATAAAATCTCCTGCCACAGCTGATGGAAAGAAAAGTACAGGGTTGGCAAAAGAGTTGCCCCATTTGCTCACAATGGCCCAGATCAGTCAGGCACACTTGTCTTTGTCCAGGCAGGAAGGCTGAAATTCTGTGGTTACTTCCCCACTTACTACCAAGTGGGCACTTGGCTCAGGATTTCACATCAATCCATCCTGTTCTTGAGTCATTCATTCATCAAGTGCATATAGAGCATCATAGAAATAGTACACATTACTTATTGAAATGATACTCCCTACAAGCAATGACATTTATTGCTAATGCTCATTTACTATTCTGCTAACCAGGTGCCAGGTAACAGTCTCACTCACTTTGTAAATTGCCCAGTCAACCTTTCAGCAAGTACAGTGAACCTAGAGGTTTGCAGCATTCTTATCTCCATTCTATAGGGAGATCCGAGCACAGAGAGTTGAGGGGTTTGCTCAGTATCTAAGAAAGAGGAGCAGTGGGCTGGTATGCAGGTATACAGTCCAGCCTATGCTTTTAGTCTCACATTGTATTATCTTCACTTGAGAAATAGAGAAAACTCAAGACTCAGTCAGACTATAACTGACAAAGTCCAAACACCATATTCCATAAGAAATGAGCAGGAATTCCAACTCAAATTTGCCCGACTCTGGAGTCTTTGCTCCAGTCTCTGTCCCACCACCTGTCAAAGGAACCATGATTCACAGGTCTTAGTAGCATTCTGTGATCCCTGATTCCTTTCAGGAAGAAAAGTTCTTTTGACAATTATGTAGCCTAGAACCCAGGAGAAGGAATTAGACTGTCAAACTCAACTTCCTTTTGACTGACAGGCAGATATAGTATTCACACAAAAAGTTCTGTTTCTCTGGGACAAAAATCCCTGAGCAAGCAAGACCAAGAAATGAGGGTGGAGGACTGAGGTTTAGAGGGGGATTTCCTGGAGAGCCTGTTATACCCTGCCGCATGCAACACTGTGTCCAGGGATATCCAAGATTGCACCAAACAGAAGGTTGCCTGAACAGCTCTGGGGCTTCTGACAACCAGACTTGCTAGAGGTCACCAAGCTGGAAATCAGCACTCCAGAGGCAGGACGCTATGGAGGATTGGAGGGGAATACATTTCAGTTATTGTTTCTCCAGTCCTCTATAGTAGTTCACTATATAATTCACATAGTTTGAAAAAAGAATTATTTTTTTCCAAATTATGTAGTTCACATAATTTGAAAACTATTATTATGTAGTGCACATAATTTGAAAAAAAGAAAAATGAGAATAATGAACTCAGCTGTCTTCATAGACTTAAATGGTCTTGGGAAAGGGCCATCTTGATTTTGTGCTCCCAGGGCAGTTAGGGAGAGGATCCGGATAAAGGTAGGTGGAAAAACTGCCCTTATGGCTCTAAAATAGACTTATGGGACATGAAATGCTGCCACTGCTTTGTTGGTCTCCACCAGCAGTATCGTGGCTGGTGTGTCGGTCACAACAGGAGACACAGCACACTTCTAGGAGAACTGAGCTCAGGGAAGGGCCCTCACTCCAACTCCACCGGTGAGCCTCTAAGAAGGGCAGAGCCAAGAACTCCAAGTCTCAGAAAAAGCTGGCATAGGGCATTTAGCAACTACTTAAGTGCAGGTATGGGTGTCCCATCACACAAAGGGGATCTCAGGATGGAAGAGCACAGTACTCCTGTTTTTACATCACACACCAGGGAAGCGTAGTGACCAACAGCCATAAGGAGGCTGACCTGGGGTTCACTGTTTCACTCTCCTGTGGAAGACTTGGGGAGTTTAGAATACTGCTCGACTCAGAAACGTGAAGATTAAAAACCTCACGATCAAGAGCCCAAGAGTTTTTGAGTCCAAAAATCTCAAGATTCCAAAGTCCTTGAAGCCAACAGTTCTCAAATTCTAACTCCTTTCATTCTGCCATCCTAGGACATACGCTTCTTTAGGTAAAGAGCTGTCACTCTTCACACACACACACACACACACACACACACCAGAACTAGTGACTCCAGTGTCAAGTGCCCTGCTTTTTGCTTACTTATGAGTCTGCAGGGTGCCACCATCAAACCACTTCCTACACTCAAAAATCTTACTATTGCAACCAGGTGTTTGCACTACCTGCGCTATCTTCCTGGGACATTCTTCCTTCTTCTGTGACCCAACTGAGGTTCTTTTTAAAGTTTTTTAATTATTTTTAATTTTCAAATGTTTCATTGAGATTTTGTGGTTTACATATTATTAAGAATGGTTTCTCATGCATGTAATTTCAACACCATATAATTCCATTACCAGTATACATACCTTCCTCTCCAAAGGACCCAAGCATCCCTCCCTCTCAAGAGCTCACTCCCCCAACTCAACTCTGTGAGTTAGTTCTCCCTTCTGTTTCCTAAGATTCTTTTGGAAGCCCCTCAGTAGCAGCTTTTCCATAGGATGCAAGGCTGAGGGCTGGGAGAGGAAAGGGACCTGTATTCTTCCTGGTAAATGTCTTCCCTGGTTGCATGAAACTCTTGAGTTCCTGGCAATTAGAGAGGACAGAAATCAGACTCCCAGATCCAAGACCTGTGGGCACAGATCCGGAGCAACCTGAGGGGAAGAGTCCCACCACCCCACTCCAGCTGTCAGTCAGTGCTCTGCTCCTGCAAATCTCTGCTATGCACAGCATTATTCACAATAGCCAGAATCTGGAAGCAACCAGAGTGCCCGAAAATCGATGACTGGATAAAGAAGCTTTGGTACATCTACACAATGGAATACTATGCAGCTGTTAGGAAAAATGAAGTTATAAAATTTGCCTATAAATGGATGGACATGGAGAAGATTATGTTGAGCGAAATTAGCCAGAAGGAGAGACACAGACACAGAATGACTGCATTTATCTGCATAACATAAATATATATGTACATATTATGATACCAATATCCAAGGTCAAGTGAAACATATATCAGGAGGTCTTGTCAAAGGTGGAAATTATCACAAACGTGTGGGAGTCAGAGGCTAGGTAAGACAGAAAATGGAACAGTGTGCTAACAATTGTCGAGGGTACTAATGCCAACCTAGAACTGAGCATTAAATAGAGGCAAAAAGATACACATGACAACCCTTTAATGTATGTTCTGTAATCCATAGTCTGGAGGGAAGGAAAAGAAAGAGAGAGAAATGGAAAGAAATAAAAAACCTGCTATGGAGGAGGGCTTGGGGAGGGTGGAGGGAACCGGGGACGTTGGTGGTGGGAGATGGGCACTGGTAGAGGGATGGGTGCTGGAACACTGTATGACCAAAACCCAAATATGAACTTTTTAATTGTATATCTTTGTAATTGTAAAAATAAAAAATTAAAAAAAATATCTGCTATGCAGGCAGGCCAGATGACCAGAAGACTTGCAGTAGCAGATCCAACTCTCCAGAGGCACACCTGCTCACACCTCCACTGTGCACTGTCAGTGCTCATCAAATAAAGAGGCTGGATGCACTTTCCCTCAGCTCACAGCACACCTACAGGCAATCCATTATCCAGGGAAGGAAGACAAAGTGGAACTTGAGTGTTCTGCTTGGCCCACGGACTCTTATTTCCATATTTAAAAATGCTTTATAAAGCAGACAGTACAAGGGTGCAGGGAAGAGCCCTCGACTTAATGCCACTTGTCAGCTGTGTGTTTTAGGGTGCATGATTTAGCTTCCATAAGCCTGTTTTCTTATCTTGGACACAGGAATACTGCTACCCTTCCCCAGGCAGCTGGAGGGTTCTCTGAGATATGCTGACATGTTGCAAAAACTTAATAAGTGAAACTATTATTTGTTCATTAATCAATATCTTTGCTTCCTTCCCCCTTTCAAAGGAAGATTTTGCAGCACTCTTTGCCCCAGGATCACACCCACAGACCCATTGAAGCTGACACTAACCCACAGCTACTGAATTAGTTTAGTGCATCAACGAGGCTTTGAACTCAGCCCAATTTACCTAGCGTGGGACTCCCCTTCCCCAGTTTCTGGATTTGGGGGCCCACTGCTGGCCTACCTTAGGCTGCAGGACCAGTCTCAAAATCTCAGTGAAGCTGATGCCACATCTAAACCCATTCAGTTTTTCCAGGGGGCTCTAGAGGCCATGCTAATATCCCAAACTGAGGCTTTACTCCTCCAACCTCACTAACTCTAAAATCTGTGTATTTGTGTGTGTGTTCAGGTGGGGGGGTGGGGAAAGCATGGCAATAACTGCAGGTGCTTGTATCTATCACAGAGTAGCTCCATGATAGCTCTGGTATGTATATGGGGATAACTAGCTCTACACTTGTCTGACCACTGAAATACCATCCCAAGGTATTGTTGGCATAACAAATGAGAGGAAGTAGCCCCTTAGTGTAAAATAACAAGCCAGGCCAGTAATCAGATAACTTGAAATCTAAAGCTCAACTGACAGCACCCTCAAAGCACTAAGACCAATGGGGAAACAAAGAAATTTACTGGCACTGACAGACAGGGACTGAAATCCCAGAAAATCCTTGAGCTCAATAAAAATCTTGAGAATCATTGAGGAGGAGCTGAAATCAACACTCCATGCAATAGCAATGGGAATTAAGCAATCACTTAAAAAGAAATTCAATCAGCTTGAGGAAGAATTGATTCTAAGCATTAAAGAGTCCATATAAATGGAATTGTAGAAGTTAAAGAATATAACAGCAAGCTACAGAAACAGAATTCTGTACACAGAGAACCAGATTAGTAACCTTGAAAAAATACAAGCCATCAATAATGAAAATGGCAAAAAAAAAAAGAAAAAGAAAAGAGAACAGAAAAGGCTATAAAATTCTTTATAGAGAAAATAAAAATTTCCAAATTATAGGAATACCAGAAAAAGAGGTAAAAGAGAAAGTAAGAATAGCTGGTAGAAGAAATAATAATCTACAACTTCTCTGCTCTCTGGAGGGAGACTTCTGCACAGTCAAAATGCTCAAAGAGTACCTAACAAAATAGACTCAGACAAAACAATTCCAAAACACAGAGTACTCAAAATGGTAAAAAGAAATACAAAGACTACTTGCGGCAGTAAGAAAATAGAAGGAAAAACCTTAAATACAAGAAAAACAATATAAGAATAAGAAAAAAAATCTATGATATTATACAACAACGGAATGACATGTTCAAAGTATTGAATGAAAAAAATGCATTTTTTTATTTGGGGGGGTAGTCCACCACCCTGAAAAGCCATCATTTAGATTTGAGGGCGACCTCCACTCTCCCCCACAGGTGTGTGTGTGTGTGTGATTCTTGTGCCTCCGCGGACCCCAAGCTGCCCCAGGGAAGAGCGGAAACACCATCAATGGGAACCAAGGCAAACTGCCTTGGTTTCACCCGGACCGACCCTTGGGCCCTACGCTTCTGGGAACGCCTACACTCCCCACAGGTGTGTGTGTGTGTGTGATATTCTTGCGCTCTCGCGGACCCCAAGCTGCCCCAGGGAAGAGCGGAAACTCCATCAATGGGAACCAAGGCAAACTGCCTCGGTTTCACCCAGGACCGACCCTTGGGCCCTGCACTTCTGGGAACATCCCAAAAACTCAAAACCGCATGGACACACTAGCATCCGCGACCCTCTTACTACCTACCTTGCATGAGGTACCAGTGAACCTTGGTTCCTACATCCTTGCCACCCACCCAAACTCTGCAAACAGACCAGACACCTACTAACTGTACTATCTAGTCACCCAAGAACTCACATTTGCAACCTACAATAGTCATAATGGTAAAGCAACGCAAAAATTCCATCAAGCTCTGTGAGTGAAGTCACTGGTCCAGATGAGTCTAGCAATACCAATGAGTTGTATAACCTCTCTGAAAAAGAATTTCGAAAGAACTGTTAAGGATTCAAAAGGAATTCAAAGAAGCAATGGAATGCAAAATCAATAAAATACAAGAGGACATGAGAGAAGAAGTGAGGAAAATGCAAAGGGAAATGACAGATATTAAAAATGAGGTAAATGAAATAAAAAAACACAGTGGAAGGCCATCATAGCAGAATAATAGCTACTGAAGAAAGAATTAGTGATCTCGAAGACGAGTTCCAAAGATTCTCTACACAACACCAGAAGATAGAAAAAAAGACTCACAATTACCGAACAGACAATAAGAGATAATCGGGATGAAGCCAGAAGAAACAACATACGGATCATTGGGGTCCCAGAAGGGCAAGAAGAAAACCCTGATGAAGAAGAAACTGTCAAAGCCATCATTGCTGAAAAGTTCCCGGAACTAAAGAATGCTTGCCTCAAGATCCAAGAGGCCCGTAGGATACCAGCTAAAAAGAAACCCCAACAAGAATACTCCAAGACACATCTTAATAAAAATGACAAAAACTATAGATAGGGATAGAATACTGAAAGCAGCAAGATCAAAGAAGGAAATCACATACAAAGGAACATCTCTAAGATTTACAGCAGACTTCTCTGACGAAACACTCCGAGCCCGAAAACAATGGTGGGATATTGTGAAAAGGCTCAATGAACTGCAGGCTTCACCAAGAATTCTTTATCTGGCCAGGCTCACATTCAGATATGAAGGAAAGATACACAACTTCATGGATAAGCAACAACTCAGGAACTTCATGGACTCAAAACCAACTTTAAAAGAAGGACTGAAGGGTCTACTGTAATGTGACCAAACCCATAAGCAGAACAAACACAAAAAGAAAGATGGCACAAAATCCAATGACAATAATCTCTCTCAATGTCAATGGTCTAAATGCACCAATTAAGAGACACAGAGTGACAAAATGGATTAAAAAATTGAACCCAACATTCTGCTGTCTACAAGAAACGCACCTGAATAATCAGAACAAACAGAGACTCAGAGTCAAAGGTTGGAAGACCATTCTCCATGCAAACAACTCCTCCAAAAAGGCTGGTGTGGCCATATTAGTATCAGATAATATAGACTTCAGGCTGAAAAGGTTAGAAGGGACAACGAAGGCCACTTCTTATTAATTAAGGGGTATGTACACCAGGAAGAAATAACACTACTAAACATATATGCACCCAACGAGGGGCCAGCAAAATACATAAAACAACTGCTAAGAGACCTCAAAGAAGACATTAACAGTAGCACAATAATAGTTGGAGACTTCAACACTGCTCTATCAACGATGGATAGATCAACAAGACTGAAACTCACCAAGGAAATATTGGCCCTGAAGGAAGAAATGGAAGAAAGAGAGCTAGTGGATATATACAGGGCTCTTCATGCCAAAAAAGCTGAATACACATTTTTCTCTGAGTGCACATGGAACATTCTCCAAGATAGACCACATGCTGAGCCACAAAAGCATACCTCAATAAAATTAAAAAAGATAGAAATTGTGTCAGCTATCTTTTCAGACCATGATGCACTGAAAATGGAAATTAACCGTACACAGAAACAGGGAGTCAAACCAAACACCTGGAAACTGAACAGCTCACTCCTGAACAACAAATGGGTCATAGAAGAAATCAAACAGGAAATCCAAAGATTTCTGGAAACAAATGAAAATGAAGACACCAATTATAAGAACTTGTGGGATACGGCAAATAAAAAAAGAGAAGAAAGGGATATTAAGGAAACTATTCCATTCACAATTGTGCCACATAAAATCAAATACCTAGGAATCAACTTACCCAAGTGTGTAAAGGACCTGTACAAAGAAAACTACAAGACACTGCTCCAAGAGATAAAAAGAGGACACAAGGAAATGGAAACACATTCCCTGTTCATGGATGGGGAGAATCAACATTGTCAAAATGGTAATACGCCCTAGAGTTCTGTACAGATTCAATGCAGTCCCTATGAGGATACCGGCGACATTCTTCAAAGAAATTGACCAAACGCTCCTGAAATTTGTATGGAATAATAACCCCAAGGATAGCTAAAGCAACCTCGAAAAATGAAGATGGGAGGCATCACCTTTCCCAACTTCAAACTGTACTAAAGGCAGTAGTAATTAAAACAGCATGGTATTGGAATAAAAAAGACCTGTGGACCTATGGAATAGAATTGAGTCTCCTGGACACCCAACCTCAACACATGATCATTTAATCTTT
>JAJIBD010021154.1:0-92711 GCA_021461705.1 Cryptotis parvus
AACATTCATGAATCGTGAATATTAATAAAACTATGGAAATATGGTAGATATACTAGAAAGTATCATTTGAGTTTTGATCAGGAATTTTAGAAAGGAGCAACATTCATCTTGTTTATTTAAAATCTCTTGGAGCATCTAGTAATGGCAATAAGGTTCTTTTCAACAACTTTTTATTGGTAATCTTCTAGGATTAGGGTATGGGTTAGATGCATTAAGCTTAGATCACTCATTAAAAACTCAAGATCTGACTTCTCTGCTAAAATCTGAATGATAACAATAAATGAATTTATAGCTATTGAAACTCTAAACGCCTGTTTGACTGACTGCTATGTATTTTTACTTTGACACAATCAACCATCACCTCAATTGATTACTGTGGTATTAGTTTATTTTTGCTTTCTTTGTTCATACCAAATGACTCTCCCTACCCCAGTTGGCAAGCATGCCATACGTCTGTTGACGCTTGTTTCTGTAAAATCTTTTGGGAACTTTGCTGTCAATACCACCCCATAGCTACACAGACACAAAAATAATACAATAAAAATATTATTTTTTCTAAAAGATGTTCGGTACCAGAAACTAATATAATGATTCCAAAGGATAGTTTGGGCATATTGAAATCAAATCTGAAGAGATTGGACATGTGTAGAGAATATTCCATGTAGTAAGTTAGACCTAGGCGACCTGCCCCGAAATCCTATAAGGGAGTATTACCACACTAAAATACCCCCACCACAACACGACTACCAATAAGCGCAAACACAAGTTTAACCAATTTCCAACATCCAAACATGAATAAAGAGACTTTGGCTTGAAATATTTAACTGAAATTAGCTTGACAAGACAGCCACCAGAAACCCCTCTTACACTACAAAGGATCCCAGGCAGATCGCCAAAACATCACAAAAGGCCTAGAGCAGTCCAGGACCCCCCCTGCCCAAAATAGTCTTAACCCCCCTCCCTGCCCCCCAGCTTTTTCTTCTGGTCCCACTCCACACGCGGCTGGGGTTTACCTGGAACTAAACCGGCTTTTCTTTTATTAGCCTGAACCGTGATAAGTAAAGCCTTTAAAACTGCATCGACTGAGTTTTCATCCACCCCCAGGGCCTCCCGCGGCCCCCGGGGCCCCGCAGTTAAGGAAAAGCAGGAGCTAGGGACTGGACAGGGAGTACATTTGAAAACATTTGAACATTTTAACATTCCGTTAAGGAATACAAGGATACATCACTTATGTAGTTAAAGGCTGTAAAACTATTCATAAATAATGAAAGTTATCTTCTTTGAAAGGAAATATGTCTCGACATAAATGAAGAAATTACCTGGAAGAAATGCATGGTATTTTTGGTTATCCTTAATAAAAAGAAATATGGAGGGAGAATAGAGGAGAGGAGAAAAGAGAGCAGAAATTGAAGAGGAGAGAGGAGGGGAGGGAAGGTGATAGTGGAGGGGACTGGAGAGAGGAATAGAGAGGAGGGGGGGAAAGAGGAGAGAGGGTAGGGGAAAGGTAGGGCAGGAAGAGAAGAAGCATAAGGGGAAAGGGGAAGGAAACCTATGGGGAAGGGGAGGAGAGTGGAGGGGAGGAGAATGGAGGGGAGGAGAGGGGAGGGGAAGGGAGAGAAAGGGAGGGGAGGAAAAGAGGGAAAGAAATAAGTGTTACATTCAGGACTGAGGTCAGCAAGACAGTGGTTTGCTGTTAAAAACCCTGTGGTGAAAAGCAAAGAAAATGCCTGGAAAGTCTAATTTTCCCAGGCAGGTTCACAAGATGCTGGAAAAAGCATGTATGTGCTTCTCGCACTTCTTAGGATAAATGACCTTTGATTTTTATATCTTTCCTTCAACCCCTTGTCAGGCTGAGTTGACAGGATAAAAATAAGAGATCAATTTGCTTCTCTTTTATCATTCACTAATAATGTTAAAACCACTTTTTAGTTATCAGTGTGTTTGGAATTAACTGGCTATCTTTTTTCTAAAGAACAATGATGCAATTTACCTACATGAACTCAGACCAAACCTGTAAAATTGACCATTCACTCAGAAAACTGTTGACTCTTCCTTGGCCTGCTATTCAGTTTGCTCTGATGAGGATCTTTAATAAATTTCTGCTTTAATATGTGAATTCATTGCACACCAGTAATTATATCAGTCCACTACCTCTTTTTGCATGCTTTAACGGGACTAAAAATAGTGTGCTTTTACCTATTCAGAGACTTCCAAATTTCTTCTTCAATGCAGGAACGACTTCTTAATTCTTATAGTGCAAACTCCTTATTCCTATAATTCCAATTGTAAACTTCTAAAATTGGGAAGCTAATATTATGTTTCTTTTCAGGTGAATAAAAATCAAATGCCTGAATTACTTGCATCATATCATAATTGTTACGGAAATGGGATGAGGACTTGTGCTTTATTGCCAATGTCTTATCCCAAGCAAAGGTTATTAAGTGCAGCTTTTCATACACGTTTTTAAAATAAAGTAATTATTATATAACAGGGAAGGAAAAATAAAGTAATTATTCTATAACCAGGAAGGTCAACTTTCTGAAAATTTAAAGAAAATTTCACCCTGTGGAATAAAGCATTAACAATGGAGAAATAATGCCCTTTTTCGCCTCCATCTCCTCTGGAGGAAATTGTTCTCATTTTCCTTGTTCTCACTGCCAATCTCTTGCATAAAACTAATTTTTAGCTTAAAGTAAATGGAAAGCAGGGACATGAAAGAGAAATTTCATTGACTTTACCTCCAAAATGTTATTTTAATTAATAATTTGAAACTTACTGATGATGAATGGTCTGGATTTTGACCTGGGTCTAGCTTTGTTTCTAGTGAGTATATTCACAGGGTGCTTAAGTTGGCTTATCTTTGCCCTGAAGGAAGCTGCTCTTTTATGACTGAAGAGCTTTCTAGTTCAGCTGTAATTTGAAGTGCTTGGAGCTAGAAGTCTGAACTTCTGAAAAGAATAAAAAGTGCCTGGAAACCATCTGAAGGGCAAGCCAGCATTGCCCTCTCTTCTCAATGTGTTAAGAGCAGGGGCTTTTAACTCTCACAAGTATTCCTAGGAACTTCAATTTAGAATCAAAGAGAAGTAGCTTCAGGGAAGAGTAAGTATTTCAGGGCACTAGGAATCAAACCAAGGACTATCCTGTCACTCTTTCCTTTTTTCTTTCCTCCATTCCACCCCAGACTTTAATAATGCCTTTTGACTTTTCTTCTTGTCTGATTCCTATGTCCCTTTTTCCTTCTCTTCTTCCCTCCCCAACACTTCTTTATTTCCTTTTCATTTTCTATCTGCAAATCTAATTTCTGTTAATACTTTGTGTTCATTTTTACACATATGCCATTTTATCATAGACTTAAGACTCATTTTTTCTTGAAAAATTTAAACCAGTTGGGACCGGAGTGATAATACTGTGGGTAGGGTTTGCATGTGGTCAATTGGGTTCAATCCTCAGCATTCCATATGGTCCCACAAGTACCGCGAGTAGTAATTCCTGAGTGTAGATCCAGAAGTAATCCCGGAACATTGCTGGGTGTGCCCTAGAAAAGAAAAAAATGAGCCAATTAACATCAATATAGAAAAATATAATAAAGAATACTTGGCATGCACCAGTAGTTCTCATGTAGATACTATTCTTAACTTCAAGGGACCATTGTTACTGCTCTTTACAGGGTTCTTTATTCTGCTTGGTAGAAGTGAAGAAGTCTGTTCTGTAATCAAGATCTGTAATAGATTAATAAAATACCATACTTCTCTTTATTTTTCCAATCTGGCGTGTAACCTCCAAGAAGATATAATGCTGAAGTATTGCCATAGATATATGTTACACATATGTTTTACATATATCTATTAACAAATTCCAGTCTTTCTTGATGTTAGTCAAGGTATCTTCGATTACTAATGAGAACACTCATTTGGAATAAAAGCCTAATTGGCAATACAAAATTTCAGCTCCTCAGTATTTAGTTCATCATTGATATCGATATGGAGAGAAAGAAATATTATTACAATTTATTAATCAATGTCCATCTATTTGTAGGCATATTTCATGACTTCATTTTTACTAACACCTGCATAGTATTACTTTGTTTAGATGTACCATAGTTTCTTTATCCAGTCTTCTGTTCTTGGGCATTCAGAGTATTTCCAGGTTCTGGCTATTGTGAATAGTGCTGTGATGAATATAAAAGTAAAGATGGTATTTCTGCTGTGTTTTTGGGTCTCCGGGGTAAATTCCCAGGAGCAGAATTAAGCAATAGCATTTATTAACAGCCATTTGCATTTTGCCTGAGACTTGGAAAACTGGAGGCAGCATTGGATCTGTGACTTTCTGAATAGCAGAGTATTCTTACCATTAATTCCATTTTAGCTGGTCAAAGTGTTTCTTCTCATAACTCCCATGGGTGCTCTTATTGGGAATGAAAAATTTTACCAGGAATTCCCTAACTGTGTTTGGATCCTCCTTTCAATAAAATAGCCATGTGAGAACAAATAGGAATGCTATTTGCTTTCTGGCAAGTGAGCATAACTCTCAGTAATACTAAAGTCTGAGTACCCAGTACTACCCTGAAGTAAAGAATAGGACTTCATGGAAGTTTGAAGAAATACATATCTGGCTATAGGATATTCATAGTATGAAATATTATGCTATTCTGTATAAATTAATGCCAAGTTGCATTTAACCTATGTAAAATAACCTCCATCTCTACAAGTGTCTTTCCAGAAAACCTGAAGCTGAGATCAACTCTGGCAAATAAGCATTTGTAATGCCTGAGCCTGGAACCATACCTGAAGATTTGCATTTAAGTGCTTACTGAGGCTTGGTCCTTTCTGAGGTCTGTCCTTCTTGGCTGGGCCAGGGATAATAGGGATATAACAGAAGAGAGAGAAAGGTTCTCTTCCTGCTGTCTTCCATCTTGGATCTGGTCCCTTCCCTGAGCACATGGTCTGGGTCCAGCGTCCATCTTGGCTGAGGGTTCTGACCTGAGCATGTGGTCTGGGTCCTGTCAGGAATTGGAAGTTTGGGGTTTCCTTGACCTTGGATTGTATTACAGTTATTTAATTAAGTAAAGCTTTTTGGAACTCTGCTGGATTTGTGAATTTCACCCATCCATCAGCCACAGGTCCTTGAGGTAGGAAGGAAAGGGAATTTGTTTCCTCTCCCTGATATTGCCAGAAAATCCAGCCTTTCCTGACAGAGAAGTAAAAAGAAAGATGCACATGTTTTCTTGTGAATCATAGTCATTTATATCTGTGATACCAAGAACAGAAGACTGGATAAAGAAACTATGGTACATCTAAACAAAGTAGTACTATGCAGGTGTTAGTAAAAATGAAGTCATGAAATATGCCTACGAATAGATGGACGTGGAGATTATCATGCTTAGTGAAATCAGTCAGAAGGAAAAGGACATATATAGAATGACAACATTTATCTGTGAGATATAAATATATACCAGTGTTCTACTAATTGTTGGAAATGGTAACACCAGACTAAAACAGCATTGAATATAGGCAAAGGAATTTACATGATAGCTCCTTGACATAAATGTAGGCAAGCCACAATGTGTAAGAGAAGGGAGAGAGACAGACAGACAGACAGACAGACAGACAGAGAGAGAGAATAGAAGCCTGCTATAGAGGCTGAGAGGAGAGGAGGGAATGGCAATGAGGGAATCTGGTGACAATGGTGGTGGGAAAATGCACTGGTGGAGGGATGGATACTGCAACATTGTATGACTGAAATTCAATCATGAACAGCTTTGTAATTGTCTATCTCATGGTGTTATAATAAAATAAGTTTTATTTAGGGCTCATTAGGGCATGTCCTCCAACACTTCTGAATTTATAGATGTCAGACACCCTGATCCAAAGAATCATTACTGAAGAAAAACAGTACAAGACCATTGCACTAATCGTTTCAGACTTCAAAGGAGCCTGTGAAGAGTCTTCATCAAAACCAACTCACATACATGACAGTACATGATAGAGTAAAGATAGCAAGAACACATATATGAAGCACTTTGCTGCACGTTTTTAGATGAGAAACTTAGATGCAGAGTCCGTCCATATCTTCTTAGGTCTTTATAAAAAAAGATATGCTTTGTATTTCAGTTTTCTGATGTGTTTAACCAAGATAATATCAAATAACTGAAAATATCAGTGACATTTATAAGTTCACGGTAACATGGAGCTACTTTTTATTCTCTGAAAACTGAGCAGCAGATATTAAAATTAACTTTAAATGTGACTCCAGAAGAGAGAAGAGAAGAATAGTGATAAATTTCCCTTGGATTGGTAATCACAGATATGACCAGGAAGTATATGATAGTAATTTTTGGTCACCCAGGAACTACTACTTTCAAGCTATTTTTTCCTCAGATTTTATCTGAAGACTGATTCTTACTTTGAGAGAAATATTAGGTCACCCACTATTCACCATGAATTATATTAAGATTCCCGTAGTAGGTAGGAGTCTGGTTAAGATGCTTGAGATATGCTAAAGAACAAATTGAAAGATATGAATAGTATTTGTTTTCAAATTCTATAAATATAATTTTTATAGTAATATAGGAAGGTGAGTTGAAACAGAAAGATAATAACTTCTTTTTACCATGTACAAATCCATTCCAGCATAAATCAATTTAAACTTAGGTAAAGTAATTTCATGATAAACATGTTATTTTTTGGTTTTAAAATGTTAAGACTATTGACATTTGTGATTTATTCATTGGATTTGTTCATAAAAAATTAAGTTTAAATTTTTGAAGACAAGAAAAGGCTGAAATTAGTTTTCCTTTATAGAAGTTAACATATATATATATCTATATATATAATATATCTATATTATATATATATATATATATATATATATATATATCACGATCTTCCCATTGATCATCTATTTGCTAGAGCGGGAACCAGTAATATCTCCATATGTCCTGTCTCATGCCAGTAGAGCCAGGGGCATCGGCTTGCTACAGGAACATAAAGAGCCTCAAACCATTATATTAGGTCATGGGAATGACCTAATATAATTGTTATTGGAATTTGGCATATCAAATACAATACGAGAAGCTTGCCAGGCTTGCCGTGCAGGGAGGCAAACACTTTTAAACACCTCCAAATAAAGGATTTATTGATGAACCACATGGGCCGCACGAGCCAGGACGTGATGGGCTGGTCTGCTGGGTGGAGTTCTGACAAAAGGGAAGTCCAAATGTGGAAAATGGCTGTGCCCGTGGAGTGAGGAGGGGTGGTCTCAGAACTCCACCCAGCAGACCAGCCCATCACAGCCCGGATCATCGACACCCACCCTGCAGCAGTTTTCTTCTTAAATCCAGCCCAGGTATGCTGGTCCAGAGACTCTCAGACATGGGGCAGAGCAGTTCCTTGCTCTCCTTGTGCACAGCCATTCATGAGGCAGTCGCGAGGCATGGCAGGTTCTAGCCCTGGCCCACCACCTCGGGAGAACCTCACAACAAGCCAGACCACCCCTCCCTCACTCCACGGGCGCCACCATTTTCCACATTTGGACTTCCCCTCTCATCAGAACTCCACCCAGCAGATATATATACTATATAAAAAAAATTATATATATATTTATTATAATATTATAAATATATATATATCACTGTCTATATCACTGTCTTCCCGTTCATATTCGATTTGCTCGAGTGGGCACCAGTAACATCTCCATATGACCTGTCTCATGCAAGTAGAGCCCAGGGCCCCTGCTTGCTCCAGGAACATAAAGAGCCTCAAACCATTCCATCAGGTTATGGGAATGAGGTCTATAATTATTATTGGTATCTGGCATATCAAAACAACACGGGTAGCTTGCCAGGCTCTGTCGGGGTGGGTAGCATACTCTTGTAGTCATCTCAAAATCCAGCATTTATTGATGAACCGCATGGCCACCTGCAGCCGTGTGAGCCAGGGTGTGATAGGCTGGTCTGCTGGGTGGAGTTCTGACGAGGGGGAAGTCCGGATGTAGAAAATGGAGGTTCTCATGGAGTGGGGGGGTCGTCTGACTTGTTTTGAGGCTCTGCTGGGGTGGCAGGCCAGGGATAGAACCTGCCATCCCTCCTGGGCACCTCATGTGTGGCTGGGCACAGTGAGAGCCAGTAGCAGCTCTGCCCCAGGTCTGTCTCTGGATCAGCATACCTGGGCCGGATTAAAAAAGATTGCAGCAGGGTGGATCTCGATGAGCCAGGCTGTGATAGGCTGGTCTGCTGGGTGGATTTATGATGAGGGGCAAGTCCGGATGTGGAAAATGGAGGTCCTCATGGAGTGGGGCGTCATCTGGCTTGTTGTGAGGCTCTGCTGGAATGGCAGGCCAGGGATAGAACCTGCCATCCCTCCCGGCACCTCATGAACGGCTGGGCACAGTGAGAGCCAGTAGCAGCTCTGCCCCATGTCCTTTTTTTTTATATATATATATATATATATATATATATATATATATTGCTTTGTTTTTGGGTCACACCTGGCAATGCTCAGGGGTTACTCCTGGCTCTACACTCAGGATTTACTCCCGGCGGTGCTCGGGAATAAATGCCGGGGAATCGAACCCAGGTCTGCCACGTGCAAGGCAAATGTCTTACCTGCTGTGCTATTGCTCCAGCCCCAACATATAATTTTAAAATTTAATTAATTAAATTTGAAATAAAAATTTTAGTAATCTGTGTAAATTATGAACTTATTGTTAACATAAGTTACATCTAAATTTAATTTTTATGCTAATACCCTATATCCTTTAGTGCTCAAGAGTATGCTGTGAACAAAACAGATGTTTTCTGTTTCAAAGTAAGTTCAACCCTTGGCCGTTTCCTACATAGCTCCTAGGGCTTGCTCAGCATGCAGGCGGCCATGCTGGCCAAACTTGGAGCAGGGATTTGGTCCTGTCCACCCATTCCTCAGACTCCATGTCTGTAGGCATGGCCCTGAGTTCCCAGTCACCACAGCCAACCGCTGGAAGACAGACACTCCAGATCCACAACTACACTGGCACGTGGCTGCTCCATGGCCACGCAACAATCTTAGACTATAATGGATTTTAGCACCAGGTCCTTCCAGGATCTTTCTCATTTATACACTGTAATGATCATTCTAGTTGCAACGAACTAGAGAGGTTATGGGAACTGAGGAATTATGATGTCACACTAGAACTCACTATTGAATTGCACATAGAGACATCATACATCATTAATATCTGTAGGGCAGCCACAAAGTATAACAGATGAGAGAACGACAAATACAGAGAGAGACAAAGAGATAGAGAATAAAATGTGCCTGCAATAGGGACAGGCAGAGTTTGGGTGGGGGGGGGCGTGGTTGGGATATGAGTGGTGGGAATTTGGCACTGGTGGAGGGATGGGTTTTGGAATACTGTATGGCAGAGACCCAATTTGAACATTCTTGTAATTGTATATCTCACATGGTATAATAAAAATTTTAAAAAAACAAAGTACGTTCAACTTTTATTGTTTCAAATCATAATCTCTACACATTGGATGAAGTCACCTAGAAAACTAATTTTCTTTATCTAAGTGGAACTATGAAAATTATTATATTACTCTCAATATTTAAGCAAACGATTAACTATGTATATAACCATTTAACTAAATGTAAGGTTTTTTTTTTCATTCAGATGGAATGTAACTGGAAAGTAGTTCTTTTTCAGGTAGTTATTTCTCTGCAGCACATAATTCTTATCTTTATATAAAGTGATTTCTAATGGTGTCACTTTTAAAAAGAACCTACGTCTTTATCCTAAAGTGTGTTTTAAGTGGAAGATGCCATTGATTTTAAATGTAAATAGATAATGTATATAAACATAAACTGGTTTATATTAAAATTTCTAGGTAAACCAATTGTAGGAAATTAGTAAATCAGCGAGTAAAGCATATACCTTTCACATGTCTGCCTGTCTCAATCCTGGTGCCATGTATGGTTTTCTGAGTCCCACAAAAAATCAGCCCTAGGTGCAGAGTCAGGAGTAAGCCCTGAGTACTACAGGGTGTGTCGCCAAACCCCCAAAATAACAACAACAACAATAATAATAGTAGAACAACAAGAAGTTCATTTTTCTGGCTTACCTTTTCTCTCATACACTTGAGAACTCATACACTCAATCCCATCACCTAATACACAGTAGTATCAGAAAAGCAAGAGTCCAGTTGATGCACAGGAAGAATCTTTTGGACACCCATGGACACTTGGCATGGGTGTGGCTATTTTTTTTCCTTTTTAGACAAAGGAACATCAGAAGGCCATTTGTGGTGAATCATCCATCTAACAAGACCTCCAAGGTTGGCATAGTCCCCTGAGCAAAAGAGTATGGTCTTTTAACATGTGTTAAGGCAAGAAAAATAATGACCAGGATAAAAAAAAAAATAGATAACAGGGCCAGGAAAAAATCGTACGCAGGGAATATAGAATAAAACAGTTTAGGGTCTTTTATTTTATTTAATTTAATTTGCTTTTTTGGGTCACACCCAGCAATGCTCAGGGGTTACTCCTGGCTCTGCATTTAGGAATCACTCCTAGTGGTGCTCAGGGGACCATATGGGATGCCGGGGATTGAACCTGGGCCGGCATAGGCTGGCAGCGTGCAAGGCAAACAAACGCCCTACCCGCCGGGCTATTGCTCTGGCCTTAGTTTACGGTCTTTTAGATGTAGAGGGAAACCTAGATGAAAATAGAATAGGACATTTTGTGTTGGAGGACAGGTTTAGTTAGTTTGGGAGTTTTGTTGTTTTGCCCACTCCTAGCTTAATCTACTTAAGCCAAGGTTCATTCTAATGAGACCTCTCTTCTATGTAAACACTGCTAAAGGGTGTGGCAATTACAGAAGTCACCTTGATTGAATAACTTCTGACTTATACATCTACTAAGACTTCTATGTTTTCTAGATTGGGCACAGCTCCTCTATATACGCACTGCACCCAACGTGGGACAGTTAGAATTTACCAGGAGACTACCATCCTGGCTATGCTGAGACTATAGGAAGACTATAGGAAGGATAATACTAGTTTGTTCTAAGCAGGCGAGCGTGACCCTTTCAGTACAGGAGAACAAGATACTCAGAATCACCCTGGTGCAGATAATAGTAAGAAGGACCTTGTGGGTACCATCTAGATTACATGAAGCTCATGAAGTTAAGATGTATTACTTTATACCAGCCCCCTTCCCTCTCCAGTGTTTTACATAAGAGATAATCTCCTTAGAAAGGATTAGACCTTGGCTAACCTTTGTTTCCACATTTGGACTTTCCTCTCATCAGAACTCCACCCAGCAGACCAGCCCATCACAGCCTGGATCACCGACACCCACCCTGCAGCTTTTTCCTCAATCCAGCCCAGGTATGCTGGTCCAGAGACTCTCAAACATGGGGCAGAGCTGTTCCTTGCTCTCCCTGTGCACAGCCGTTCATGAGGCAGTCGGGAGGCATGGCAGGTTCTAGCCCTGGCCCACCACCTCAGCAGAGCATCACAACAAGCCAGACCACCCCCCGTCACTCCATGGGCACCACCATTTTCCACATTTGGACTTCTCTCTCATCAGAACTCCACCCAGCAGACCAGCCCATCATAGCCCTGCTCGCGCGCCGCAAAGCGGCTGCGCAGCTCATCAAGAAATGCTTTATTTGGAGGTGTTTATTAGAGTTTGCCTCCCGCTCAGCAAGCCTGGCAAGATTCTCGTGTTGTATTTGATATGCCAAATTCCAGTAACAATTATATTGGGTCATTCCCATGACCTAATATAATGGTTTGAGGCTCTTTATGTTCCTGTAGCAAGCCGATGCCCCTGGCTCTACTGGCATGAGACAGGACATATGGAGATATTACTGGTGCCCGCTCTAGCAAATAGATGATCAACGGGAAGATCGTGATTGTGAACCTTTGTTTATACCTACAATAGGGGTGTGGCACTGCTCTCTACACTCTGTTTAGAGTTCTTTGTTGATATGACCCTCCCTGTCACAAATCGGATTACTTTGGTGTATATAAGGGCACTGACTTGAGGCCCCTTCAGCTTTTTTGCTTTGACTTTGGGCCTTTCAGCCTTCGGGTTTTGGCTCCTCAGCCTTTTGCTTTTGGCTTTTGGCTATTGGCCTTTTGCTCTTGGACCTTTTGCGCCTTCTTCTGGGTAGGACTCAGTCTCGGGTGAGATCCTCTCTCTTCGTGGGAGACTTAGGCTTTTTGGTATGGTCTAAATTCGGACCAGAGCTAGAGTTTGTTCATTATATTGGAGTGCTGAGGAAGAGCTTTTGTACTATTAAAAGCCTTTTTGGAACTGCGCCAGACTCGTGAGTTTTCATCTGTTCTCCCGGCGTCCACAGAGGTAGAAGAGAACTTCTGTCCTGACACTGTCGGGGACCCCAGCGGCATTCCCCAACAATTGTGGTGTCTTTATACTTAAGGGTACATGCTGTTTGGCAGTGTGAAATATTCCAGCCTCTAGTTCTCACATACCCTTTGAATTTTGATGTGCTTATTAACTGTCTCTAAAGTCTCTGTTAATATAAACAATGGCTCATCTGTTGGAATCCAGGGTGGGTGTATGATGTGCTCACTAAGGGATTCTCAGGTGTCCCTAAAGCATTCAGTCATTTTGTGTTTGTCTTCTTATGTGTCTATTTGTGTCATTCTGCAAGGCTTTAGATGAACTTGTGGTAAATCCATCCCCAATTTTTAATTTCACGTTATTCCATCTGCTACCTCCAAACCTTGTCTCTAGTCCTGTAGTTCCACCACTACGGTCCTTCCCTAGGGGAATATGATTGAAGGAAGGAATCATCATGAAGACATTTGATTTCTCTAGAGAGACCAAAATGTTATGCAGAACACCATTCTAAACTACTGATATGGTTTTGCCATTCTTTCATTTCCAACTTTTCTAATAATTTTTGCTTTCTAAAGAGACTAATTTAAAAATGTCAGCATACCATTATAATCATTTTGTTTGTTTTAGGGGTTGCACCCAGTGATATGCAGGGGGTTACTCAAGGCTCTGCACTCAGGAATTACTCCTGTGATAATGGGAGGACCATATGGGATGACAGGGATTCAGTCCAGGTCAGGCATGTGCAAGGCAGGTGCATTTATCACTATAGTATCTCTCTAGTCCTAGGAGTGCCATTTTTATAATTTATTTTATATCTTTATAGCAATTATGTACTATGCAATCCAGCACTTTAGAGTTAATTCCATTTCCAAATGTATCATTTTAAGATATTGTATGATATGGCAATATAGAGAGATGGTTTGGGCCTGCATCTTATATGCAGGAGGACCAGGTTTGATCCCAGAAATACACAACACACTGAGTAGTGTTGAGTGCTACCCCGGTACAACTGACAGTAGCTCCTGAACACAGAGCTAGAAGTATTCCATAAACAGTGTCAGAGGTGTTCCTCCAAATATTCATATCATAGCTGTCACTTGTGACTTGACTTTCCGTTCTTCATCAGTTTCCTTGAGCAGGCGTCAGAACTGTCTCTGCGGTGTCGGCTGCATTGGCAGCCGGGAGACAGACAAGAGACAGGCTTGTCGACACTAAGGGCTCTGTCTCTTGGGCCCTGGATGGTTGTTGGTCTGACATAGAAAAAGACTGGGCCTCCTGGGATGAACCCAGCTCCATGGCAGAGCATGGCAAGCTACCCATGATGTATTCAATATGCCAAAAACAGTAACAATAATGTATCTCATTACCAATGAATCGTAGCTTATATATACATATATATTATAGCTACATGTCACTATATAATATAGAGATGTCTCTGATAAATTAATACTATGGTATTTTCAAATTGGTCTGTAATAATTGTTCCTTTTATTCTTTCACTATGTAAACTGAAGAATTCTGAAAGAGAGCGACATATCCATTTCCTTAAAAAGTTGTTCTATTTGAATAATAATATAAAGTTTTGAAAATTGAAGTGTACCGTCTTTGAGATTAACTTTAGTTTTATGAGTCATTAGAAAGAGAGAAAATGAGAAATGAACTTCTGCTGTGTTATAGCTTAAAGGATTTCTAAGGCTTTTCTAAAACTATTGCTGCTCGGAAAGTATGTCACACAAATCCATAGTGATTTCATTATGTGTTACCTGTTATTGCCCTGTTGAACTAAAATAAACCGTTGTATTATGTGACCTATAAAATGGTATTAGGCATTTTATTACTTGCTTGCTGTCAGCTTGAAAGTAAGACAGTTATTAAATATTACACCAGGAAGATTCAGAATACTATAAATGTTATTTTACAGAGTCGACAGGTTGCCCTTAATGTCTCCAGTCATAAACGGAAAGAAACTGGGTAGATCAAATGACAATGATATAAATTCAACAGACAGTGTGATGAATAAAACACAGATATGAACAATCTTCCTTTCCATATTTTCTTTATTTTTCCAATTCATCTGTCATTGCTTTAACAGCTTCTAACTGATATAAATTGAAAAGCAAAACATAAAAATCTATAATTCCACTGAGAAAAACAATGCTTCTTATAGTTACATAATGTCCGTGAGTATGGTCAGAACGTTCATAGTCTATTCCTAAACTTATGGATGTTGGAAAATAGGAAAAATTTTATAACTCTTATAACACTTATAAATAGGCACTTATAACAATAGGCATCATGGTTTTAATGAAGCACCAATTAATCAGCCTTCGCTATATTTTTAAAAGTAATATAGATTAAATTTCTGTTTCATTTGGCTAGCTATCATCCTAGAATAGACACATTACAGGTGGTCATGAGCAACTGACCAGGGAACATCAAGTAAAAATAATCTCAGTGCACACTACTTAACTTCTCAACAGTGCCTCCTTAATTCGATTATACTTCCCCATCTAGATACATATATAACACCACTGTCATGGCCAAATTGTACTTCTGGGTACACCAATAAGGAACCATATCAACTCACCATCTTTTTTTCCCTTTTTTATCGGTAGTCAAAAATATTATATTTTATATTTGTTCATCTTTGATCTTTCAAAACTATATTTTCTCACATATAACATAAACTTTTCTGTCTGTAACCAAATTATTGAATGAGTTAAACATGATAGTTTACAGGAAAAGATTATTTTTCTCTCACCTTTTTATCCATTCTTTGTTGATTTTCTTTTTTCTGCTCATTGAGGACACAGAAAATCAATAACATTCTTGTTGCCTGCAGTTACAAAAACCATCTTAAATCTTTTTTATGACTTCTAGAATAAACGATAGCTAGGAGATCCCAATTCAAAATTGAGCCTAGGTACCAGTCAAGGATTCTCTGCTCCATTTACCATGGTCCATTTTAGAAGGGGTTTTGCAATATTTGTTTTAACCTCTAACCCTTTTCCTTTGATATATTTCCACAAAAAAAGAAGAGGGTCAAAATTAGGAAAGCTAACAAAGCCTCTTTTTGAGCAGATGTGATGTATGACACCTGGTGCCTCATGACAGGCACATGCTCTGCTTTTCCCTTGCAGTTGGTATAATTTGAGAATACCCTGTGAGCCACTATAGATTTCTGCTTCTGGCTGCCATACAGTTGTATAGGTATGTACTTAACACATCCACGTACTAGTGAATTCATACACTAATCTTTTCCTCAACAAATTGCTCTTTCACCGTCATTGGGGATGCCACTGGGGTCCCCGACAGTGCCGGGAAGCGAATTTCCTTCTACCTCCGAGCGGGGAATAGATGAAAACTCAGAAATCCGATGCAGTTTTAAAATGCTTTACTTATCACAAGTTCAGGCATACAAATCAGGAATAGAAAAGACCCTGTGCTTAGGATTCCCGGATAGGACCCCAGCCACGTGTAGGCCAAGATGGTGGCCACCACGTGTTAAGGCCCTATAAAAAGAAGACAAAGACAAGATTCCCAAGAAGAGTGCAGGCCCCAAAAGAGAGCCCATAAAAAGAGAGCCCAAGAGAGAGAGAGAGAGAGAAAGAGGGAAGCAGGCTGGTTTTATACCTCTGCAACTCAGACATCCCACTATTATGGGAAGCAGGAAGGGTCAAATGCCCTTAGGTAATTTCTCCCATCACCTCAACTGGGCCCTATTATATGCTAATGTTTTGAGCCAAGATCTGCCTGAAAATGCCTTTTTATAGGGTAGAGAAGGGGGTTTCTGAGGTGGCATGTCTCTGTACCAAAACTGATACAAATGCCAGTTAAATATTTCTCCAAGCCTTCACAAGAGTCTCGTCTACTTCATGGTAGTTTTGTATTTTAGTTGCCTTTGAGTTATCAGGGAGCCATGCTTGCTTGCTTTGAGGCAAACAGCATTTCTCTCTGGTCTAATTACTTAGAGATCCAACCTGGCCAGGCAAATATGCTGGTAAGATCTAGCTAGTCCCATGATGATTGTGGTAGTTTGAGAGAATATTTATACCAGCCAGTACAGAATACATGGTCAGATAAACTGCCACATTTAGACGCACCCCCCCATCTACGAAGTCACCTGCAGGAGACAAACCAGGGCAGATGCAGAGGCTCTTAGAGGAGTCCTGCAACACACCATGCTAAAGCAAGCACTCTCCATGCTAACGTCGTATTAAGTTTACTCTCTTATGGATGGTATTAAATACCTTCCTTGCATAAGTGAAACTCATTAATCTCTGCTCAGGTCATGGAAGTACAGGCCATAAACTCCTGATGGCTCTACTTCTAATTATTATTATAGAGTGTTTCAGTAAATAGGGAAATCTCTGAAGAATTTTTTGTGGATATCTGAGTTTGTTATAGGCTTCCCTGTACTATGCCTTTTCATGTACCTAAATAGATGACAGGTAAGATTTTCATCTTGTCTTATTAAAACCTATCTTCCTTTATAAGTGCATTTCTGACATAGCCCTGACCTTCCTATGAAGATAGCCAGAAAATAACACAAAAATGTTCACCTACATCCTGTCTTACTTGAAACTCACTAAATTTTTTGTTGTACATTTTAAAGATAATGCCTCTATTTGCCTAGTTTCATTTTATATACATACCAGTTATATTTGTTCTATTTGTAGTCACTAATTAAATATAGGGTAAAGGCATCAGGTCAGTGTTGTCACGTCTCAGAGATTCTTGGCCATCTTTTAATCAGAAGTTGTAGATGTTAATAATTATTGCTTACCTTTAGGTGACATTATTTAACTTCTGGGAAAGATCCCCAAATGATATGGGGAGAGATATGAGCAAAGATCTCATCGTGAAGTATTATATTTATTTGACTTTTAAGAAACCCATCTATGCTTCAGAAATTTTTCCTTCAATATTACTTTGTCCACTTATAATAAGATTTATTACCAAGGATTGAGGTATAATGTGCCTGAGAGTGCAGCATTTTATTGGTAAATATCATTGAGTGATCACAATACTTTTAGGGGTTTTATATGTCTCTCGTTATATAAATGTAAAAATTAAAAGTCAGAAAAGTCATGTTTAAAGATAAGATTAATATCTTCACTCCATTTCTAGGATTCTAAGACCATGTGTTTAAGGTCATATTATGGTATTAAACTGTCATAATATTATTTATGCATACCTAAGAGAATCAGGGACACATCAGTTTTAAAGACACAATTATATTAATGAGATACTGATAATATAAAAAGTACTCTACTTCTTCAACAAGAAGAGAGAAGTACTCTACTTCTTCAACAAGTGGTGCTGGGAAAACTGGGCAGCAACATGTAAAAAAATGAATTTGGACCTGTGTCTAACACCATGCACAAAAATCAGATCAAAATGGATTAAAGATCTCAATATCAGACTTGAATCCATAAAGTACATTGAAGAAAATATAGGAAAAACCCTCCATGACATTGAAGCTAAAGGCATCTTCAAAGGTGAAACATCACTAACAAAGCAACTAGAAGAAAAGATAAACATATTGGACTACATAAGACTAAAAAGCTCCTGCACCTCAAAAGAAACAGTGACTAAGATACAAAAGCAGTCCACAGAATGGGAAAGAATATTCACCCAATACCCATCTGATAAGGGGTTAATATCCAGGATATATCAGGCACTGGTAGAACTTTACAAGAAGAAAACAAACAACCCCATCAAAAAATGGGGAGAAGAAATGAACAGAAACTTCAGCAAGGAAGAAATCCCAAATGGCCAAAAAACATATGAAAAAATGCTCATCATCACTAATCATCAGAGAGATGCAAATCAAAACAACAATGAGATACCACTTTACACCACAGAGACTGGCACATATTCAAAAGAGCAAGAACAACAAGTGTTGGCGTGGATGTGGGGAAAAGGGGACACTGTGCCGGTTGGTACAGCCTTTCTGGAAAACAATATGGACATTCCTCCAAAGACTAGAAATTGAACTCCCATTTGACCCAGCCATACCACTCCTGGGAATCTACTCTGGGAAACCAAAAATACGCAGCGGAAACACCATCCCTACTTTTATGTTCATAGCAGCATTATTCACAATAGCCAGAATCTGGAAGCAACCAGAGTGCCCGAAAATCGATGGCTGGATAAAAAAGCTTTGGTACATCTACACAATGGAATACTATGCAGCTGTTAGGAAAAATGAAGTTATAAAATTTGCCTATAAATGGATGGACATGGAGAAGATTATGTTGAGCGAAATTAGCCAGAAGGAGAGAGGCAGATACAGAATGACTGCATTTATTTGCATGGCATAAATATATATGTACATATTATGATACCAATATCCAAGGTCAAGTGAAACATATATCAGGAGGTCTTGTCAAGGGTGGAAATTATCACAAACGTGTGGGAGTCAGAGGCTAGGTAAGACAGAAAATTGAACAGTATGCTAACAATTGTCGAGGGTACTAATGCCAACCTAGAACTGAGCATTAAATGGAGGCAAAAGATACACATGACAACCCTTTAATGTATGTTCTGTAATACATAGTCTGGAGGGAAAGGAAAAGAGAAAGAGAGAGAAATGGAAAGAAATAAAGAACCTGCCATGGAGGAGGGCTGGGGAGGGGGAGGGAACCGGGGAGTTGGTGGTGGGAGATGGGTACTGGTGGCGGGATGAGTGCTGGAACACTGTATGACCAAAACCCAAATATGAACTTTTTAATTGTATATCTTTGTAATTGTAAAAATAAAAAAAATTTAAAAAGTACTCTACTTCTTAATGGATTTTGAAATTGTTTTCAAGTTCTTATGCAGATTATCATAAAAATCTCTGTGCTCCTGTAATTAAATATCATACTCATTAAACAGTAGCACTTGGATTAGAGAGGAAATGTTTTTATTCTTTTTACCTTGCTGATAAATCAATAATGGCCTCCTGAGACATTCTGTATTTGAGACAATTCATTCTCTTAAGATGCTCTTCTTCCTCCCTTCTTTTGACAGTGTCCCTGACTCTGGAATAGCGAAAGAGGTTGGAACTCCGGAATCATTCTTTCATTTGACTGAGGTGTGATATTCCAAGCATAGCTCTTTCGATTCCTCTCTGGGAGACTCAAATAGCATTCTCATCCTGCTTTCATAGGGCCCAAGTCTCTGAGTCATATGTTAATGCAAGGAGAACAGTAGAGTTGAAGAGATGTGCCCAGAGCCAGAGTTTCTTTGTCCTTTTAGCTATTTCTTCGAAGTTTTTGAAGGCATTAAATGCTGCTCTCTTCCTCCTGTGCAGTTCAGGTTTTGGTTCCTTCATCATGTTGAATTCTCGACCTAAGTACACATAACTACTGCATTCAGAGATGTCTGTTCCATTGAGAGTGAATGGAGCCTCGGGATGGTTTTGCCCAAAATACCAAACAGGATCAGACCACTGTCTCCTTCATACAAAAATTCTACTTCATGCACTTGACCACTTGATCACTTGAATCCTGTTATTCATCGATTTGCTCGAGCGGGCACCAGTAACATTTCCATTGGACCCTATCACCTGCCAATGTAGCACAATGACATCTGGTTGATTCAGGAATATGAAGAGCCATTAACCATTCCTTCAGGGTCTTGACAAGGAAGTCTGACCATCTTGTAGGTGGGCAGCCACATGATCTTTTGACATCCCGTGGTATCCAGTCGGTAATGGCTCTAGTCCAGTGGTTGTCTCCAAATTGCATTACATGTCCAACCCAGCTGATTTTCGATGCCTTGGCAAACGAGACAGCATCCCTGATTCTGTAATAGTGATGGAGGTCAGAACTGCGGATTCCTTCTCTCACTTGAGTGAGGCGTGATATTCCAAGCATAGCTCTTTCGATTCCTCTATGGGAGACCCGAATAGCATTCTCATCCTGCTCTCGTAGGGCCCAGGTCTCTGAGGCGTATGTTAATGCAGAGAGAACAGAGGAGTCAAAGAGATGTGCCTGGAGCTGGAGGTTCTTTGTCCTTTTTAGCTATTTCTTTGATGCCTTTGAAGGCATTCCATGCTGCTCTCTTCCTCCTGAGCAGCTCAGGTTTTAGGTCGTACATCATGTTGATTTCTCAACCTAGGTACACATAACTGCTGCATTCAGAGATGTTTGTTCCATTGAGAGTGAATGGGGCTTCATAAACATGGTTTTCTTTTAGATTCAACTGTAGACCTATCTTTCCACATTCTCGGTCAAAGTCAGCCAGCATTTGTGCCGCTTGGCTAATGTTTGGTGTTATTAGCAAAGCAGAGGTGGTGTAGTTGCTGACCATATATCTTCACTCCCATTCCTTCCCATTCTAATTGTCGTATTATGTCCTCAAGGGTGGCAATGAAGAGTTTTGGTGAAAGGGGTATCACCCTGTCGAACCCCTCTTTTGACATTAATGATCACTTCTTTGTAGAATAGTGAGATCCTGGTGGTGAATCCGTAATACAGCTCACGACGGATCTTGATGTATTGGGTTTGAACACCCTGTTTGGCTAGGGCTTCGATGACTGCTTCAGTCTCCACAGAATCAAAGGCATTCTGTAAATCAATGAACGTGAGACAGAGCAGCATCTTGTACTCCCTACAAACCTCAATGAGCTTGGTTACTGTGTGGATACGTTCAATTGTGCTGAATCCTTGCCGGAAGCCTGCTTGCTCGCATGGTTGTCCTTCATCTAGTGTTCTGCTAATCCTGTTCAGGATGACTCGTGTAAACAGCTTGTAGATGGCAGACAACAGGCAGATGGGGCGATAGTTGCTGATGTCCTGAATGTCTCCCTTCTTGAATAGTAGAACTGTCCTGCTGGTTTTCCATTGGGAGGAGACCTTGCATTCATACAGGTAGCATGTGAAGGGCCGAGATAGTGTATTGATGAGACCGACCACAGATTCTTTAGGTGTTCGTGTCTGACTTTGTCTGGGCCTGGTTCTGTTCCCTTCTGTACCGACAAGATGGCATGTCGGATTTCAGAAGGGAGAATGTTGGGAATGACATATCCATCCTGTGGAATTTGGTATGTGGGCAGGTGGATGCAGCTATCAAAGATTTGAGTAGAAGTCCTGGGTAATCTTCTCCATTGCCTTTCTGGAAGATGTGATAGATCCATCAGGGCATCAGAGTACAGTCATCTTGGTCTTATAGTTGGCGAAGGACAGGTGGGGTGGTGCGAATGCTTTTCCCGGCTTCTGCTGCATCTTCCAGTATTTCTGCTCTTCTGTCTTTGAGGTCATCTTTTATCGCTTCTCTGCACCGTTTAGCAAGCTTGGACGTTAGCATTTGGTCTCCTGAGGCTCACGCCTTGCCACATTGGCGAATGAGCTCAAGAGTTTCTGAAGACAAGCGTCCTTTTGTGTCTTTCTCTCTCTCAGCATTCTTCGCACAATCATGGAGGTGCTGAACCAGTTGGTTTTATTCTTCATTGATGTCGTCAATGGTGGTATCTTCCATATTGCTGCAATGGTGCTAAAGAGTTCCCAGTTGGTGGTTGTTCTGGGAGTTCTCTTCTTAAACTTTGCAGCCTTCTCCTCCCCGTTGCAGGAAGTAGAATTTTGCATGAAGGAGACAGTGGTCCAATCCTGTTTGGAATTTGGGGACTACAGCAACATCGGACAGACAAAACCGTCGATTGAAGATTATGTGGTAAGTTTCATTGTGGAACTGTCTGCCAGGAGATTCCCATGTCCAACGTTTCACTTTAGCTTTCTGGAACTGTGAGTTCCCATGAATGGTCTTGGTGGACATGATGAACTCAGTCTCTCACCCTGTTCGTTCCATTCTAGGCCATGGGTCCCAATGTTGAGTTCTTCAGCCGATCTTCTTGGTCCTATCTTGGCATTAAAATCACCGACTATGATCTTGTAGAAGGTGTGATGTTTTTTATAGAACTCCTCCAATTCCATGTAGAATTTCTCAATTTCATCTTCTTTGTATATGGACGTTGGTGCGTAGACAATGAAGATAGAAATTGCTTCCAGTGGGCCACATCTCTTTAAGTGTAATCATCCTATTCTGTTTTTAGGCATTCAGATGAATCAATGTTGACGGCCATGTTTGTGTTGACAAGGACACCAACTCCACCGATACATCTTTCGTCGCATGTTCCAAGGAGCAATTCTTCTCTGATGTCAAATACAGATGCAACTGACGCCTCCTTGACCTCAGTCAGACCAATGATGTTGTATTTGATCTTTTGCACTTGCACCATCAGATCCTCAATATATTCTTCTGATGCCAGTGTAAGTGCATTGAAAGTACAGACAGTCATTTTAGTCCTTCTTCATTTTTGCAGCCTAGGATGGCCGTGAAATTTTATCAGGCACTGCTTGTTTGCCTTTCTTACTGATGCCTTGTTAAGGGCTCTTTTGGGGTCAGGAAAATAAACATTTCTGTTACTGGATTTGGCATATTGAACACGCATCGGACAGCTTGCCTGGCTCTGCATGCAGGTGTTATATTCTCATTACTTTGTGTGGCTCTCTCAGCGGGGTGGGTAGATATTCACAGTAATTTGGAGGTAAATCGTGCAACAGGGAAAGCTGGTTTCTGCTCTGTCGGGTGTATCTGTGTCTGAGCCTAAGCATTCCTGGGCTTGATATACTCTCCTCTGAAGGGTAGGTCTCTGCAGGGTGGGTCCCTTGTAGGCTGGGTTTCTGACAAGCCAGGCTGGAGACTGGATTAATCTGCTGGGTGGAGATCTTACCAGCTGCGGAGTGTGGATTGTGAAGATCGCTGCCAGCAAGGTGTTTCTCTGGGCTCCTCCGAGGCTCCATCGGGATGGTGGACTCGGGTTGGAAGTTGCTCTCGTGGTCCATGGAATGCAGCAGGTTCAACGGGGGAAAGCTGGTTTCTGCTCTGCCGGGGGTATCTGTGACACAGATACCTCATGCAATGGGGAGAAAAGGCTGCAAAGTTAAAGAAGAGAACTCCCAGAATGACTTCCAACTGCGAACTCTTTGGCACCATTGCGGCAACATGGGAAGATACCATCATTGACAACATTGATGAAGAATACAATCGACTGGTTCAGCACCTCCATGATTGTATGAAGAATGCCAAGGGAGAGAAAGACATGAAAGGACACCTGTGTTCAGAAACCCTCGAGCTCATTCACCAACATGGCAAGGGGTGAGCATCAGGTGACCAAATGCTAATGTCGAAACTTGCAAAGGAGTGCAGAGAGAAGAAATAAAAGAAGACCTCAAAGAGAGAAAAGCAGAAATACTGGAAGATGCAGCAGAAGCCAGGAAAAGCATTTACACTGCCCTCCTGTCCTTCGCCAACTACAAGACCAATATGACTGCCCTCAGACATCCTGATGGATTGATCACATCTTCTTCAAAAAGCAGTGGAGAAGATTATCCATGACTTAAACTCAGATCTCTTTGATAGCCACATCCACCTGCCCACATACCAAATTCCACAGGATGGATATGTCATTCCCAATGTTCTCCCTTCTGAAATCTGACATGCCATTTCATCAGTAAAGAAGGGTACAGCACAGGGCCCAGACAAAGTCAGACCCGAACACCTGGAAAATCTGCCGTCTGTACTCATCAATACACTAGCTCGGCTCTTCACACGCTACCTGTCTGAAAGCAAGGTACCCTCCCAATGGAAAACCAGCAGGCCAGTTCTACTGTTCAAGAAGGGAGACATCCACAACATTGGCAACTATTGCCCTATATGTCATCTACAAGCTCTTCACTCGAGTCATCCTGAACAAGATTAGCAGAACATTAGATGAAGGGACAACCATGGTAGCAAGCTGGCTTCTGAAAAGGATTCAACACAATCGACCATATCCACATGGTAACCAAGCTCATTGAGGTTTGTAGGGAGTTAAAAATGCCGCTCTGTCTCACGTTCATTGATTTAAAGAAAGCCTTTTTATCTGTGGAGACTGAAGCGGTCATCGAGCTGTAGCCAAACAGTGCATTCAAACCCAATATATCAGGATCCTTCGTGAGCTGTATTACGGATTCACCACCAGGATCTCTCCATTCTACAAAGAAGTGATCATCAATATCAAAAGAGGGGTTCAGCAGGGTGATACCATTTCACCAAATCTCTTCAGTGCCACCCTTGAGAACATCATGCAACAATTAGAATAAGAAGGAATGGGAATGAAGATAGATGGTCAGCAACTACACCACCTCCGCTTCACTGATGACATTGTTCTAATAACACCAAATATTAGCCAAGCGGCACAAATGCTGGCTGACTTCGACCGAGAATATGGAAAGATAGGTCTAGAGCTAAATCTGAAAAAACTATATTCATGAAAAATGGACTAGTTCCAGAGGCCCCATTCACTCTCATTAAAATCAATAGATCTATTAAATCAATTTTGTGAACATTTGCTTTTCTTCAGTGCTTGAAATGGGGTACTGGATATCAAGTTGAAGTTCTTGCTTAGTGAGCATACACTCTAGGTGCCAGAGTGACAGTACAGTAGGTAGGGCATTTGCCTTCCATGTGGCTGGTGTAAATTCGATCCTTGCTATTCACCCCACATGATCCCCCAAGCACTGCCAGGAGTAATTCCTGAGTGCACAGCCAGGAGTAATCACCGAGCACTGCTGGGTGTGACCCTAAAAAAAGAAGAAAATAACAAGAAAGCATACACTCCTGCAATTTGAGCTATTTCCTCAACACTGTAGACATAGTTTACAATGCCAATATGTTAACTATCTTAAATTATTCCAGGTAAAAGTCTCCTGAAACTTGCATAACTGCATCATTCAGTGGTATTTCAGTAAAAATAAAGTGGCAACTCATATGCTCAGCCTAAATTTTTCCATCAGACATTATCCTATTACAATTGAATTGGCTTATTAGGTTACTATAAAACAGGTTCTTTTCATGGTGATATTTATTTAGTTATGAATATGCATTTACTCAGGCAGAATGAACATCAGTACTTAATGAAATTAAATAAAAGTGAGTACAATGAAATTTAGTACTTAGTGGTAATTTTGAATCTTTTAAGCAAAAGATGCTTTAATGCAACAATTTTTATGTTGAAATTACTTTACTTAAGGGACCAGAGACTAGTTCAGGCTTTAAGGCATTTGCTTGCATTTAACTGATACTGATTTAATCCTTAGAATAACATGTGGTCTTTAGTGACCTCTGAACATTGCCAAGTTTGATAAAAAAAAAATCCACCTCTTTACTTTCAGAACTTTCAGAACTTCATTCGGTGATCATATTGAATTAATTCCACTTAGTCATCTGATTTTAGGTGCTGGAAAGGAAAGAAAACATAGGCAATCATCATACTATGCCTTTACATAGTTATTTTAGTGCAGATAAAAATAGACAGAAAACCCATGGTTTTTAAAGCAGTAATCTGTATTGTGATTTGAGATACAAATCAAGAATGGTAATAGTAAATGAAATATTACTTGTCTTGTCTTCCTGTTGTTCATTGATTTGCTCGAGCGGGCACCAGTAACTTCTCCATTCGTTGGGAATGAGGTCCATTATTGTTACTGTTTTGGACATATCAAATACCCCATGGGTAGCTTGCCAGGCTCTGCCATGGCTCTGGGTTCATCCCAGTGAACCCAATTTTCTCCTATTTCAGACCATCAACCATCCACCATCCAGGGGCCAGGGGGGCAGATTCCTGGGTGTAGACAAGCCTGTCTCCTGTCTGCCACCTGCGGACTCAGCTGGGCACTGCATCCACACCTGCAACACCTCGGGGGCAGGGAATGAACTATATGTGTGCAATATTGAAGTGTGTAGGAGGGGGAAGGTAATATTTTTTAGTATAATGGTCGCAGAAGAACTCTGATAAGAACATTTGATATTTTCAAACTGTGGCTGAAGTGTTGAAAGGAAGTAAGAAGAAATGAGATTGGAATTGTAGCTAAATACCAGACTCCTAAAAGTCTTGGACGCTGTAGAAATTATCGTTGGAATATAACATTAAGTTCTATAAAGCCAAGGTGGGCTTGAAAAATAGAGTTGGCATGATTTGACATATGTTAGAAAAACAGTATTCTAAATTTCTTTGAAGACTAAGCTGTGGCAAGATAAGATTTCAAGCATGATTTCAAGTGGGAAATGGCTTCATTATTCTAGAGATGACAGTTTTTTAACAGAGGGTTGCATAAATTATAGAAAAAAAAATGGTTCAACTTGAGTAAGACATGTATAGCCAGGAAAGAAAGAAAGCAATGTGAAGACGTTTGGTCTTACACCATTTTTAATTCATATACAAAAGTCTCTGTTCATTTATGTTTTTGCCTCACCTTGAAAGTACTTTCAGACTTTGTTTTCCGCTGTCTTCCCTGAATTCAATTCAGAAACTAAACTTAGTTCTAAAAAAATAGTTCTTTATAACTACCAGGTGGTTAAATTGACATTGTCTCTGTTACCCAAATTATCTGAGTTCTAGCCATATTAGCTCTTCCAAGAGAATAAGAAAATCAACAAACCTGTTAAATATCCATGTTACTAGTCATTATACATTATATAACTGTTTTTAGTTGTAATATAATTATAACTTAAATATGATATGAAATTATCTATTCTCAATTGATAACACATTTTAATAAAGAAGAATTATTTTTACTATTATTTGCTATTAGAGTAAAAATATTCTGATAAATAATGGAAAAATTATACTGGAGCTCATCTTTCAATTATCACTTTATAAGAGCTTTCCTATGATACTTTTTCTTATTAGGTTTTTTGCATTTTCTAATTGGGCAGTGCTAACCTAATAATAATCTGCTATGTTATGTTATTTTTCTGATTTTCCTTTTAATAATTTAAACTTTATTTAGTCAGATTCCAAGACTTCTAATTTCCATTAGTTATTAAAATATTTTAAATGAGAGAAAACAGTTTTATTGTTCAAATAAGTTTTGAAAATATAAAAAAGTTCAATGAGAAAATTCTTTATATTTTCAAGATTATTGATACACTACTGAGCATTTTCAAAATTTTTGGGGTCACACCCTGCAATGCTCAGGGGTTTCTCCTGGCTCTGCACTCAGAAATCACTCCTGGCAGAGCTCGGGGACCATATGGGATGCCGGAGATAGAACCCTGGCCAGCATGGGCCGGCTGTGTGCAAGACAAATGCCCCTACCCTCTGGACTAATGCTCCAGCCCCGCATTTTCAATTTCTATAGAGGAAATGTACATTATGGAATGACAATATCTTGGCCAAATACTAATTTTCTTTTTCATTAAAAGACAAAAGGTTGAATGTTTTAGTCCATTTATTAATATTACTTTATTTAAATAATCAAGGAAATTGAATATTTATTTTTGACAGAAATTCTATTGAAATTTACTCACTATAATTAATTTTTTTTGTTTTTTTGTTTTGGGTCACACCCGGCAATGCTCAGGGGTTTCTCCTGGCTCTGCACTCAGGAATTACTCCTGGTGGTGCTTGGGGATCATATGGGATGCTGGGGATCGATATGGGATGCTGGGGGATCGAACACGGGCCAGCATTGGCTGGCCACGTGCAAGTCAAATGCCCTACCTGCTGGGCTATCGCTCTGGCCCCTTAATTTTTAATAAATATTTGTTGATCACATTTGGTGGCTCTAGGCCCAGGAATAGACCAGGGAATAAAACTTTGATCTCTGCCTTTTGGAGCACACTTACAGTTTTCTGATACCCATATCTACACACCCATTGGGGTGCATTGCTAGCATGAGCTCATATCAAATCTTTTAAAGAAACAGATAAAAGTTTTAATTAAATGCATTACCAGTTTTCAACTCTGTGCATATGTTTTCCTGGAATGGAACTCCTTAAGAAATTCTAGCAAATGAAATTTATCTAAACTCCCTAGATTGACTTGTTTCATCTCTTTACAGAGGCTTCTCTATAGGGGTCAGTCACAGAGAATGAGACAAACACATAGAGAGAGAAACATACAAGGATTGCCCAAGCTTTAAGGTGGGCTGGGCTTCTGTCCAGAGCTCAGAGGCAGGCTCGTTTATTCAATATGCTCTGATTCCTGGCTCTCAACAGGTGACCTATTGTTTAGGTTGGGAGACACATTAAGGACTCTTAGTATGCATGCATATCAAAATTAGGTGGGTGCATGAAGACCAGAGACTTGGGTAATTTCACACAGCCAAATAGCAGGCACCCTTACAGTATAAAGTCGTGACAATTTCTTATTCTATTTTTCCTGTATTTCCTTCTACATCTAATTGACACTAAACTGTTTTTTTATTCTTTCCTGGCACATTTTTGTTGATCTTGTTATATATTCTTTCCTGAATATGATTTTCTTGCCCAGATTATATTCTAAAAAACCTAAAGTGTTTTGCCCAGGTGATTATCCCAACCATGAAATTAGTGTTAAAGAGATGATTTGTCCTTAACAGAAAATCATCTGCATTTCTGATGACTCTGCATTTCAAAGTATCATCACCAAAGATTTCTGTAATTTCTTTTTCAAGAGACGTGCATCCATTATATGAAGCATACATAATTTTTGTGCTATTACTTAAAATGGGTTCACCTATTAATTGGTAAAACATGTTATTTATCTGACTTTAAGAATTTGCTTCATGGAGAAAAAAGTTTTCCTAGATCTAAGAATAGCTCTAATTCATTGCTTCTTAATTCATATCCTAACCCACATTTACTGCCTTATCTATCTTCCTCTTCTTTTCTGCTGTTCATCCCAGTTCCTTATTCACCACCACACATGCACATACAACATCAATAAAAGAGGATTTTTCTCTCTCTCTCTCTCTCTCTCTCTCTCTCTCTCTCTCTAATTTATTAAGACTTGGTGAGGGCTCAGTGCCAATTCTGAAGACCTTTCTCCTCAGCGGTAGTTTCTGATCCAGGCAGTAAATGATTTCCTGACTACTCGGCTATCCCAAAGCAGTATATCACACCAATGCCCTTTTCCTTCTCAAACTAGATCTGGAAGAAGCTTAGGAGTGATTAATATAAAGCTTCTGTGAGTATAATTAAATACTTGGCTATAAAGTATTCCTGAAAATGATGAAAGGAAAAGACTTGGGTTATGGGAGATAAACTTAAGACGGTGAGTAGTCATCACGTCAGTTAAATACCAGTCATTTCAATTACAAGCAAACAAAACCTTAGCCAAGTATGCTAAGGAAAGTATGAACGAAGTATCATTTCAGGTAGATTTTTCAATATTCCTAACACAGCATACATTTGAAAAATATATCTTTTCAATGAAGCATTTTTAACTATTCAAAATATAATACAACAAACTATAAATTACTACTTTTTCTGAGGCCTACCTACATTAGTTCACTATCAAAACTTTTCAAAGAGTTCTTTGATGCCGCTTGTTATGTCGCTGCCCAATTTTGCATCCTGTCCCGCGTGACTGACTGAGAGCTGGAACTGCAGCTTGACTTTACAGCACTTTATTCAGTTCGATGAAGAGGCCTAGTCTATAGTCATGTGTAAAGTAGGAAATGTTGGAATAAAGCAAATCTATTTTGTCAAGTTCTCATAGCAACTGTAGAGATAAGGAGGTCTGTTATTCTGGCTTGAGGCCCTGAGGTCTGGGCCCCAGGCAGCTATTGATGACGGGAAGCAGCTTGTTAGCATGAGCTCATATCAAATTCTCTTCCACATTTTAATTCTTCAGTTAAATGATTTTGACTTGAGTCTTTCTTGAAGTGAAAAGTGTTCTGACTAATGCAGATTGTTTTGTCCAACAAAGTTAGGGTGCAGTGCTATATAAATAAGAATTTTAAGAAATCATCTCTTTCAACTGCCATACATTTTCTTCCTACCCCCTGACTCAAAAGGGGAACTACATTATCCATTGGAACTATTTGGGCTTAGTCTCGCTTTCTTTCTTGACTATTTTTTTCATTATTTCCAGTTATGCTGCTTGGTTCCTATAAATAAGAATGGCGTCTATGCCATGTTGGCAGAGTAAAGCCATGAATTTGTAATGACTTTCTTCACTAGTTTTTATTGTGATTGATTGAATTGTCTGCCAGTGATGCCAATGTAGCATTTTCATTTTCTGGAGATCATTAAAGGCAAATTGCTTAAAAATGTATCTGGAGTAATTTTTATCTGTTTCACCAAATGGATTGTAGTATTGGTTAATATAATAATGTTATGTGACATATCATTTTAAATGTTAACTACCTTAACATTTAAGGTCACTATAAAATGATCACTGGTCACTATAAAATCATCATCTAATGTAAACCTTTAATGTCTACAGTGCAAGTATATTTAGGAGTTCTATTTCATAAATATTTAAACTAAATTAAGAACATTTATTGAACTTTTTCAAGATTACACAGCTAATGTCTTGATTAAAATTCAAATTTCAGGTTTGTTTGTCTCCAGAACCTGACTTCAGCCTCAAATATAGATGGTCAAATAGCAAGAGATTAGTTTTAATATTACATTTCTCTCTTGTTCATTTCCCATCTGCCACTGCTTCACAATGAGTAGAAATGAGCATATCACAACCTCTTGACTCTAGGCTTAGTGATGAGACTTGCTCTGGTCAGTGGTGAGCAGAGTCTTGTGTGCTTACACAATTGCTTTTTTTTTGTGTTCTTCTTCCAAATGTCCATTGCCCAGTTGAATTGGACTCTATAACAAGATACTTGGAGTTGATTTGAAAGAACATGAAGCTTACAGACAAATACAGCCAAACCACCTGAGAAAAACTAATTCAATTTATCCTCAGACATGTGAAATGAGAATACATGACAGTTATTTTAATCTTATTTTTGTTGTAGTTTGCTAATGTTACGGACAAGGTATTTGCTTAAGATTTTCAAGCCCAGCATACTTTGTAGATTTGTTTTTAGTTTACTTTTTTAAAAAATTATTTGTTGGTTTTTGGGTTTGGTCAGTTTTCATATGTCAGTATATTTCAATTTAAATGGTGTTATGAATAGTATATGCTTCCCATGTTCCCATGGGTTTCCAAATTCAAGGTCATTTTATCCTGTTTTTTTTCCTTTGCTATCTTGACTTTGATAGAATTTTACACGTAATCATTGCCATAGTCTGTAACAGAGAGCCTCAAAGTTTACACATGGTTTATTTCATTTCTCTTTTGCGTTAAATGTACTCTCTAAAGATCTATATAACATTGAAATTTTTAGGGTCATAAACCTAAATTGTAAAATCAGAAATAAAAAGTCACTCTTTGGGTTATTATTATTTAGTGTATTTTATGAAAATGCATGCTTCTATATAAAATATATTTTATAATAAAGCATAACAGAATAGTATAAATTTAGAATTAGATAGGGCCTATATAATAAAATAATTCTGAGACTAGCACAATTGTCCAGTGGGTAGGGCATTTGCCTTGCACACAGCCAACCCAGGTTCAATCCCTGGTATCCCATATGGCCCCATGAGCACCTTCAGGAGTAATTCCTGAGTGCAGAGCCAGGAGTAACCGCTGAGCATTGCCAGGTGTAACCAAAAAAAAGCAAAAACAATAATTCATCAATACTGTTTAGTTTGCATAAAAATAATTTGGATTTTATTTTATAGTTTAGTCAAATGTCAGGAACATTTGACATTGACAAAAATTTCATAAATATTAATTTACAAAATATCAATTTGTCATCTAAGTTCTTCAATGTTGGCATTAATTTTAGCAGTTGTTCCTTGTTTATTTAAAACAAATACCAATATGGACATATATTGGCTAATTAAATATTGAATTTTCATTTGTTTTCACTGAAAGCAGCTTAAAATTAACTCATAAAATAGTTTTTTTTCCCATGTAAATTGATTTATAAAAGTACCTTGTCTCACAGTGGTGAGACAAGCAGCGGTGATAGAAGAAGGTAGGTTCAAATATAGGCCCCTATACTGTCTATCTGACCCAATCATTTACAATCGGAACCAAGTAAGGTTCTGACCTGAGGAAAAGCTCACATTCAAAACTACCCATCACAGCCGGAATATAATTTGTTTGGAATGAATTAAAGAATAGCTGTTAAGTTTAATAGTTATTAAAATAACCCAAACAGTAAATTTCAAAATATTTGCAATCACTTATGTAAGTGAAAAGAAAAGAAGAAAATGATGACTGAATAGCATCAATTAAAGAAGACAGACAATTGCTTTACTTCCATAGCAATTCTCAACACTACATTCCAGACAGCAAAATGGGGGTGGGGAAGGTGGAAATGGATTTCCCCCTTTGATTAAATATCAACAAACCAACTTAATAAAGGGGTGGGGATCCTGACGTGGTGGAAGTGAAAGCTTCAAGGTGCTTCCTGGAGTTGCTCCAGAACTTGAGTCTTAGCAGAGGCAATTGTTGCTATAGTTGGAAAAAAAGAGGCCCAAGAACTTGTACTTTACTGTTCTTCATTGGTATCCCAAGATCATGCTGGTACTCTTACTGCAATACGGGAAACTCTTCCCAGGCTCATTAGAGGGATTATACCTTTATAGACAAAGGCCAATTTAGCAGAACATCATTCATGTACTACATGTTGTCTGAGGAACTTGATGTGTATTCTCTTAAAAGTAGGGCAAGATACAAATAAAATTTGCTGTTTACAGAAAACAGCCACCTTGAAGGGGTCAGCTCAAAAAATCAGACATGAGCCACAGAGACATTCTCAGGCCATAAGAATCCAGATGCAAACCTGTCTGGTAGGAACTTTCTAAAGCAGATGTGGCAGTGGTTGTGCAGAGTTCATCAGTTTCATGGAGAAATGGGAAAGCAAAGGGTTTTCCCCAAACTGTTAAAGAGTAGTAGTAGTAGTTGTTGTTGTTGGTGGTTGTGGTGGTGGTGGTGGTGGTGGTGGTGGTGGTGGTGGTGGTGGTGGTGGTGGTGGTGGTGGTGGTGGTGGTGGTGAGGGTTGGGTTCTTTCCTTTGGAGATTTACTTGAAATACTAAATGTGAAACTGTGACAAGTAAAAAATCAAATTAAGGACCAATATAGGGGTGACAAGTAAAAATCAGATGAAGGACCAATATAAATGTGTTCAGAAACTGTCTAAAGTCAATTGGATTGTCTCATTGGATTTCTATCCAGCAGCAGTCTCAGAGAAGACAACAGATATATAAGGAGACAAACAAATGTACAAGGACCATTCAAGTTTCTGGATCACCTATATAGCCTGAAATAAGCTCCAGGATGCCCATTTTATTCAGTGACATATCGCTGCCTCACCCTATCTCCCAGCCAGTACATGACCAATGCTTAAGATGACAGAGACATTAAGTACAGTTAGGGAGCAAGCAATATTCAATGAGCATATTAAGGGCAGAGACTGGATATTTCATATAGTCAATCAGCAGACCTCCTAAGTAAAAAGTATCAACGTCTTATTCTGTTTTTGCCTATATTGCCTTCTACATCTAAAAGACATGATTTTTTTCTATTCTTTCCTGTGATATTTTTACTGCCAAAATATACATTAAAGACCTAACCAGTTTTGTTCAGGGGTATCCAACCCTTGGGATTGGTTTTGTTGGGTTGACAGTTTCCCACAAGAAAACTCCTATGTGTATGAATCATCTTCCGAATGTAACACTGTGCTTCAGAGAAGTTGGGAAAGGAAACAAATAGATGTTGTATGCACTACTGCAGCCTCAAGCAAAAGTGCTGTTCCTATGCAATTTAATTTATTTTTGTTTATTCAAGCAAACAAAAATAAAGTGTATTTTGTATCAAGAGTGAAACAAGTAAACAAAAGGGGGTTTAGATGAAAATAGCTATCTTAAAAGAATTTTGAGTCCATCTGTAATATCATTTTTATTTGAGACAAGATGTAATGTACAAACTGTACAGAATTTGTTTATAGAGAATTTCTTGTTGAGTACTCTGGATTTCTGAGTTTCTTGTTGAGTGCTCTGGAGCTTTGAGAGACAGTGCTGAGATCATGCCAGAAAACATCATTGTATCACTTGTCTTCTCATTGTTATCGATTTCCTCGAGTGGGCACCAGTAACATCTCCATATGTCCTGTCACGTGCTAGTGTAGCCCAAGAGCATCTGCTTTCTCCAGGAACACAAAGAGCCTCAAACATTTCTTCATGTCATGGGAATGAAGTCTATAATTTTTACTGGTTTTTTCCATATCAAATACGACACAGGTAACTTGCCAGGCTCTGCTGTGCAGTAATATGCTCTCAGATATAGGCTCTCATCTCTTGCATTTACTGATAAACCAATGGAGAGAGATCAGCTTTTCTCTTGGGTGGAGATCTGATGAGCTCTGGAGTCTGGATGTTGAAAATGATGGCCCTCATGATGTGGGGGTTCCTCTGGCTGTTGCAAGTCTCTATTGGGATGGCGGACCAGGGCTAGAACCCACCTTCCCTCCTGGGCCCCTCATGATCAGCTGAGCACAGGGGAGAGCCAGTAGCAGCTCTGCCCCATGTGTCTGAGTCCCTGTATCAGGCATACCTGGACTTGAAATAGTTTTCACTGTAGGTTGGGACTCTGACAAGCAGGGTTTATGACCAGCTTTTCTCTTGGGTGGAGCTCTGACAAGCTGTGGAGTCTGGATGTTGAAAATGGTGGCCCTTATGGTGTGGGGGTTCCTCTGGCTTCTTGTGAGGCTGTATTGGGATGGCGGGCCAGGGCTAGAACTTGTCTCATGCTCAGCTGAGCACAGGGAGAGCTGGTAGCAGCTCTCCCTGTGGAAAACATATGGTTAATGCAATTGGAACCCAAGGAGTAAGAGAGAGCAGAGAATTTTATCTTGTCAGCAAAGTAAGTTTTGGCGCTTTGGAGTCCTGCATAAATATTTTCCTTTGACTTCTTCCTCTTTGTGGCCATTTGTTTATTCTACTTACCAGAGCCCATGCTGCCCACTTCACTGCCATTTGGTTATAACAGTTGTGCTGAGCTGCTATCATCAATTTTATTCCCAGTTGAATCTGCCAAGGCTGACAATTATTATACTAACAAGTTCTTGTTCAGTAATGTTCAGTCATTCAGAATGCCTCCCTCATTATCTTCCCTCCTTGGAGGCAATTGAAAAGAACAGTCCCTAATTCCTCACCTGAGGCATAGAGGTAGAGAAATTGATTTAAATCTTGGCTATACTCTGTCTCTGATAATTGAAAAGATATTTGACTCCGTTTTTCTCCAGAGTCCCAAATAACCACACCTGACTCCACAGTGGCAAGTTGCTTGGATCTGAGGAAACAGTCTAGAAAACCAATAGGAATGACATAGATAGGCTGAATAATCTTTAAAAGTAAAAACAGTTTTTATGTAGACATTTCTTTAAAGGTTGGGCAGAGCGTACAAAAGTCAAGACACTTCCTTGTAGGCAGTACCCGAGTTTTTAAGTCCTATAATTGCATATTGGCCCCCAAGCACTGCAAGGAGTGTTCCCTGAACACAGAGCCTGGAATAACTCCTGAACACTCCCATGTGTGGTCCAATCTCCCCATCACCCCTCAAAAATTGTTTTAATAATGTCATATCTTAGCATATAAAATAAATATGAAACATAGAGAAGTTATCACGTTGATGTTTTAGAACAAAATGTCACACATGAAGAATTCATATTTCTGTGATTCAATTACCTTTTCAACTACTAGAAATGTGGTTGGAACTGGAGGAAGAAGAGGTTAGACTTCCTAGTATAACAACAGATGAATTCCAAATAGCACAGAGGCCAAATTTGATCCTGTTCCTGGATTACATCTTTTCTTTCCATTTTTCAAAATCCTTTCACCTTAACTTATTTTTATACTGTTTGTCTGTGTGTATACAATGCTTTAGTCCTTAATTCTAGCCCCCATAATCATCCACACTAATAATATCATGCACAATAAATAAGCACAGGAAACTTTCCATATTCCGTTATATATTTCCATTATTAAAAGGACTAATTTATTTCTTCTCTTAATCTAATTCATTGTTTTCAACTAAATTCCTTATCTTTCAATTAATGTTTTATTTTCTTAATCTTCAGTTAGGTTCACACATAACAGACAAAAAATTGGGGATTTCCTATAAATTCCCTCCTCCTACATAGGAAGTTAGTGTAAAACATAAAAAGTGCTGGAGTTCCTCAATGTATTTTTTCCAGCAAAGAATCATTGCATTGTCACAGAGTCTCACTGAATCGTCGAGAACAGAGCATCAATTATTATTGGCTCAAGGGGATAGCTTGCTGCAAAATTGTATGAAAAATCTTTTGCTTTAGAACACTATGTTAAATCCAACAAACTATGCACTTAATAACTCATGTGCACACATACACTCAGAAAGCAAAGCAAAATTCATTTATAAAAGGACAAAAGGTAAAAGTACTATTATAATTGTGTATAGCAACTATATTGCAAAATAACTAGGGTATTCACAATCAACCATTTAGTAACAAGAATGTCTAGCACTGAACACCAAATGAACCGTATACTCATCTAAGTGCTGTACATGTATTAATAATTTAATATAGCTCCTCTAGTGGAAGAGAATGATTCCTCATTTTATAGTTGAAGTTATATGCAGTGGCAAAAAAGAATTGATGACAAATTTATAGTTATTAAACAACTAGGAATGAGATTACAGCAAGTAGTATGATTCTTTATGAAAGGCTCAATTTGAATGCCCCCTAAATCCAATTCTTGTCCAAAATTTTGACCCACTTTGATAACCATTTTAATGTAAAATATATCTTGAGAGATAGTTATGTAACCTCTGTCTAATGACAACAATCCATTGAACCCATTTTAACTTCTACAAAGCATGAAATAAACTGAAAATATAGTTATGCTCACTGGTTTTAATTATGTCATCAAGATTTACTAAATATAATCTTGTTTTTTTTCCATATGGGACTTTCTCAATATTGAAAATTAGATGTTATCACCCCACTGAAACATTCATTCTCTTATCTGATATCCTGTTTCTTTAAACATTCCTCAATGGTTATGATTCCAGTCATATCCATAATTCCTAACACAGAGAACTCCACTCTTCAGTATATCTCACAGTTGGAATTAATGTCAGATATAATATGTTAAAATAAAACAATTCAGATATTGCCTCAATTGCTATAAAGAACCTAAGTTGGTTGAGTTAGTCAGAGTCTACTTTTGGAAGAATAGTGGATGATTGAGTCATTAGGGTCATTAGGGTTCAAGGTATTCAAAATAATGGTCTCTTAAATGTAATAGTAATATAATCTATGTATCTCATATTTTGTATTCTTTGAATTCACTGTATCACTGTATCACTGTCTTCCTATTGTTCATCAATTTCCTCAAGTGGGCACTAGTAACATCTCCTAAGTCCTGTCACAAGCAAGTGTAACCCAAGGGCATCCGCTTGCTCCAGGGACAGGAAGAGTCTCAAACCATTCTTCAGGTCATTGAATTGAGCTCCATAATTGTTACTAGTTTTTGACATTAAAAATAAATAAAACATGGGTAGCTTGCCAGGCTCTGCTGTGCAGGTAGTATACTCTCAGTAGAAGGCTCTCATCTTGAGCATTTACTGATGAAACTTAAAGGGGAAAGATCAAGTTTTCTCTTGGATGGAGCTCTGAAGACGAATGGAGTCTGGATGTTGAGAATGACTGACTGCATGAGGTGTGGGTTGCTTTGGTGCTTGCTAGGCTTTTTGATATCAGTTAGAACCTGTCTAGAACTGTATACAATGTATAAATGTGAAAGATCTTGGGAAGGACCTTATCTTAAAATCAGCATTCTCTAAGAACATCTTTGCAGCCACGTGCCAACAGCGCTGTGTGTGTGGTGTGGGTGGGTCTCTCTTCCGGGCAACGGCATGGAGGCAGAGTAAAGGGCAGGGCCCAAATCTCCACTCCTAATCCAGAAAGCTTGGTCTTTCCCTGCACATGAGAGCAAACCATTGGAGCAGTGTGGACTCAGCCAAGGATCTCAACATCCATTCTCAACAACAATAATTATTTGAATTATTTGACTATTTTATTTATGATTTTCTTTTATATCACTTGATCACTTGAATCCCGTTATTCATTGATTTGCTCGAGAAGGCGCCAGTAACATTTCCATTGGACCCTATCAAGTGCCAATGTAGCCCAATGGCATCTGGTTGATTCAGGAATATGAAGAGCCTCAAACCTTTCCTTCAGGGTCTTAACAAGGAAGTCTGACCATCTTGTAGGTGGGCGGCCACTTGATCTTTTGATATCCCGTGGGATCCAGTCGGTAACGGCTCTAGTCCAGCGGTTGTCTCCAAATCGCATTACATGTCCAGCCCATCTGGTTTTCGATGCCTTGGCAAACGTCCCTGATTCTGGAATAGCGAAGGAGGTCAGAACTCCGGATTCCTTCACTCACTTGAGTGAGACGTGATATTCCAAGCATAGCACTTTCGATGCCTCTCTGGGAGACCCGAATAGCATTCTCATCCTGCTTTCGTAGGGCCCAGGTCTCTGAGCCATATGTTAATGCAGGGAGAAAGGTGGAGTCGAAGAGATGTGCCCGGAGCCAGAGGATCTTTGTCCTTTTAGCTACTTCTTCGATGCCTTTGAAGGCATTCCATGCCGCTCTCTTCCTCCTGCGCAGCTCAGGTTTTAGGTCGTTCATCATGTTGATTTCTCGACCTAGGTACACATAACTGCTGCATTCAGAGATGTTTGTTCCATTGAGAGTGAATGGGGCCTCTGGAACTAGTTCATTTCTCATGAACATAGTTTTCTTCAGATTCAGCTGTAGACCTACCTTTCCACATTCTCGGTTAAAGTCAGCCAGTATTTGTGCCACTTGGCTAATGTTTGGTGTTATTAGAACGATGTCATCAGTGAAGCGGAGGTGGTGTAGTTGCCGACCATCTATCTTCACTCCCATTCCTTCCCATTCTAATTGCCTCATGATGTTCTAGAGGGTGGCACTGAAGAGTTTTGGTGAGATGGTATCACCCTGCCGAACCCCTCTTTTGACATCAATGATCACTTCTTTGTAGAATGGTGAGATCCTGGTGGTGAATCCGTAATACAGCTCATGAAGGATCTTGATGTATTGGGTTTGAACACCCTGTTTGACTAGGGCTTCGATGACTGCTTCAGTCTCCACAGAATCAAAGGCTTTCTGTAAATCAATGAACTTGAGACAGAGCGGCATCTTGTACTCCCTACAAACCTCAATGAGATTGATTACTGTGTGGATATGGTCGATTGTGCTGAATCCTTTCCGGAAACCTGCTTGCTCGCATGGTTGTCCCATCTAATGTTCTGCTAATCCTGTTCAGGATGACTCGTGTAAACAGCTTGTAGATGACAGACAACAGGCAGATGGGGCGATAGTTGCTGATGCCGTGAATGTCTCCCTTCTTGAACAGTAGAACTGTCCTGCTGTTTTTCCATTGGGAGGGCACCTTGCATTCGGACAGGTAGCGATGAAGAGCCAAGCTAGTGTATTGATGAGACTGACGGCAGATTCTTCAGGTGTTCGGGTCTGACTTTGTCTGGGCCTGGTGCTGTTCCCTTCTTTACCGATGAGATGGCATGTCGGATTTCAGAAGGGAGAACGTTGAGAATGACATATCCATCCTGTGGAATTTGGTATGTGGGCAGGTAGATGTGGCTATCAAAGAGATTTGAGTAGAAGACCTGGATAATCTTCTCCATTGCCTTTCTGGAAGATGTGATAGATCCATCAGGGCGTCGGAGGGCAGTCATCTTGGTCTTATAATTGGCGAAGGACAGGCGGGCAGTGCGAATACTTTTCTCGGCTTCTGCTGCATCTTGCAGTCTTTCTGCTCTTCTGTCTTTGAGGTCTGCTTTTATCACTTCTCTGCACTGTTTAGCAAGCTTGGACATTAGCATTTGGTCTCCTGAGGCTCGCGCCTTGCCACGTTGGAGAATGAGCTCAAGAGTTTCTGAAGACAAGCGCTCTTTTTGTGTCTTTCTCTCTCTCGGCATTCTTCGCACAATCATGGAGGTGCTGAACCAGTTGGTTGTATTCTTCATTGATGTCATCAATGATGGTATCTTCCCATGTTGCCTCAATGGTGCCAAAGAGTTCCCAGTTGGTGGTCGTTCTGGGAGTTCTCTTCTTAAACTTTGCAGCCTTTTCTCCCGCTATGCGGGAAGTAGAATTTTTGCATGGAGACGGTGGTCCGATCCTGTCTGGAATTTGGGGACGACAGCAACATCGGTCAGACAAAACCGTCGATTGAAGATGATGTGGTCAATTTCATTGTGGAACTGTCCGCCAGGAGATTCCCATGTTCAACATTTCGCTTCAGCCTTCTGAAACTGTGAGTTCCCATGAATAGTCTTGGTGGCCATGATGAACTCAGATAGTCTCTCACCCTGTTCGTTCCATCTGGGCCATGGGTCCCGATGTGGAGTTCTTCAGCCGATCTTCTCAGTCCTATCTTGGCATTAAAATCACTGACTATGATCTTGTAGAAGGTGTGATCTTTTTTATAGAACTCCTCCAATTCCATGTAGAATTTCTCAATTTCATCTTCTTTGTATGTGGATGTTGGTGCATAGACAATGAAGATAGAAATTGCTGGCAGTGGGCCACATCTCCTCAAGTGTAATCGTCCTATTCGGTTTGTTAGGCATTCAAATGAATCAATGTTGACAGCCATGTTCATGTTGACAAGGACACCAACGCCACCGACACCTCTTTTCGTCACATGTTCCAAGGAACAATTCTTCTCCAGTGTCAAATACAGCATGATGCGACTGACGCCTCCTCGCCTCAGTCAGTCCAATGATGTCGTATTTGATCTTTTGCGCTTGCAGCATCAGATCCTCAATATATGCTTCCGATGCCAGTGTAACGTGCATTGAAAGTACAGACAGTCATTTTAGTCCTTCTTTGTTTTGGCAGCCTAGGACAGCCGTGAAATTTTATCAGGCACTGCTTGTTTGCCTTTCTTACTGCTGCCGTATTAAGGGCTCTTTCGGGGTCAGGAAAATAAACATTTCTGTTACTGGATTTGGCATCTCGAACACGCATCGGACAGCTTGCCAGGCTCTGCCATGCGGGCGCTATATTCTCATTACTTTGGGGCTCTCTCAGAGGGGTGGGTAGAATATTTATGGTAATTTGGAGGTAAATCACGCGGCCGCTCTGCTCTGCCAGGTGTACCTGTGTCTTAGGCTCAAGCATTCCTGGGCTTGAAATACTCTCCTCTGAAGGGGAGGTCTCTGCAGGGCGGGTCCTTGTAGGCTGGGTTTCTGACAAGCTGGGCTGGAGACTGGATTAATCTGTGGGCTGGAGACTGGATTAATATGCTGGGGGGGGGGGAGATTTTACCAGCTGCAGAGTGTGGATTGTGACACAGATCGCTGCCAGCCAGGTGTGGGGGTTTCTCTGGGCTCCTCTGAGGCTCCATCGGGATGGTGGACTCGGGTCGGAAGTTGCTCTCGTGGTCCATGGAATGAAGGGGGTTCAACGGGGAAAGCTGGTTTCTGCTCTGCCGGGTGTACCTGTGTTCTTATATATTTTGCCAGATATAGCTGTTGCATTCAGAGATGTTTGTTCCATTGAGAGTGAATGGGGCCTCTGGAACTAGTTGATTTCTCATGAACATAGTTTTGTTGAGATTCAGCTGTAGACCTATCCTTCCACATTCTCTCGCTCAAAGTCTGCCTGTATTTGTGCCACTTGGCTGTTTGTCAAACATGTTTGTCAAACATGTTTGTCAACATGATGAATGACCTGAAACCTGAGTTGCGCAGGAGGAAAAGAGCGGCATGGACTGCCTTCAAAAAACATCGAAACAATAGTCAAAAAGAAAAAGAACAAAGAACCTCCGTCTCACGGGCTCACCTCTTTGACTCCACTATTCTCCCAGCATTGACATACGCCCCAGAGACCTGGGCCTTACTAAGCAGGATGAGAATACCATTCAGGTCTCCCAAAGAGGAATCGAAAGAGCCATGCTTGAATATCACGCCTCACTCAAGTGAGAGAGGAATCGGAGTTCTGACCTCCGTCGCTATTCTAAAATAAAGGATGTTGTTTCATTTGCCAGAACACTGAAAATCAAATGGGTTGATCGGTATAATGCGATCTGGAGACAACCATTGGACTAGAGTCTTTACTGATTGGATCCCACGGGATGCCAAAAGATCTCGTGGGCCGCCCACCTCCAAGATGGTCAGACTTCCTTATCAGGACCCTAAACAAACAGTTCAAAGCTCTCAATATCCCTGAAACAGACAGATGCCATTTGGCTACACTGACACGTGATAGGGTCAAATGGAAACATTACTGGTGCCTGCTAGAGCAAATCGATGAATAACGGGATATCAAGTGATCAAGTGATTTTGCCAGACATATACTTCTGTCTCACTTTTCTAAATTGTATTTGTTTGATTGTGTGCAGCCATTTTCCTTTGTTGAGTGGGCCTGCAATTCATGGCTGGATAGTCAAATTACTATGCTCCCCTGACTATGGTTCAGTGATAAATACTTGCTTTCAGATCCAATATCTGCCTGACATGTAGAGATATTTCAAGGGGAAGTTTCCTCTTCTGAACATGACAGGTTAAATATAGCGAAAAGACTGTTCTCAAGAGTAAAAAAAAGACTAGAGAATAAAATAACAAAAATAGGAAACTGTAACCTACTCTTTTGAATCATTAATTTATTTTTATTGAATGACTGCATATATGCTCTTCAGTTATTTCATTTTATTAGTGTTTTCCTGCTTAAGCTTACTTGAGTGAGGTTGGCTTCTAGCAAATGAGGGAGTCTACTGATGCAAACATAAAACAAAAGCTATTTTTAATGATTTTTTTGTTTTTTTGTGTGTGTGTGCGTGTTTGTGTGTGTTTGGGTGGGTTGTTTTGTTTTGGTGCAACATCCATCTGTGCTCAGGGATTACACCTTGTTCTGAGCTCAGGGATCACTTCTAGTGGTTCCCAGGGTACCCTAAGTGGTATCAGCATTAAGTCATGGTTTTCTGCGTGCAAGGCTAGCACCTTAACCTCTCTATTATCTCTCTGGACACACAGTGCAATTTTAAACTGTTATTGAGTTTCATTTAATTTGCCTTCCCTTATTTTTCAACCCTATTAACATTTAAACAATTTTGAATCTGTTAGTATCTATACTGACTGTTCATCAGTGGGCATTTAGTAAATCTGTCTTTCCTGTTTATTTAAGTAGTGCCAAAAATCTGAAACATCAAATGACAAATCTCCTCGAGGTCTAAGACTTTGTTTCCATAATTATTTAAAATTCTCCCAAGTTAAACCATATGATATATCTAATATTTATTTAATAACCACCTTTTAAAACTTTTATCAGCATTATTTCTTTGTTTCTGTGTGTAATTTCTTAAGTTTTTCCCCATTTAAAAAAATGAGCATAGAAAACTTTTGCATAAACCATAATTTGTGGGATTTTGAGTTTCTTTGTGGGTCAATATTTTGCCAATTTTTTTGTTAACCACTTACTTTTTTTTCTACTAACTATATCATTTAACATATCACTGTATCACAGTATCACTGTCTTCCCGTTCATCATCTATTGGCTTGAGCGGGCACCAGTAACATCTCCATATGTCTTGTCTCATGCAAGTAGAGCCCAGGGGCACCTGCTTGCTCCAGGAACATAAAGAGCCTCAAACCATTCCATCAGGTCATTGGAATGAGGTCTATAATTGTTACTGGTATTTGGCATATCAAATATGACATGGGTAGCTTGCCAGGCTCTGCTGTGAGGGTAGCATACTCTTGTAGTCATCTCAAAATCTAGCATTTATTGATGAACCACGCGGCTAAAAAGTGGCTGCGCGAGCTGGGCTGTGATAGGCTGGTCTGCTGGGTGGAGTTCTGATGGGGAAGTCCGGATGTGGAAAATCGAGGCCCTAATGGAGTGGGGGGTCGTCTGGCTTGTTGTGAGGCTCTGCTGGGGTGGCAGGCCAGAGCTAGAACCTGCTATCCCTTCTGGGCACCTCATGAGCAACTTGGCACAGGGAGAGCCAGTAGCAGCTCTGTCCCATGTCTGTGAGTCTATCATTTAACATAAAGATAAAATATATGTCACAGTAACTCTCTGTGAACCAAAACTTGATTACATCTGTAGTATCACAGATTAACAGAACCCAAACAATACATTTGAAACACATTATTTGTTTAAATTTATGCAACTAAGTTCAGCCTATTCATCCAACAAATAAGGATAATTATTCTTTTTAAAAAAATATTGTTTTTGCTTCCTAAGGTTATTTAGACTCATCACTTGTCACTTGTCTTACCATTTTTCATTGATTTGCTCCAGCAGGCACCATTTGCAAATGAGGTCCATTATTGTTACTGTTTTTGGCATATTGAATACACCATGGTAGCTTGTCAGGCTCTTCCGTGGCTCTGGGTTGATGCCAGGGGCCCAGTGCACCCAGTCTTTTTCTATGTCAGACCATCAACCAACCAGGGCCCATGGAGCAGAGCCCTGGGTATAGACAAGCCTGTCTCCTGTCTGCCACCTGCTGATGCTCAAGGGGCATCACTAATAGATGTTAATTTCTAAAAAAGTTTTGTAATTCTGTTTAACAACTTTTCACTTTTCAATAGTCATCTCATAACTTACATAAACTTGGTTTAGCAATTTTCTCATGTTTATTGCTAGACATATTCAGATTAAATTCACTTTATTTGCCATACAATTTGATATTCCTATCACTACTCTATTTTTATCTTTGTCTCTCACTGAAAGATTTCTTACTATTTGGTTCTCCATTGGGGTTTTGAGTTTCTTTGTGGGTCAGCATTTTGCCAATTTTTTGTTAGCCCCTTGCTTTTTCTACTAACTATATCATTTAACATATAAATAGATAGAAGATATGTCACAGTATGTCTCAGAGGACCAAAACTTGATGATATCTGTAGTATCACAGTTGGCAGAATGATTTAGAACATCGACATTTGATTTAACTGTGTTTTGCTATACTGAATTAGTTATTATCAGTATTGTTCCCTTGTGGTCACTCCTAAAAACAATTGAAATGCTTCTCCCACGTGAATCTATTCCCCTTTTGCCTGTGTTTCTCAGTTAATTCAGTTCTTATGAGTTATGTAAATTCTTTAGCTCATGAATAGCATTGAATGTCATGACTGTTTTGCTAAGTTCTCCCTTTTGAAGTGAGACAACAGCCAAATTGTTTCTACCTCCTGAATGCTACAACAGGATACGAAGGCAGATCTATAACAGCATCTGGATGCCAAAATTCTTTCCAATTTTCTGCAGAATGGCCATAACTTTGGAGTTCATGATCTATATCTAAAATGAACCAAAATCACTTGTTCCATCCAAAAAACTCTCCTTGAAAATTGTTGCAGCTCATTGCTTTATATAAAAAACATGTTTTTTTTTAATTATGTGAGAGCTTGGCTAACCTATTCATTTTTTAATTTTACCACATTTTTACTTATTAACAACAACTTAACAAAAATTACTTTAGTTTAAATCAGGGCTTAGCTATATTTCAAGATAAGGGAAAATACAAACCCATATAAACATACTCTTTTATGAAGAAAGTGAAAATGAAAAAAAACACACATACCTGTTTGTGTTTATATTTAAGTCAGATTTTTGTTTCAGATGGACACAGTATTATACTTGGACTTGGTGTAGCCTTTTGCCTAACACTTAAAATGTTTTTTCAAGATGAGTGCTGGGAAATAGTCTCAAGATAATTATAATGGTATCAACTGGACCTATGACGACAAAAGGTTGAAAGGTTTTGTCTATTCTTCCTAGCATTTCTTCTTACTTCACTAGTTGTCCAGAACCTGATAGCTTTTTAATGGACATCAAACCAAATGATGTAAGAGATTTAACGTACTTCATCCTGAACATTATGTTCACTCTACAGTTCATTGATGCCCAAATGTCGGCTAACATTAGACCACACAATGTTCAGCGATTTTCTTGCACAGACATCTGTATATAAATCTGCAGTTTTGACTTTATGTGCAAATCTTCTGGGTAACTTATAGTACAAAATTATAAAGTGGTATAGTTTTTTAGATTTTCCTATTGAACATATGTTTAAAAGAATTAGACATCCGAATCTTGAAGTATTAATGTGCTGAGTGATAAATTTTGCTCTGGGTTGATTTTAAATATTTTATTGTTATCATATGATTCTGTTTTGTCTTAAAATATTGAGAATAATTAAAATATATATTATTTTATATACTCAGTTATTGAATTTATCATACTTTATGCTGATTATTGTTTATACTTATTGACTTTGTGTGCTTGTTCAGGGATCCTGGGTCAGTTCCAGATGACACTCAGACACCAGCCAGGGGTTACTACTCAGGCCCACAAGTGTTGTGTCTAGGCTACCCTGGCCAGTGCCCAGGGACCATGCTAAGCCTGGATTCAAAAACAGGTCCTCTGTGCATAATAGATACACTCCGGTCCTTTGAGCTGTTTCCCTGGCACCTTGGTTTCCTCCCTGAAATAAACTATCTATTATAATTGCAATCTTAAAAATGAAATGTCTATACACAAACTGGTAATACAGAGTTAAACTACTTAGAAAATGCTTCCATGACTCTAAAACTTATTTAAGTTGTAAAGTGTTCTGTATCTTTTTACATATTTTATACTGTACTACCATTCAAGTTGATTTCATTCTAAATTTGAATGACTTTATATAAAAATTTGACCAGTGAAATTTCTCCCTTCTAAGATTTAAGGTCCAAGTATGGTGACTTCAGATGAAATGTATAATCCTGATAATATGACCAACCACCTACCTTGACCAAAAGTGACAGGTTTTTCTGGAAGCAGGACTCACTATTAAAAATGAGAATATACTTACCTGGCAGGAGCGATATCATGATCACAAAGGTGGTTTTCCAAGGTCAAGGCTTTAACCACTGCAATCTGGATGTACTAATACTTAGGATTTCCCCAAATGCAGAAAACTTGACTGCATAATTTGTGGTCGTGGAGGGACTTACATTTGCACACTCCTCTCGGGAACAATGGTACCACATTGGGCAAACCAAATTATTTAGAAACAGAGATTTCCTGGCTATGCAGGATTTTCAATGTCAAAGTCCTAGGAAAACCAAGATGATCAATGACCCTGCATTTTAATTATTAGTTATGATAGATGATTAGGCAATTATTAAAGATAATCTAGTGCAATACTATACAAGACATGTTACAGGCACAAAATTTTTCTAAAAAAATTATTTTATATTTTTAATTTCTTCTTTATTACACAATATTTTCAAGGAACTTTTGTGGAAATTTTTTTGTGGTACAATCAATTTGATTCCTATGATGATAGTTCATAAAATGTCTTCGGTGTGCCTTTTACAACCAAAATGTATTCTATCATGAATTTTTATTTAAAATTTTACAGAAAACCCTCCTTTCTGTTATGCACTCATAACTCAAAGGATTCCAAGCTGTTTATGGAGAAACAAGTCAATGGGTTTGAGTCCGTGCTTTGCTTTAAGGCATGCAGGAAGCTTGGGAGGGTTCCATCCCTCCAAGAACTGCCAGTTGTGATCCTCAGCACTGAGCTGGAAGTAGGACTTAATCATTGCCACATGTTTCCCAAAAACAAACATCAAATAAAAAAAAGAAAAATATATCTCATTCGTTTTCCACTCAATATTCATTAAAGTCTATAAATTTTTATTTTTAAGTCATCTTACTGTTTGTCTTTGCACCTTGCATTATGCAATTTAGGACATTGTGGAAAATTCCATCTAAATTTCACCTCAGCCTTCCATGTCTTAGATTGTTCTTCGGGGTGGTGACTAAGAGTATGAACTTTAATTGATGGTTCTGTTCAAACGTATCTCTGCTATATGCCAATCACAGAATCTCTAAAATGTTATTTTACCTTTTTGTGCCTTTATGCTTTCAACAACTTAATCAGAATAGCAATAGATGCTCATTCTCTCAAAGAATATTGTGAAGATTAACAATAATTTCATTACAGTACTTAAGTGCATCCCTGACATTAACAGTTTAGTAAGCATAAATATTGATATTGATTTTATCTGTATAGTAGTAATTTACCACTCTCATGCTCTGATTGCATTCAGTTAATATTATGCAGTAGGTTACTCTTGCAGATCTCTGATAAAAGCTAACCATGTAAAACTAAACAATTCACCTCTGTTGTAAATACTAAACATAGCTTGAGAATAACATAGACTGAGTCTGTTAAATAATACACATTTGCGTGCAAAGAGATAGTATAGAAGGTTGGCACTTGCTCTGAGTGAAGGCAATTGAGATTACTCCCTGGAATTCCTGAAGGAGTTATCCCTAAATGCAAAGCCAGGAGTAAGCCCTGAGCACTGCCTAGTATGATCTAAAACCAACAACAGAAGAATCCAACATCATTGGTCTCATCCTATAACATTAATATCAGCTAAATAATATCATTTGGGTGCAAAGAGATAGTACCGAAGGTTGATACTTGCCCTGCATGAAGGAAATTGAGTTTGCTTCCTGAAATCCCTAGAGGACTGATCCCAAAGTACAAAGCCAGAAGTAAGCCCTGAGCACTGCCTAATATGATCTAAAATCAACAAAAAAATTAGCCCAGCATCACTGTCCTCATCCTATAACACTAAGATCAGCTACTGGGCATTCTCCAAGGTTCTTACTTTTGGCTTTTCTGTACAAAATTATTCCCCTTTTTAGTATAGGGATTTATATAAATCAACCTGTAATACATTATTATCATTGACAGAATAATTGTAATTTCTATAAAAATTCAGCGAATCATCAGTTTCATATAAATACATTTCTTTGCTTTCAAACATTACTTTATGATGCCTGTTTTGTTTGTTTTGATCTCACTTGTCTTCCTTTGCCCTCAGCCTGAATCAGCTCTGTAATTTATCTAAATGTGCAGAAGAAAGAACATTGTCAAAATGACTCTATTTTATTCTCATTGAAGATGGGTTTGATGTAAAACTTTAATTTGATAGGAGAAATCCGATTTAGTTTCTCAGTGTGATCCATTTTAGTGCTCTATGCTTCTGGGTTTCAAATGCTAATATAAAAGTGATATGTGCATGATAATTACTTTAGGAGTACATTCCTTTAGTCGAGTAAAGGAGTTAGAGACATATGGTCTGTAGCTTGACTCAGCTAATGTGTGACACTAAACTTCATGAGACTTCAGGTGTCACACTACACTGATTCCTCTTTCTCTCACTAGTTTTATCCTTCACAATCTCCTTCTAAACTTTTCATTATTTTAAATTTCCATTTGTTGTAGGGCCAAAGCAGTTCTTACTACTGGCTCTGCCCTCAGGGATAACTCTTGGCAGAGCTCCAGGGACCACAAGGGTCCTGGGGTTGAGTCCTGAGTGGTCATATGCAAGGAACGCACTTTACCTACTATTCTATCTCTCTCTTCCAAACTTTTTATTATTATTCGATTTTAATCATGTTTATTGAAAGGTTCACATGCCCTGAGCAAGGCATGGGAAGAGAAGATGGAAATAACCGAAGTTCTTACAGACTCCTGAACACTTGAACAAGTGTCCTATACAAGGTCATAATGAGGATTTTAGTTACCAGTTAAGACATTGAATCTGTGGATTTAAGTGTGCAGGGGGATGCAGTACTTGGGTCCTACTCTGCTAGGGATTTCCCATGTCACCTCAGAGGTGCTTAGGGCCTACTGGGCTGCATTCCAACATGCAGAGCCCACACCTGAACTGTGCCTCTGGCCCCACATTTCTTGAAGAAAATGATTCCATGCTTTTAAATTCTCTTGAAATGTTTATCCCCCAATACCTGTAATCAATTCCTTTCTTTTCCTTTTTTTTTATTTATCTGCTGCATAAAGACGCAGTCTCGTTTGCCAGGGCATCAAAAATTAGATGGGCTGGTCATATAATGCGATCTGGAGACGACCGCTGGACTAGAGCCTCTACAGTTTGGATCCTACGGGATGTCAACAGATTGCATGGCCGCCACCTACAAGATGGTCAGTCTTCCTTATCAAGAAACTGAACGAAGGTTTCGAGGCTCTCAGTGTTCCTGAAACAACCAAATGTCATTGGGTTACACTGGCATGTGATAGAGTCAAATGGAAATATTATTGGCGCCGCTCAAGCAAATCGATAAATAATGGGATATCAAGTGATCAAGTGATCTGCTGCATAATATGGAACATGGTATCTGCTCAGGTAAACACTGTATCTTTTCTAGAAGTTTAGATTGCTGATGAAATTGAAAGTATGTTATTACACTGTATTATCTGTTTATTAGCCAATCTTGTTCTTGATCACTTGATCACTTGACATCCCATTATTCATTGATTTGCTCGAGTGGGCGCCAGTAATATTTCCATTTGACCCTATCATGTACCAGTGTAGCCCAGTGGCAACTGGTTGCTTCAGGAATACGAAGAGCCTCAAACCGTTCTTTCAGGGTCTTGAAGAAGTCTCACCATCTTGTAGGTGGGTGGCCACGTGATCTTTTGACATCCCGTGGGATTTAATTTTTGATATATTCTTTTATCTTTTTATTGATATCCTTTAAGATGAATTCATTTGGAGGGGGAATCCCCTGGCAGTGCTCAAAGATTATTTATGATTCTATTTAGTAATCACTCCTTGCTGTTTGGGGGAACATATAGGATGCCAGGGATTAAACTATGCCAACTGCTTGCAAAGCAAGAGCCCTATCAGCTATATTGTCACTTCAGCCCATGGGGTGAATTTATTTTATACAAACAACTTAGGTCATTGAGTGGTGTATTCATTTTATTGAAACAGATCATGGAGTTGTACATTATTTCTTGATGCCATTAATTTTCTCTAAATGTTTAAAGAGCTGATAGCAGAAATTTGCATTGTCAGCGGGGTCCCTGGTTCTTCTGAAAACCGATTGGGAACTCCTCACTTATAAGAAAATAAATCAAAAATGGAAATGTTAATTTTTGCTGAGTAATTTGTGAAATTCTTGTGTGTTAAAAAGTGTCAAGAATGTGATTGGGTGCATACCTCAGAAATGAAGTGCAAGACCCCCGATCAGATCTGGCTCTGCTAGGCATGGCCCCCTACAACCTTCAATTGATTATGTTTATAATATTGCATCAATTATAATTCTTTATAACACTAGCCATATGTTAATCAGTGTATTTCATACTATATAGGGATCATCTTATTTAGCTTTTATAATAGTAGTCTGCCTTATTTTAGATAAAAAAACAAAGTGCAGAGGAATTGTGTCACTAAACTTTCAGAGCTATTCAGAAAGTAAGATATTTACACTCAGTGAGGTATGGCTTCCAATCCAGTGCTACTAAATAGAAAAGCCATTACCATATACTCTCACTGAGTCTACATTTATCATAGGTAAGGAAATGGAGATTCAGTAAGATTTCATAAATGTCAGCACTACACACAAGAATTAGAGTGGATCCCAGGTCTGGCTGTGCATGGGAGCCAGCTATGGAATCTAAAACATCCCAAACACTGGGGCTGGAGTGATAGTCCAGCAGGTAGGGCGTTTGCCTTGCATGCGGCCCACCTGGGTTCGATCCCGGCATCCCATATAGTCCCCTGAGCACCGCCAGGAGTAATTCCTGAGTACAGAGCCAGAAGTAACCCCTGAGCATTGCCAGGTGTGATCCAAAAATAAAAAAAAATCCCAAACACTAGCCACAAATTAAAACTATGGGCTAGTAATTTAAGAATCTAATGGGTAGAAAAGTTATTCATGGAGATAGAGAGAAAATGCAAAAAAGAAACAAAAATGACTCTCTTCTCATGCTATTTTTAACTAAATTTGTCAACTCAAATTGGCCATGGTGTTTCAAAAGTATCTTTTTTTTCAACTCATATTGAATATGTGTTACCTGTCACTGAGCTGGAAGTGTTATCTGGGTTAGTTCACTAATATTACAGTCACATATAAGAAAATTAGGACTGAGGACATTGAAGTAACTTGATGAAATCATGGACTAAATTAAGGGTGAAATCAAGAGACAAAACTCAGTCCATTTTGACTCAGAAACAAGATGCTGGGACTTTGCCATCAAATATCAATTACCAACATGTTGGAGTTCCATTTTTATTTCTATCTGTCCATCCAAATGTACCTGAAATCCTATTTGTATTATGAAGTTCTAACATTTCTGTTTGCTCACCCTGATTATTTCCAAAACTTCAAGATTTGAAGCATCCACATTTAGCATAATTCTGATTGTTTCCCCTGTTGAGAGTCTTAATCATGCTAACTGTAGTGTTTAGAGCCCATCTATATTTAGATTCCAGCTGTTCTTGCTGATGCAAGTGCATAGAAACTATCTCTGTCACAAGATGTTACGTCCCCAAAACATATGCTATGGTTGAACTAAAATCAGAGAGAAAGAGGTGGGATAAAGAAAGAAATAGTAAAAAGAAAAAGAACCTCCACTATCATCCTTAAAAATTCGTGGTGCATATTTGCCCCTGCTTTCTGGATCTCCTTTCAGGAGAGATGTTGAAGGCTCTCACTCTGTTGCAAATGTTTAATTCCTAGGGAATAGCACTGCAATTACAATTCTATAATATTTTTGGAATACCATAAAAGTGATTGCTTGTTCAATCGTAGACTTATTACAGTGTATTCAGAGTTTTCTAAGGATCTAAAGTTTCTCCTTAGAAGAATATGCAAGATATATATTTTGTATTGTACTTTTGAAATATTCTTAATTTTGTCTTAAAAATATTGCTTATTTTAATTTGTAACATATTTGTAAAGTATTTTATGCACTTATTTAATTGCAAAGCAGTTTTTATTTTGTTCTTTATATCACAGGGCTTTAATCATAGAAAATGAAAAATAAGTACAGTAAAATCATGTATTGGGTATAGGAATCAATTTTTATTTTAGTTGTCGTGATGCAAAGTAGCTTTTATGAAAAAAAAAACTTAGCAGAGTAGTATGTGAGAAGAAAAAGAGATAAATATGTGTTCAAGAGAACACAAATTTTTCCAGAGTGGATAAAGTCGACTACTGAATCTTATTACACAGAAAAGCCACATTTGCCTCATGAACATATATGACATATGCTTTCATGCTCAGAAGGACTTATAGTCAGATTAATGCTCTACTGTTAATATCTTGAATTTTTTATTGTTTGTGAAGAAGTGGCAGTCCAAGGCTAGAACCCGCCATCCCTCCCGGGCGCCTCATGAGAGGCTGGGCACAGGGAGAGCAAGTAGCAGCTCTGCCCCATGTCTGTAAGTCTCTGGATCAGCATACCTGGGCCGGATTGAAGAAAACTGCTGCAGGTTGGGTGTCAATGATCCGGGCTGTGATAGGCTCTTCTGCTGGGTGGAGTTCTGATGAGAGGGAAGTCTGTGTGTGAAAAACGGTGGCCCTCATGGAGGGGGTTCGTCTGGCTTGTTGTGAGGCTCTGCTGGAGTGGTGGGCCAAGGTTAGAACCTGCCATCCCTCCCGGGCGCCTCGTGAGAGGCTGGGCACAGGGAGAGCAAGTAGCAGCTCTGCCCTATGTCTGTAAGACTCTGGATCAGGATACCTGGGCTGGATTATAAAAAACTGCTGCAGGGTGGGTGTTGATGATCTGGGCTGAACTCCAGCAGAGCCTCACAACAAGCCAGATGACACCCCCACCCCCTGCTCGAGCAAATAGATGATGAATGGGAAGATAGTGTTAGTGATAGTTGTGAAGAAGTCATCATGATTCATTTTTCACCAATTGCCAACAGTTTTTATATAGGAGTTTACATTCTTATAGCTGATCCTACTTAGTATGAAAATATTTAAGCATTAAAAAAGTCTCTGAAACGAGGAAACAGAACTTTGGGGCAAATTTACATTCCTAGTACTAACCATGCTGGTCACATATATACATGAAGTATTTTCTTTCTGGTAATGGCTATAAGAGTGAATGCATAAAGAAAATAACTTATTTTATAATTTGACTGATAATCTATATACATACTCGTGTTTATATGTACATGGTTGAAATCATTGCAAATTTATTTCATATCTTTGTTAAACTCATAAGGGTTAGTTTATCAATTTGTTTCATATTGTGTAAAAGTGACTACATATGTACTTATTTATATGTACATATGTGTATAAATACATATATATTTATATATACATTAAATTTGCTCTTGGCATAATTGACCCCTGTTTTAGAAACCTGGATTAAATTTAATTTACTCATCTTTGTCCATAGAGGCAAACAAATATAAATGTGGCAGTGAGCTTTTAAAAGTATGTATTTTCACTTAAATAAATGATCTGATTGTAGAAAGCATGTAGGAATACCTTGTTCTATGTATTTCAGATTTGATACAGATCCTAGCTTTATGCCTATTTAATTTAACCTTGAACAAGAGATTAAGACACTTGAAAAATGGCTTCTATATATAAAGTCAGGACACAGTAGGGGCCGGTTATATCATACAGGGGGAGTTCAATTATTTTATTGAGTAAAGTAGGGTTTGTCAAGAAATTAAATATGTCAGGATCGTTAATGAGGGTGGGAGGGAAGCAGAGAAGGTGATGCAGAAATTAAATTTTCACTTTCTTCCTCTATTGTTACAGAGTAAAATTTACACAGACTTGCTTTGGGAATGCAAACTCTAACATTGGCATTTAACCCTTGCAAAATTCTGGAAAAGAGGTAGCTTTCAAACTAAAGCAAAGTTCAAATGTTTTTTTTTAATCTCATTGTTTTGTTTTATTTTTATTTATTTATTTTATTGTACCACTGTGAGATATACAGTTACAAAGATGTTCATATTTGGGTTTCAGTCATACAGTGTTCTATCACCTATTCCTCCATCAGTGCCCATTTCACACCACCAATGTCCCAAATTCCCTCCCTCTTCCCCCAGCCTGCCTTTAAGGGAAGGTTCTTTACCTCTTTCCCTTTTCTCTCTCTCTCTCTCACACTCTCTCTCTCTTCCTTTCTTAAACATTGTGGCTCACAATACATTTAGAGGTTATCATGTATATCCCGTTGCCTATAGTCAATGCTTCGATCTAGTCTGGTATTATAATTTCCAAGATTATTTGCACACTGTTCCCTTCTCTGTCTTACCTAACCTCTGACTCTCACATTCTTGCAGTAGATTCCACCCACTGCCATATTTTGCCTTGTCTTGGATATTTGTAAGATAATATATATCTAATGATATATATAATATATAGTATATATCATATATTATATATAACCTATTATAAAGCCTTTGATTCTGTGGAGACTGAAGCAGTCATTGAAGTCCTAGCCAAACAGAGCGTTCAAACCCAATACACCAAGATCATTTCTGAGCTGTATTACGGATTCACCACCAGGATCATTCTACAAAGAAGTGATCATCAATGTCTAAAGAGGGGTTCGACAGGGTGATACCATTTCACCAAAACTCTTCAGCTCCACCCTAGAGAACATCATGCGACAATTAGAATGGGAAGGAATGGAAGTGAAGATAGATGTTCGGCAACTATACCAACTCTGCTTTGCTGATGACATCGTTCTAATAACACCAAACATTAGCCAAGCGGCACAAATGCTGGCTGACTTCGACCGAGAATGTGGAAAGATAGGTCTACAGCTGCATCTCAGCAAAACTATGGAATCAAAAGAGCTATGCTTGGAATATCACACCTCACTCAAGTGAGAGAAGGAATCCAGAATTCTGACCTCTGTCGCTGTTCCAGAGTCAGGGGCGCTGTCTTGTTTGCCAAGGCATCGAAAATCAGATAGGCTGGACATGTAATGGATTTGGAGATGACTGCTGGACTAGAGCTGTTACCGACTGAGTCCCACGGGATGTCAAAAGATCACGTGGCTGCCCACCTACAAGATGGCCAGACTTCTTTGTCGAGACCCTAAATGAACGGTTTGAGGCTCTTTGTATTCCTGAAGCAAACAGATGCCATTGGGCTACACTGGCATATGATAGGATCAAATGGAAATATTACTGGTGCCTACTTGAGCAAATCGATGAATAGCAGGATGTCAAGTGATCAAGTGATATATTACACCCCACAAATAAATGCAGTCATCCTATATCTGTCCTTTTCCCTCTGGCTAATTTCACTCAGCATGTTCCTCTCCTTGTCCATCCATTTATAGACAAATTTTATAACTTCATTATTCCTAACAAATTTCATAACTTAATTTTTTCCTTCATTTTTCCACAATAGCATTCCATTGTGTAGATGTACCAAAATTTCTTTATCCAGTAATAAGTTCTCGGGCATTCCGGTTGTTTCCAGATTCTGGCTATTGTGAAAAGTGCTGCTATGAACATAAAATTGCAGATGGTGTTTCTGCTGTGTGTTTTTGGCTTCCCAGGGTATATTCCCAGGAGTGGTATGGCTGGGTTGAACAGGAGTTCAATTTCTAGTCTTTGGAGGAATGTCTGTATTGTTTTCCAAAAACCTTTACCAGTTGACATTTCCACCAGAAATGGATGGGAGCCCCTTTCTCCCTGCATCCACTCCAGCACCCGAAAAACCACCACTAATAAAAGCAATTCGAAGCAAAAATAAACATATGCGACTGCATAAAAACTAAAAAGCTTCTGCACCTCAAAGGAAACAGTGAACAAGATACAAAGACAGTCCACAGAGTGGGAAAGAATATTCACCAGATATCCATCTGATAATGGGTTAATATTCAGGATATTCATAGGAATAAAACAGCCAACCTCATCAATAAATGGGGAGAAGAAATTAACAGAAACTTCAAAAAAGAAATCCAAATGGCCAAAAGGCGTATGAAAAAAAAAAAAGCTCATCATCACTAATCAAGGAGAGGCAAATTAAAACAACAACGAGGCATCATCTCACACCACAGAGACTGGCACACATTCAAAAGAGCAAGGTCAAATGTTTTTATAAGGGCATTTGCACCTCCAAGCTGGCACGATTCTTTAATATAATGCAATCCAGCTAAGTGTAAATATAGGATCACAGTTAAGGACAAAATGAAGGGAAAATGCAAATATGAAGGCTTACACTTGAAAACTGGAGAAAAGGAATACTCATGGAAAAACTTTATGATTTACTAGATTATTAGCATGATACTTAAATAGTGTGCAAAACCAAAAATATTCAAAGAATTAGAAACTGACCCACAAATTTTAGATGAAAACTTTTAGATAAGGGCTTAGGATAAAGTGGGTATCTTTTCTCTTAAGTGGCTGACAACCCATGTGGCTCACTGAATACTGTCAGAAGTGAGCCCAGAATACAAAGCTAGGAGTAAGTCTTGAGCACCATTAGGTGTGGGTCCAAAACTAAAACGAGAATAAGAAATTAAAGATTAGGCATATTTAATCATAACAGGCCATTATCAAAAATAAACTTAAAAAATTACAGGATGTTGCAAAAACCTATCAAGAAGAAAATTATAAAATGAAAATTGATAGAAATTGATTTTAGAATGATACAGGTTTCTATATTAACAGATTGTACAGAGTGAAACAGAAAATGAAAAATATGTATTGGTTAAAGAAATGGTTTCCAGCAATTGTCTTGGTCTGCATCTCTAATAGATAAATCCAATATAGCCATAACGAGAGAGATTGATACTTCAAAGTATCCCTGGTCTGCCTGTAACCAAAGCACTGTATTCAGTAATGCCTGAGCACAGAGCTGGGAGTAGCTGCTAAGCACCATTAGGTATGGTACCAAGAGCCTAAAAAATAAAATTTATTTACAATTGTGACATTTACTGCCTTAAGTTCTTATTACCTTAAAATTAATAAATATTGTCTTAAGAGGACTTGTGGGGAATAAATATACAATTTAGTCAAGGTAAATATCATTTCAATAGTGTTGCATTAGACACAATCTAGTCAGCTTTAGTTTGATAGGCTTATAGAAAAAACAGGAACAAAAAAGAAAAATGAATAGGAAGAATCTATATTAAACAAATTAGATGCAGAGAACTCCTAAGTTCAAATACATTGGTGAGTATATCCACAATCTAAATAGACATAAATAGCTAAAAATAACAAGAAATATAAATATATATAAATATAAGCATGTATATATATAAAATATATATATGAATATATGTATATATGTGTATGTATATATATATATATATATATGGATCCTACGGGACATCAAAGATCATGTGGCCTCCCACCTACAACATGATCAGACTTTGTCAAGACCCTGAACAAATGGTTTGAGGCTCTTTGTATTCCTGGAGCAAGCAGATGCTATTGGGCTACACTGGCACATGTGTGTGTGTGTGTATAATTTTTATTTATTTATTTATTTATTTATTTATTTTTAGTCAGAGGCCTCACAAGGAAGTACTCAGAACTTCTCCTGGGTCTGTGCTCAGGCCAGCACCTAGTCCTCTGTGACCTCCCTCTGGCCATTCGAATATTTGTGGTTACAGAGTTTTAAAACAAAGGTATCTTAAAATATTAAAATATGAAGAAAACATTAAAGTGAAATTGGAGAAGAAATATGCTATTACCTTATTTTGTTGCCCAAGTGTGCAATTTAATAAGCAAAATTGCTAAGAAGCATTCATAGAGCAGTGGATTCATTTTTCTACAAATGAGTAGAGGTGGAAATTAATAAGTTAAAATTGATTAGATTTTTGAAGATGGAGGATCAGGAAAAGAATCAATGATGTTACAAAAACAGCATGGTAGAAATAAAAACTAAATCAAAATAAGAAAACTTATATTAGGTTATAAAACAAGTTATTGACAAACTTAGAAATCAATAATAGAACTCTGATTTCTTTTCACCTAACTTTATGTAAACTCATGGTTTACTAAGTTGTTCTGTCAATGATATTGTTTGGGGAAGTCAATGTGCCAACGCTAGTTCCACCACCAGTGTGACCTACCATCCACCATTCCAACCTGTCAGTTTCCCACAAGCCCCCCCCCCCCCCACAAGTCTTTCCCCTCAGCAGGCACATTATTTTATATTGCTTTGTTACAATGAAATGGTATATAGAATATCATAAGTAACAAAGTTTAATAAAAGAAAAGTTGTGAAAATATTTATGTCTCACAATGGTGTTACAGTCATTGAGGATTTACAGAGATGTTTGTACTAGTTGAGACTTCTGTGCTATTGTTTCAGTTATTGTCTAGTGTACTTCTGTGCTACGTCCCTGTCTAATTTGCTGTTCTCTTATTGCAAATGTCAATGTTATGGAATTTGGAGGTGTTGTATGGCCATGCATGTGACTGACACACCCAGAGCTGTAGAACTGGGATAATTCTTGGCTGAATATCACTTGAGATTATTTGTGAAGCTAGGAAACTGAACTATTTGTATGTCATAGATTGTGAGTGTGACTGCTGCGGCTTCTGGCAATATGGGGTATGTGTTGTAGGCTAGCAGCCCACACTCTAATAGGGCCTAGAATTTTTAGCCTGGAGACTAGTGTACCTGGGAATTTCATCAGTTTGATGTTTTACTGAGATTTGTCATGAGGCTGTGAAGTTGTGAGCGGGGCTGCTTATATACAGGTTGAAAGTGTGACTGTGGCTGCTGGGGTTTTGGCAAGGTGGGGACGTGATCTGCTCGCCTTACGAGAGGTCCTGAAATTTTCTATAATTATTTAAAAAGTCATACAAAAATATAATAATCACATACTAAAAGTTGCAAGTATTAGAAATTTTACAAATATATATTTATACAAATGGCACTTACATAGAAATAGTCATATAAATGGCAAAGATAGACTATGAAAATTCAGAGCAAAGTTCCACTGAAAGGAATAACTCACTTTATGGAACCTCAAACAGAGGTCAATTTGATACCATTGTAAAAAACATAGAAAAAATCTGTAGAAGTAAAAATGAGCTTCAATTTTGATTTTAATGAAACAATAATCCCTCTAAAAGTTGTAGCACAATGCTAAAACATATTAAATTTCAATGCCAGTTTATTATAGCACTTCAAAACCACAAAACATAATATTTGCACTTAAAAATTGGGAAATTATTATTCCTTAAGCCATCTGAAGAACATCACTATCACTATCACTATCTTTCCATTCATCATCTATTTGTTAGAGCAGGCACCAGTAATATCTCCATATGTCCTGTCTCATGCTAGTAGAACCCAAAGGCATCCGCTTACTCCAGGAACATAAAGAGCCTCAAACCATTATATTTGGTCATGGGAATGACCTAATATAAATGTTACTGGTATTTGGCATATCAAATACAACATGAGCAGCTTGCCAGGCTTGTCGTGCAGGTGGCATACTCTTGTAGTCACCTCTTAATAAAGCATTTATTGATGAACTGTGTGGCTGCGATAGTCTGGTCTGCTAGGTAGAGTTGTGATGAGAAGGAAGTCCAGATGTGGAAAATGGCGGCCCCCATGGAGTAGGGGAGGGTCGTCTGGCTTGTTGTGAGCCTCTGCTGGGGTGGCAGGCCAGGGCTAGAACCCGCCATGCCTCCCGGGCACCTCATGAGCGGCTGGGCACAGGGAGAACAAGTAGCAGCTCTGCCCCATGTCTGAGAGTCTCTGGTTCACCATACCTGGGCCGGATTGAAAAAAAACTGCTGCAGAAAAAAAAAGTTTTTTTTCCTGCTGCCTGAAGAACATAGAATTTTATATTTTCTCTATATTAATATATCTCTGTGATATATATTTGTGTCTTTCTGAAATATACAAGATGATCATACTTCTTTGTCAAGACCCTGAACGAATGGTTTGAGGCTCTTTGTATTCCTGGAGCAAACAGATGCCATTGGGCTACACTGGCACGTGATAGGGACAAATTAAATGTTACTGGTGCCTGCTCGAGTAAATGGATGAATAATGGGATGTGAAGTGATCAAGAGATCAAGTGAAGTGATATATATATATATATATGCCCATGCATTTTTGCATGTGTATGTATGTTTGCATAGACATATATATTTGTGTATGTGTATGTGCATATATACCCACATATATAAATTAATGTGTTTTATTTATATAAAAACAATTTTCCTACACATTTATAGATCTAGCTATTATATAGAATTTGCATTAAGATTTCTTAACTTCATTATCCAGTCATCGATTTTTGGGCCCTCTGGTTGCTTCCAGATTCTGGCTATTGTGAATAATGCTGCTATGAACATAAAAGTAGGGATGGTGTTTCCGCTGCGTATTTTTGGTTTCCCAAAGTAGATTCCCAGGAGTGGTATGGCTGAGAATACTATGCAGCTGTTAGGAAAAATGAAGTTATAAAATTTGCCTATAAATAGATGGACATGGAGAAGATTATGTTGAGTGAAATTAGCCAGAAGGAGAGAGACAGATACAGAATGACTGCATTTATTTGCATGGCATAAATATATATGTACATATTATGATACCAATATCCAAGGTCAAGTGAAACATATATCAGGAGGTCTTGTCAAAGGTGGAAATTATCACAAACGTGTGGGAGTCAGAGGTTAGGTAAGACAGAAAATGGAACAGTGTGCTAACAATTGTCGAGGGTACTAATGCCAACCTAGAACTGAGCATTAAATAGAGGCAAAAGGATACACATGACAACCTTTTAATGTATGTTCTGTAATCCATAGTCTGGAAGGGAAGGAAAGAGAAAGAGAGAGAAAGGGAAAGAAATAAAGAACCTGCCATGGAGGTGGGCTGGGGAAGGGGGGAGGGAACCGGGGACGTTGGTGGTGGGAGATGGGCACTGGTGGAGGGACGGGTGCTGAAACACTGTATGACCAAAACCCAAATATGAACTTTCTAATTGTATATCTTTTTATTTGTATATCTCACTGTGGTATAATAAAATACTTAAAAAAATAAAAAAATAATAAAAAAAAAGATTTCTTAACTTCAGCACTGTCAAAATTTTGATTAAACATTCTTTGGTCTTAGGAACAATCTTATGCTTCGTAAAATGTATTAAGATATCTACACCTTTTACTGATTAAATGATGGAGTTTGAATCTAGGTCAGCCACATGCAAGATAGCACTTCACTCACTACTCTCTCTCTCTCTCTCTCTCTCTCTCTCTCCCTCTCCCCCTCCCTACAATATATTGTTGATAAAGTTTGCTTTTATTTCTATGATATAGAGGGGATCAGAAGGCTAGAAGATGAAAGTAGGATATCTGGATCCCCTATCGACAAGAAGACCCCCAATACGCACATGTATTCCACAATTTAAAGAAATATAAGTCAGGTGTGAGTCCAGGTTCTCAAAGGATCATTTCATTTACACAGATCATCTGGCAGACTGAGTTAAGACCCTTCTCATTGAGCTTTGATCAATTCAAGACTTTATGTACATGTTCAAACAAATTCTGGGAAAATAACCGAATATTTAAGGGAAGACATTAGCACCAATAAAGTAAGTCAGACATGGAAAAAAATCTTGGAGAAAAAATATTAATTATATCATCAAAGTGTTTCATGATGATAGCATTTTGTTACATAAAAGATTAGTTACTTAAAAAATAATATCAATAAAATTGTGAGTCTTAGGAATTAAAACCCTGGCTTTTGAATAAAAAGAAAGAAATGGAAATGAAAATCAACAGAAGTAGAAAAAAAAATCACACAACAGCAAACGATTGAATTGGTTTTATTATAAGTGTGAATAAAGCAAAGGGAATTATTTTTCAGAACACAGAAAACAAACTATCAACACATCCTCACGGTCACACTCCTACGCATTAAAATCTCCAAGGATAAAAATAAGAATCCCAGAAGCTTCAGAAAGTAGAAAGAAGATATTTATTAAGAAACTGAACCAAACACATCTGTGGTAGGAAGTGATAATATAGCAAAACCCAAACATGCTAGAATAAAAAAAATACTCGTGTAGCATATAAAGCTGCTTAGGAAAGACACTTTTGAACCTGCATCCCACACCCACCATCCTAAATGTTAAATATATCAACATTTTTAACACAGAAAAGACTCACAAGAAATAAATATAAATGAAGCTTACTTTTTAATAATCTTGAGGGTCCTCACTACTAGAACCTAAGAGGAGTATCAGGGGCCTCCACGTGTTGATTCAGTCAAACCAGTTGGTGGTTCAGGTCAGGGGCCTGAGAGTACAGTGCCGCTCATACTCTGCCATGCAAGACAGTGCTTTCAGTAAAGCTGGGGGCGGGGGGGAAGGGGGAGGTCCTAGGTTGTACCCAGCAGCAGCTAGGGACTGTGTGGCTGCAGCGATGCACCTGAGTCAGATGCATGCTTGACATTCACACATAATCTACAACTGTCCTATCTCGAAGCTTTTCTTTTCTTTTTTTTCTCTTTGGGTCACACTCAGAAATGCACAAGGGTTAGTCCTGGCTGTGCATTCAGGAATTACTCCTGCCAGTGCTCAGGGGACCTATGGGAGGCTGGGGATTGAACCCGGGTTGCCCACATGCAAAGCAAACGCCCTGCCCTCTGTACTATTGCTCCGGCCCCTCTCCCAGCTTTTCAATTTATTTATTTATTCATTCATGAATTTATTTATTTATTTATTTATTTATCTTTTTATTTATTTATTTAATTGTTTGTTTGTTTGTTTATTTATTGCTTTTTGGTCACACCCAGCAACGATGCTCAGGGTTACTCCTGGCTTTGCGCTCAGGAATCACTCCTGGCACTGCGTGGGGACCATATGGGATGCCGGGGATCTATCCTCTATCGACTGCATGCAAGGCAAACGCCCTACCTGCTAGACTATGGTTCCGGCCCCTTCAAGTCATTTTTAATGGACAGAATTCATAGTTCTCTAAGGATCATGCAGTGCTCAGAGTTTCCAGGGTCTTGCACATATGGAGCATACGCCCTACACTTGAGCTACATTCCTGGGTCAACACTCATGAAAAATGTTTTTAATTTAGTTACCACGGATTACTAATTGATTCATGACTGGGTTTCAGTCATGCAATGTTTTAACACCAACCCTTTAACCACTGTTATTTCCCATCATCAATGCCCTTATTTCCTTCTACCACTAACCTGCCTCTATTATGGGGTGCACTTTTAAAAAAAATAACTTTTGACACTCTGGATTGTGGTGCTGTTAATGATAGAATTTCATGCATAACACTCTACCGTCTTCAGCATATACCCTATTTTTTTTTGGGGGGTCACACCCAGCAATGCTCAGGAGTTTCTCCTGGCTCTGCACTCAGTAATTACTCCTGGTGGTGCTGTGGGGAACATATGGGATGTCCGAGATTGAACCCAGTTCGACCGCTTGCAAGGCAAATGCCCTACCCACTGTACTATTGCTCCGGCCCCCAGCACCCTATACGCCTGGTTGAACACCTCCCTGCCCCATTGGCTGTAGTGTTCTCTTTCCTGTCCCATCCATGCTTCCCCACCCTTCCCCACCCCCCCAATCCCCTACGTGCTTCCTACTTTGTTTCCATAGCCTTTGAGCATTAGTTATTTCCCTATTAGGCTTCTTTAGAGTCAGCATATGAAAGAGATTATTCCGTTTGCCCCGCTCCCCTGACTCACACCATCAGTCTGATAGTTTCCAGATCTATCTACAGAGAGGCAAATTGCATGATTTCATCCTTTCTTCCAGCTAAATATTCATGGAATCTTAAAAAGATAAATGTGATAACATAGCACATATCTTTCAGCCCACCTCACTTTCATTAAAAGTCTATGAACTATTTTACTTTGCTAAATAAACAGCAAACCTACCTTTTTACCTAAAACATAGTTTAGTCTTTTGCAAAGATGTGTCAGTGGATTGGAGACAAAGAATTCTCAGTCTCTAATATGACTTTATCGCTTTGTATACTCAACATAATTCACTCCCATAGTATTCGGGTGGTCTGGGGAACTCTCCCAATGATCCTTTGCCAACTGTGTCAGAAGTGTGTTTCTTCTTGGTACCAGCAGTATTAGAGTCCATCATAGTTAAACCTATCACTTCTTTGGGGGTCATGTATAGCTGGAGATCAAATGAGACCTTTCACATGTAAGGCATGTTCCTTGACTCCTGGAGTAGATTCTAGGCCTATGATGTTACTTTTAAATGTCAATTATAGCAGTAGTCATAGGATGAGTTAATTTTCTAATGACACATATGAATATTAGAGTAAGACACTGAGTAGTTATTTCCTTGTCATTATAGTATTCAATTTAAATCAAATAAGTTTACTGTGAAGTATTAAACAAGATGCAATGAATCAAATTATAGCAGCAGTTTATCAACATATTATACATTTTAATTAGTATATAAATATTAATGGAAGTTAAATAGACTACAAATAGATTCAATGCACTCTAGTTTTGTTTTCCCTAAGACATTTTAGCATCATACAAGGTCCAAAGTCAATCTGTCATAAAAATTTAAAGCAATTTTAAAGGGAACTACCAAGCTTGAAACAACTCTGAACCCCCACTTTCTCAGCAGTAATAATTCTCTGCCATTCTGAGGTAGTCCAACTAATAACTGAAATTCATTTCCAGTCTTTGGTCTATTAACTCATTTCATGGTGACTTTCAGTTAATTCAGTCAGGCACCCTGGAATGTATAACTCTCATTCTAGAAATTTAAGTATGTGCACCGAATAATGTTCCCCCACCAGTAGTGATCCCTGACCACAGAGCAAGGATTAGGTTCTGAGTCCCAGCACTGGGTGTGACCCACAAACCAAAAAATAAAAATAATAATAATGTATTCAAAATTTTAGCCTGGCTGAACCTCTTCAGTTAATTAGCTACATAATCAGGTTTTGAATTGTAACTTCACACGCTGAATTTGCTTCAACCTTAATACCTTAGTTGTTTGAACAATCACAAAGTTCTGATGAGTATATTTATTTTTTCAATTAATTTGTAACTCCAGTTTGAACATCAAATTATAAAATTATATGTATAAATTTTAACATAATCAATATAAATGCTATTTTTAATTATGATATATTGAAATAATATTTTGAGAGTTCTATCAGTATATTTAGTTCTGAATAAGTATATTTGCTAAGAGTGATTAATGATGGGGGCAAATAGGGAGAAAGAAAAAATTATAAAGTATTATTAAGATATCTCTCCTTTAATTATTTTATAGTCTAAGCAATAACTATTCATATGGAAGTGCAGAATATGATATGACCATATGAGGAGATAATAATAAACTTGGCACTGGAGGCTTTTGATTCACCTGGTTTCTGAATGGAGACCTCTTAATATTCTGTTGGAAAACAGTGAGAAAAGTGGTAATATGCTTTGTGCCTAACATTGGAGAAAAAGATTCCATTTTTCTGCCGTTGAGTACAATAATAGGGATTTGTAATGTGGCAATTCCTACATTGAGGTAAATACCTTATATCTGTTTTCCTGATAATTTTAAAATAAAATGGGTGTTTTGTTTTGTCAAATTACTTCTTTTCAGGGGTAATGGAGAGACAGGAGAATGATTAGAGCACTTGCCCTATGTGCATCTCATTGGGTTCGATTCCTGGGATGTTATATGGTCCCTTAAGCATGCCAGGAGTGATTGCTGAGTGGAGAACCGGGAATAACCCCCAAGCACTGCCAGAGGTGGTCAAAAAATACTTTGCTCTGCACTCACTGATATGGCATGTTATTTGTATTTTTCCTTGTATTTATTGATTTATTAACTGCAAGAGAGAATTGATTGACTCATGTATATTGAACCATTTAGGTATTCTTAAGAGATATGGCACTTGATCAGTTGGTGGTTCTTTGTGTGATTCTTTTTGATATAGTGTTGACTCTCATGCATTACTTTTGTATATTGAGGAATTTTGTAACTATAATCACCAGGGATACGTTTCTGTAATTATTTTCTTCTTTTAGTGATGCTTCTGCTTTTGGCATTGGGATAGTATTGACCTCATAGAAAGTGATCAGATAAATTCATGTTTCTTCTAAATCTCTCTAGCATCTTGGGAAGATTATAGGTTTTTCCTATTTGAAATCTGAAAGAACTTTCTAGTAGCCCATCTGGTCCTTTATTTCAGGGCAATCTTTATTGTTCTTTTAGTTATTGATAGCACATTGTAGCCATGTTGTCAAAATCCCATAAATGGGAGGAAGTTCATGTGAGTGAGATTCTTAATCTTTCTTATCACTTTATTTGTGCCTGAGGCAGGTGTCCATGTGTTCATCACATTCCACTCACTGCTTGAGCTATCTTAGGCTGCTTCTCTAAGATTCAGAAAGTCGACAGAAGCAAACCTGCTGTGGCCACTGCCCTTGGGTGCCAATTCTGACCTAGGTCTTGGCTTCCAATTAGGTTTGGTGTGAGAAGGGTATTTTAAAGTTGACTTGCAGATGTTTAGTCTTCAGCTTCATTTTCCTGGGCAAGGTCAATGTGTTCCTGCTATTCCACTTTCCTGCTCCTTCCTGCTCTTTGTCTGCCTCACAGGAAGTCTTCATACCTATAGAGACTATCTATAAATTAAGCTGGGTGCTGGATGTTCCTATTTTCTTTCTCTATTGTGATCACATGAGTAATTCTTCTTTATATAATTCTGCCATTTTCCTGAGGCATTTTGAGGATCCAATCTTCTAAGACTGTTTTCTCTCTCTCGCTCTCTCTCCATCCATAACTACCAGCTTTAATCCCATTTTTCATTGCTGTTCAGTTTTATTCTTCTGATATCTGTCCTTAGTCTCTATCTGGCACTAGTGTAAAGGATAACGATGATCCAACGTCTTTTTATATGTAATCACAAAAGATGATATAAAAATATCTCTGGAAACATTGTTTTGAGCTGTACATCTGAAATTGTATCACAAATATTTATAATTTTATAGAAATATTATATAGTATAGGTATATGGAAACAATCTAGATTGCTTTTAAACTACATTTGTGTGACATTTTTATAATGAATATCAACAGGGATAGCACTTTGTTTTCTCACAGATGCACTAGTTAGTTAAATTTCTTATCCTCCTCTTTGCAAAAACGAGACTATACAAAATGATATAAAATATGTTTAATTTGCTTCAGCTTTTATTAAATATATAAAAGTTTTATTCTTTCCTTTTGCATGTATAGTCAAAGCTCAAAAAGGTGCATTCAGGAGTGGGGAAAGGCTTTTAAAACTTTAAATACCTGTGAATAGCCCTTCATTAGAGACAGAGATTGACTCCAAAATAATAGCCTTTCATATATTTCTGCTTCACTTTTAAATACTCTAAAGCTCATTCCTACTTCTGCAAATACCTATTGGAACCAAAGAATGGACATTTTAAGAATTTTGATATTTCACACAGAGAGTTCTAAAAAGTCTCTAATTGGTCTTTCCTTCAGTAGATTAAATTTTAGGAGAGGGGTTAGCATAGAGCACTGGTTTTCAAACTTGGGGTTTAAAACTGCTGATGGTGTTCAAGTCTAACAGATCTAAAAGGTTAAACCATTGATAGTTAGAATGGTTTGCTAAATAGGTAAGGTACTGATTAAGTAGTAGAGAAATATGGAGTGCTAAATAGCAATTGCTATATTTACATTTTTAGAATAGTCTTTAATTTTCAAACTTTATGCACTAAATGTAATGAGTAGACTTTTATGCCCCAATATGCATAGTAGATGTTTGAAGCTTTTATTTGTTTATCCTTGCATTTCCACCAGTTAGTTCAGCATTGTAAATGTTTTCTTAAAGTTTTGAAAAGTATTTTTGAAAATGTGAACGTTAAAGCAGATATCTTGTACATGCAGCTGACTCTGGCTCAATTCCCATAATACATAGTTCACTCAGCGTACTACGTATAATTCTGGAAAACCCAAGCACTGCCAGGTATGGCCCCACTGGCCTATCAGTACTTCCACATTGAGCCCATTAAGAAAAATGTTCCTAGCAAGTATTTCTGTGTATTAAATGAAAAACCAAACACGCATTTAACATGGCTAGTTCAATATTTATTGAACAATACATACATCTGTATAAACACTTATATAAATATACATACATGTATAATATACATGAATATGTGCATATGCATACATATTTAGTATATGGCATCTTTCAAAGTACTTGGTAAGTGTGTATAGAAAATGGAAGATATAGCATGTATTCTGATATGGTCTCCAAATTCTTGACTCCAATCAAGGTCTGCATTTTAATACTCTCTGAACAGAATAGGACAGTCTTTGTGACACTCAAATACACTTTATAATGAATTATTTACCTTTAAATGCTACTATCTTACTTCCCATTAAAACAAAAGCATGAATTTTCACAATGCTTTCAGACTTAACAGTTGGGAATTAACTAAGTTCACTGACTTCACTTTGTAAAGTATCTCAGCAGCAGATGATTTCTTAGAAAAAATAAGAACATATAGTTGTTCATATGCTTAGTGACTTAACATATACCAAAGCTAGTCACCACTAGGCAAAGCTTTATTTATTTACATTATTGCAACACTACTTGCCATTGCATGTTGATGGGACTTTCTGTCTTTTTAGTTTGTGTTGTTTGTGTTGGTTAGTGTAGTTTGTGTTGAATGATTCTTAGGAAATTCTAGGAAAGTAGTATCACATCCAAACTGAGTATCACATCCAAACTGTCAGGGCAGAGTGTAACACTCAATTGTTAGTTAACTTACTACTGAATAACATCTTAGAGAAGACAAGTTGTGTAAAACAGACATGGTCTAGGTACTGGTAAAAAAAGCATAAATGATCCCAAAAGAGTCAGTAATTTTCACCTGTCATATGATTTTGGGAGGAAAAAATCTATGCATGAACTTATTAATGTCCCATTTCAAGCTTATTGATAGGAGAATCACATTCTGAATTCCAGCTAATTTTAATTATTTTTACAATTTAGTTTGATATGCCAAAAACAGTAACAATAATGGACCTCATTCCCAATGAATGGTGACATTACTGGCGCCCGCTCGAGGAAATCGATGAACAACGGGAAGGCAAGACAAGTGACAGGTCCTTTATAAATAAGATAATATTATATGAACCTTATTCATTTTTAATATGCTACATAGTTCTGGATTAAACATATTTTTGATAAATAATATCACTTGTCACTTGCCACTTGTCTTCCTGTTGCTCATCGATTTGCTTGGCGGGCACCAGTAACATCTCCATTAGTTGGGAATGAGGTCCATTATTGTTATTGTTTTGGCATATTGAATATGTTAATAATTATAACAAAATGAAAAATTAAATTTTGTAATATGTCCACTATGTGCTGGGGGTATGGTTATCTAATAAATCTAAGATCATATATTCTCCAGTAGCTCATATTCTAGAAGAGGAAAGAGAGACACAAACAGTAGTTTCGCCACAAGGGAGTAAATGATTATACAATGATGTGTAGTAATAGGAGAAGGTATCACACATTGTCTGAAAAATACTTTTAGGCATTAAATTGGAATTTTTCTTCCTATAAATACTCTTTTAAGGGGTAAGCAAAGTCATAAGGGTAGGACTTAAGGATACATATAGTTATAGGTATACAATTTTGATCATTGTATTTTAATAAGTTTAATTTCTTCCTAACAGCCCAATATAAATAAAATTATAAATTATATCATAAGAAGATTGACAAATTTGGCATGTTGATAAATTTTTAGAAAATACTTATTCAAATAATTCAAAAATGGTAAGAATATGTATATGAGAAAGCCCCAACATTGCTGAAGATATAACAAATTGCTGTACATTCCAAGAGTGTTATTTGTTTTCACTAAAGGATTAAAAATACTTCATATATTTTATCTAGTAGGTTCACTTGGTAGAATTTATACCAAGAAACTGATCCACTAAGCAGAAAGTTATGTATACAAAGATTTTTTAAAAAAATTACAATAACTAAGGTAATGAAAGCAAACTAAACATTTGACAAGATAAAAAGGCAAAACTAAGGTAAGCTCTAACCATAAACAGGTACACATGGCATCCACTAGAAACATGTTGATGAACATTTAATGATGAATAAGCTGCTTATATCATTATATAAACATATACTTGAACTTCATAGAGACCCATGTTCTTGTTATATCTTATCAGTATAACCTGGCACAAGTGGCTTGTTATCTGAACTTCAACATATTTATCTATAAAACTCTTTATTTATCAAATAATAGTTGTTAATCCTTAGAGTTCGAAATGGAATTGATTAAGGTAATGCTAAAGAGCTTAAAAGTGACCAAAGAGATGCACAGCAGGTAGGGTGTTTGTTTTGTAGGCCGTTACTTGGGTTTGAACCAGTGGCACCCCATATGGTCACCTGAAACCCTCCAGGAATGACCCTTGGGTGCAGAGGCAGGAGTAAACCCTGAGTACTGCAAGGTATGACTCCAAAACCAAACAACTAAAAAAGCAGCTTATCCTTGGTCCCTTAGTATAGAGTGAATAAATGTGTTTACCCTAGTGGTCCCTTAGTATCACTGTATAACTGTATGACTGTCTTCCCATTCACCATCGATTTGCTCGAGCAGGCACCAGTAACATCTCCATATGTCCTGTCTCACGCTAGTAGAGCCCAAGGGCATCTGCTTGCTCCAGGAACATAAAATGCTTCAAACCATTCCACCATGTCTTGGGAATGAGGTCTATAATTGTTACTGGTATTTGGCATATCAAATATGATGCAGGTAGCTTGCCAGGCTCTGCCGTGTGGTTCCCTTAGTATAGAGTGAATAAATAAATTTGATAAATGATATTTAAATGATTTCAAGACTTTTTTTCTCATGTAAATTATTCTACCATCTCCTGTTGCTTCCAGCTATCAATGTCCTTTTAGATAGCTTGGCTTTGATTTGTTTGTGTAATATAGGTCAGGCAAACATTAAAGACTAGCAGATGCTGTTAGATACCTTTGCTGATTTTTAACTTCTACCAGATATATGCCTTCTTTAAAATTAGGTATTCTATCAAGGGAAGCAATTTTTAAAGCACTGTTGAAGGAATCATGAGGCGCCCAGAAGGGATGGTGGGTTCTAGCCCTGGCGCGCCACACCAGCAGAGCTTCACAAGAAGCCAGAGGACCCTCCACACCACGAGGGCTTCAATTTTCCACATCCAAACTCCCCTCTTGTCAGAACTCCACCCAGCAGAAGAGCTGATTATAACCTTGCTTGCGCAGCTGCTTGCGGCCGCATGGTTCATTTAGTATCCCAACTGCACAACAGAGCCTGACAAGCTACCCATGTCGTATTTGATATGCCAAATACCAGTAACAATTATAGACTTCTTTCCCATAACCTGATGGAATGGTTTGAGGCTCTTTATGTTCCTGGAGCAAGCAGATACCCTTGGCATCTGAGAGGATGTATGGAGATGTTACTGGTGCCCGCTGGAGCATGTGACAGGACATATGGAGATGTTACTGGTGCCTGCTCGAGCAAATCAATGATGAATGGGAAGACAAGTTGAAGGAAATGTACACTGGTGAAGGGAACAGTGTTTGAGTATAGTAACTGTATCTCATGGTGATTCAATAAAAAAAAGAAAAGAAAATCAAGTCACAAATTGATCAGTAAGTGAAAAACAAATCACACTAACATTGTCAAAAGAAAATTGAAGGTAAGACTAAAAGTAAGTAATCTGTAATATTGAGTCATCCCATCCCCCATCCCCCATTCTATATGCTCATCCCATAGATGAGCATATAGAATGATTTATTAACTTGCCTGTATGACACAGATAATTAGTGGACAAGGCAGGATTTAAGTTTCCTGTGCTCTGATCCAGGAGCTCATAATTCATTAACATCCTAACCTGTCCTCTAGAGATACTGAACTATAAATTTGTGCAGGCAGATTCTTTATCATACTCATTTACCAGTGAAACTCCCAACTGCCGTTTATGGCATAAAATAGGAAATCAAAGAATTGGTGAGGAAGCAAACATATCTGGAACACATCAATTCATTCATGACCCTAATTTCCTTTGTCTACAAGGACACGTGTGTCCTGGTGGCCCCCAAGCCCTAATACAATGCGTAAGGTATACAATGCTAACACCTTCTTGCTGAGCTCAAGCATTGAAATGTCAGGTCCATGCAATTTGCAGTCTATGTTCGCACCACAGATGCCCCTGGCACCGGCCCCCCCTGCTCTGGAACAGCCCGACCCAGCCCAGCCCCCAGGCCGGGCAGACGCCGAGCCCAGCCCCTGAGGCACTCCATGCCCTCCCCCCCCCTGCGCAGCCCCAACAAGCGGAAGGGCCCACAAACTCAACACCTACCCCTCCCACGCCAAGACAGCCAGCTACGCGCACGCGGGGGAGTGCCGACCTCTATCTTCACTCCCCATCCTTCCCACCAATTGTCCATGATGTCCGGCCGAAGAGTTTTGGTGAGATGGTATCACCGCACCCCCCCCACACAGAAACACCCTTTTGACCCCGGACTAGGGCTCACGCTTCAGTCCTCCACAGAATCAAAGGCTTTCGTATCAAGGCGGAAAGAGGGCATCTGTACTCCCCTAACCTAATCGCGGAGGCCGCGCCCTCGCGCTCACCACTCCCCCACACCACGGCGCGCCCCCACCCCCGATCACAAGCACTCACGCTCCACCCCACCGAGAGACAGCCCGCAGCCCCCCCGCCCCCCCCCCCCCACCGCCCCCACCATCCCCCCACACCACTTCCCCAGACCAACCACCCAGCACCCCCTGCCCCCCCTCCCACCCCCCCAGCGCAGAGCCCTTCTTCGTTTTGGCAGCCTAGGACAGCCTTGAAATTTTATCAGGCACTGCTTGTTTGCCTTTTCTTACTGCTGCCGTATTAAGGGCTCTTTTTGGGGTCAGGAAAATAAACATGGGCTGGACATGTAATGCGATTTGGAGACAACCGCTGGACTAGAGCCGTTACCGACTGGATCCCACGGGATGTCAAAAGATCACGTGGCCGCCCACCTACAAGATGGTCAGACTTCCTTGTTAAGACCCTGGAAGGAACGGTTTGAGGCTCTTCATATTCCTCAATCAACCAGATGCCATTGGGCTACATTGGCACGTGATAGGGTCCAATGGAAATGTTACTGGCGCCCGCCGAGCAAATCGATGATTAACGGGATTCAAGTGATCAAGTGATCAAGTGATCAAGTTCTGCAGTACTCCTCAGAAGCATTTGGGAGCTGCCTTTTGCTCCCTCAGCTCTCTGGGCAAGTATCTACTCTTAAGGCTATATCACAGCAGTCCCTCGTTTTATTAGCTGTCACCGAGCAGCATTCATGTTTGCGGTGGACACCTTTATTTGCCAACCCTGACAGGTTTAGCTATTCTGGGAGTTTTGTTGTTTTTCTCACTCCCAGCTTAATCTACTTAAGCCAAGGTTGGTTCTAATGAGACCTCTCTTCTATGTAAACACTGCTAGAGGGTGTGGCAGTTACAGAAGTCACCTTGATTGAATAACTTCTGATTTATACATCTACTAAGACTTCTATGTTTTCTAGATTGGACACAGCTCCTCTTTATACCCACTGCACCCAATGTGGGTCAGTTAGAATTTACCAGGAGTCTACCACCCTGGCTACGTTGAGACTATAGGAAGACTATAGGAAGGATCATACTAGTTTGCTCTAAGCAGGCGGAGTGTGACCCTTTCAGTACAGGAGAACAAGATACTCAGGATCACCCTGGTGCAGATAATAATAAGAAGGACCTCGTGGGTACCATCTGGATTACATGAAGCTCATGAAGTTAAAATGTATTACTTTATATCAGCCCCTCTCTCTCTCCAGTGTTTTACATAAGAGATAATCTCAGGATTAGTCCTTAGCATAACCTTTGTTTATACCTGCAATAGGGTGTGGCACTACACTCTGTTTAGAGTTCTTTGTTGACATGACCCTCCTGATTGGATTACTTTTGTTGTATATAAGGGACTGACTTTAGGCCGCTTCACCTTTTACTTTTGGTTCCTCAGCTTTCAGCTTTTGGCTCCTGTGGCTTTTGGCTCCTCGGCCTTTTGCTTTTGACTTTTGGCTTTTTTGCTTGTTGGCCTTTTGCTCCTTCTGGGTAGGGCTCAGCTCGGGTGAGATCCTCTTTCTTTTGGTGGGAGACTTAGGCTCTTTTATTTTATATTGTCTTAACCAGAGCTAAAGTTTGTTCATTATATTGGAGTGCTGTGGAAGAGCTTTTGTACTATTAAAAGCCCTTTTTGTAAGAGCTCTGGGGAAACCCTCAAACTGAGCATCCCTTTCCGTTAGAGGGGCACCTTCGCCTTCAGAGGTATTCACTCCGGGCAGATTTTCAGTTTGAGTGTCTGCCTCCTCTGGATGCTTCTTTTTCTTTCTCTAGGTTATCGTCACGGCTTAAATTCTGTTTGCTAGATTTAATTTCATGACTCTCTGAAAGACAAGCAGGAGTTAAAAAGTCGAGACTACTGCTATCACTTGAAAAAGCAAATGAAGCGAGAACAAAGAAAAAACTTCCAAGAAGTAACCCATTTTAACTCACGGTTCTTCTGCTCCCAGCTTCAGGAAAAGTTCATCCGCAACTTGGTGGGACCTCCAGATGTGGGGATGCCCACCCAGAGAAGCCAGATGTCGGGGAACTCCGCCGGGGTCCGGGGGTCCCCGACAGTGTCAGGACAGAGGTTCTCTTCTACCTCTGAGGACGCCGGGAGGACAGATGAAAACTGTTGGTGCAGTTCCAAAAGGGCTTTTAATAGTACAAAAGCTCTTCCACAGCACTCCAATATAATGAACAAACTTTATCTCTGGTTAAGACCATATAAAAGAGCCTAAGTCTCCCACCAAAAAAGAGGATCTCACCCGAGCTGAGCCCTACCCAGAAGGAGCAAAAGGCCAACAAGCCAAAAGCCAAAAGCCAAAAGCAAAAGGCCGAGGAGCCAAAAGCCACAGGAGCCAAAAGCTGAAAGCTGAGGAACCAAAGGTAAAGGTGAAGTGGCCTCAAGTCAGTCAGCCCCTTATATACAACAAAGTAATCCAATCAGGAGGGTCATGTCAACAAAGAACTCTAAACAGAGTGTAGTGCCACACCCTATTGCAGGTATAAACAAAGGTTATGCTAAGGACTAATCCTGAGATTATCTCTTATGTAAAACACTGGAGAGAGAGGGGGCTGATATAAAGTAATACATTTTAACTTCATGAGCTTCATGTAATCCAGATGGTACCCACAAGGTCCTTCTTATTATTATCTGCACCAGGGTGATTCTAAGTATCTTGTTCTCCTGTACTGAAAGGGTCACACTCGCCTGCTTAGAGCAAACTAGTATGATCCTTCCTATAGTCTTCCTATAGTCTCAACGTAGCCAGGGTGGTAGACTCCTGGTAAATTCTAACTGTCCCACATTGGGTGCAGTGGGTATAAAGAGGAGCTGTGCCCAATCTAGAAAACATGGAAGTCTTAGTAGATGTATAAATCAGAAGTTATTCAATCAAGGTGACTTCTGTAACTGCCACACCCTCTAGCAGTGTTTACATAGAAGAGAGGTCTCATTAGAACCAACCTTGGCTTAAGTAGATTAAGCTGGGAGTGAGCAAAACAACAAACTCCCAGAATAGCTAAACCTGTCCTCCAACAGAAACCCTGGGAGCAATCAATCAATAGCTGTAAGATGATTTTCAAAGTATTTTTTCTTATTTCAGCAGCAAATATCTTAGTATATTCACCCTTTGTCCCAATGTTTGCTAACAAATGTGCTTTGTGACCTTCTTTATATTTTGAAATTCTATGTTTTTGTTGTGGCTTGTGGCTATAGATCTTAAGGCCGATAGCATTTCGTCTCTTGTTTCTGAGATGCTTGACCGAATAGTTTATTATAACCACAATTATAAAATTCCTTAGAAATATGAAATTGTTTGCCAGGTGTATGACTGTTTTTCTAGAATGGCAGCATTGCAGTGTGTCTTAAAACATTTTAATTAGCTTGCTTAGGAAGCCAAACACATGTATAAAAAACTGATGGCAAAGGATGGTCTCACTCACCATAATTACTTTTTTTCCCCAAAGGATTAGTTGCATTTTTATAATTATTCAAGTGTTTTTGTATGAGGAATTTTATTTTATTTTATTATTTTATTTTTTTGGTTTTTTTTGGGTGACACCTGGTGATGCTCAGGGATTACTCCTGTCTCATCACTCAAGATTTACTCCTGGAGTTCTTGGGGACCATATGTGATACTGGGGATTGAGTCCAAGTGGGTTGCATGCAAGGTAAACACCCTACTTGCTGAACTATTGCTCCAGCCTCAGAATTTTTATTTAGGAGAATCAGATCTTAATAAAAGCAACTAGAAACTAGAAACTTTATTTATTTATTTAGTCACTGTCACTGTCTTCCCATTCATCTTCGATTTGCTCGAGTGGGCACCAGTAACATCTCCATATATCCTGTCTCATGCAAGTAGAGCCCAAGGGCACCTGCTTGCTCCAGGAACATAAAGAGCCTCAAACCATTCCATCAGATCGTGGAAATGAGGTCTGTAATTGTTACCGGTATCTGGCATACCAAATACAATACGGGTAGCTTGCCAGGCTCTGCCGTGCGGGTAGCATACTCTTGTAGTTATCTCAAAATCCACTATTTATTGATGAACTATGCGGCCGCTTGCGGCCACGCGAGCTGGGCTATGATAGGCTGGTCTGCTGGGTAGAGTTATGATGAGGAGGAAGTCCGGATGTGGAAAATGGAGGTCCTCATGGAGTGGGGGCTCATCTGGCTTGTTGTGAGGCTCTGATGGGGTGGCAAGCCAGGGCTAGAACCTGCCATCCCTCCCGGGCACCTCATGAGCAGCTGGGCACAATGAGAGCCAGTAGCAGCTCTGCCCCATATCAAAGGATATGGCCCCTCCATATCCTTACCATAATAGGGGCTCAAAGAGCTCGCTGGAGGCAGAGTAGAAATCCTCTAACTTGAAGTCATTCGGGCCCTTCAGAGTCATGCCGAAGCCCTTGGCATGCCACTTCTTCCTCCACAGCACATACTCTGAGAAGCCGCCTAGGCCTGCACAGACATCAGCAAAGTACAGCAGCTCTGCTTCTCGGTCCTTCACCAGAGTTTTCTGCAAAGGCAAACAAACAACAGGGGAGGAGAAGATAAAGAGCTAAATGGGACACAGACATATCCACAGTTTCTGCTTCCCTTTCACTCTTCCTCCTTGTTGCTTTCATCTCTTTCTGATTTTATTTAGTCATTTATTTAGTCACGCCCGGCAATGTTCAGGGGTTACTTCTGGCTCTGCACTCAGGAATTTCTCCTGGCCATGCTCAGGGGGACCATATGCAATGCTGAGGATTGAATCCAGGTCAGCCGTGTGCAAGGCAAACACACTACACCCTGTGCTATCGCTCCGGCCTGGAAACTAGAAACTAAATATAGCATTCAAAATCTTTATATAGTGTGTCCGAGAATACTGCTGCCAAGCTGGGGTGCAGCTGTGTTTCCCAACAGGAGAAGGAATGAATCTGATTCTGCCCCAAGGGAACAGGTAGCTGGCGGATGAACAAGTCTCCCAAATCTAGTAAAGTTTCAAACGGCTTTTATTCACACAAGTTCTGGCAGTATAATCCAAGGACAGGAAAACCCCAAACTTCCAACCCTAGTTTGACTTAGACAACGTGTTTTGGTCAGGATCCTAGGCCAAGATGGCTGCTGTACCCCGAAACATGCATTCAGGCTGGAGAGCATATCCAGATGGCAGGACAGTAGGGAGACAAGTAGGCAGAGAAGGGTAAAGGAATAAAGCTTCTTCTTAAATACCTCATTAGACCCCCGACCTGACCCAGATCTCAGTTAGGGCCAAAGTCAGCTACTTCCAGGTTGGAGAAACCAGAGAGCTCACCTAGCCCAGACCATTCACATGCTAACTGCTCTAGCCAAGATCTGTCTCACAAGTATTCCTTCAGGCACTTTGTAGAGGTGGGGGGAAGGGCATCTGAGATTAAATGTGTCTCAAGATTAATATTAAAGTTGTTTGTCTATACCATTACTTAATGTTGTATTGTGTTTTTCAATTGGAGTCCTAGCTATAGAGTTTCAATAGCAAAGATGCCTAGAATTTCCCCCACGAGGGTAGAAACCAATGTTTCTGCTTATATATTTCTGTAGAAGATATAGAATTAACTGAGCTTAATAAAAAAAAACGTTAAAGGTTCTGTGCCTACACCAGAGTCAATTGATAGTTTTGTATATTATTTCTAAATTCACAATCATTATATTTCAGAAAGATAGATTTATAATATGAATTGTTTATCAAATATAAATATAATAAGCCAAAATCATCAAGTAGACATACATCACTGTCTTCCCGTTCATCATCAATTTGCTCTAGCGGGCACCAGTAACATCTCCATATGTCCTGTCTCATGCAAGTAGAGCCCAAGGGTACCTGCTTGCTCCAGGAACATAAAGAGCCTCAAACCATTCTATCAGGTCATAGGAATGAGGTCTATAATTGTTGCTGGTATTTGGCATATCAAATACGACACGGGTAGCTTGCCAGGCTCTGCCATGTGGGTAGCATACTCTTGTAGTCATCTCTAAAAAAAATACAAAAAACAATGAGATATCGCTTTACACCATAGAGACTGGCACATATTCAAAAGAGCAAGAACAACAAGTGCTGGCGTGGATGTGGGGAAAAGGGGATACTCATCCATTGTTGGTGGAAATGCCGGCTGGTACAGCCTTTCTGGAAAACAATATGGATATTCCTCCAAAGACTAGAAAATGAACTCCCATTTGACCCAGCCATACCACTCCTGAGAATCTACTCTGGGAAACCAAAAATACGCAGCGGAAACACCATCCCTACTTTTATATTCATAGCAGCATTATTCACAATAGTCAGAATCTGGAAGCAACCAGAGTGCCCGAAAATCGATGACTGGATAAAGAAGCTTCGGTACATCTACACAATGGAATACCATGCAGCTGTTAGGAAAAATGAAGTTATAAAATTTGCCTGTAAATGGATGGACATGGAGAAGACTATGTTGAGTGAAATTATCCAGGAGGAGAGAGAGAGATACAGAATGACTGCATTTATTTGCATAACATAAATATATATGTACATATTATGATACCACTATCCAAGGTCAAGTGAAACATATATCAGGAGGTCTTGTCAAAGGTGGAAATTATCATAAACGCTTGGGAGTCAGAGGCTAGGTAAGACAGAAAATGGAATAGTGTGCTAACAATTGTCGAGGGTACTAATGCCAACCTAGAACTGAGCATTAAATAGAGGCAAAAGATACACATGGCAACCCTTTAATGTATGTTCTGTAATCCATAGTCTGGAAGGGAAGGAAAAGAGAAAGAGAGAGAAAGGGAAAGAAATAAAGAACCTGCCATGGAGGAGGGCTGAGGGAGGGGGAGGGAACGGGGGATGTTGGTGGTGGGAGATGGGCACTGGTGGAGGGATGGTTGCTGGAACACTGTATGACCAAAACCCAAATATGAACTTTTAATTGTATTTCTTTGTAATTGTAAAAAATAAAAATAAAAAAATTAAATAACTAAATAAAATTAAAAAAATATGTAAGTCCAATAAAGAAAACCCACTTACATATTAACTGTAATATTAACTGTTAAAAGACATACTTATTAACTGTTAATATTAAAGAATGGAAAAGATCACTTGTCACTTGCATCACTTGTCTTCCTGTTGTTCATCAATTTGCTTGAGCGGGTGCCAGTAAAGTTTCCATTTGTTCGGAATGAGGTCCATTATTGTTACTGTTTTTGGCATACCAAATACACCACGAGGTAGCTTGCCAGTCTCTGCCGTGACACTGGGTTCATCCCAGGTATCCCAGTCTTTTTCTATGTCAGACCATCAACCATCCAGGTCCTATGGGGCAAAGCCCTGGGTGTAGACAAGCATGTGTCCTGTCTTCCACCTGTTGATGCAGCCAGGCACCGTAGCCACACCTACAACACCTTGAGGGGCAGAAAAGATAAAATGGAAAAGATAAGAAATAAAAATAAAGATCAATTATAATCTTGTTATAATTGTTTTTCTTTAGAAAAATAGTTAACATTAGGCACTCTTGCTAGGAAGTTAGCTAAATTCATGTCTGGTAATGCACAAAATGAGTCTAATTCCTAACTAAATTTGTGAAAAATTCTTGTTGCTTCCACTTAATTTGGTATTTACCGAAATTTAGTAGATATAATCATGAAAATAAGTCCCACATTAGTTCCACTGTCAGTGAACCTGAAAATGTCAGTGCAATTTTATTAGTACATCAAGAGTTCAAGCTTATTGCCTTTCTCAAAGAAATGACCACATATTATGAGTCATTCATATGACACACTACCACAAAGTCTTAAGATAGCTTTTATGACAAATGTCTTTTAAATAATACCAGAACTGGACTCTTCAGGTGTGAGTAAACTGTACAGTTATTTTTTTAGAATTTTCAAGTTAACATTAGGTTTCAATTAAAATGGAAAATTGAAAAATTGTGTTTTGTGATGTTTGCAGGTTTACACAGAAAATTTTGTATTTAATCAAGCATGTATGCAACAACTCGGAAACTAAAAGCAGAACTAAGTTATCATTTCTCTGAATCACATAGATAATCAACACAATTTAAAATTGTCAAGAACTATGGCAAACAATGATAATAATAATGATCACTTGTATCACTCGTATCACTTGTCTTCCTGTTGATCATTGATTTGCTCAAGCAGGCACCAGTAACATCTCCATATGTCCTGTCACATACTAGTGTAGGCCAAGGGCATCTTCTAGCTCCAGGAACATAAGGAGCCTCAAACCATCCATCAGGTCATGGGAATGTGGTCTATAATTGTTACTGGTATTTGCATATCAAATATGACACGGGTAGCTTGCAGGCTCTGCCCTGTGGGCGGGATACTCTTGTAGTTACCTCTAATCTTGAGCATTTATTGATGAATAAATAAGTGCTCAATTCATTTATTGATGAATGAATAAAGCAGATAAGAAGACCCGATCATAGCCCAGCTCCATGAAGACCCTTTGCGCCCGTGCGTTTCATCATTAAATGTTCATCAATAATAATGATCATATTTATTAAACAACAATAACAATAATGATCATTATAATTATTTAACATGCTACTATTTTTGGTTGCCTCATTTAACTGAGATTATGTTTGTTATTAAGATAAGAATACTCAAAAGTAACTACATGATTAAACTAGTTATTTATATATGTTTTTTAAATGCAAAGAAACAGAAACATAGTTTCTTAAAATCACCTACATGGTACTTCAAAGGATTAGAAATAATGGTTCTGTTTTCTGAGACATTTGAAAAGAATTTTAAGCACATTTTATTGTTTATTCAATTTTTTTCAAGTCTGAAATCCAAATATCTTCTGAAACAAAAGTCATCATTTGCTAACAATTATCTTTTACGTGTCTAAACCAAGAAGTAATCCACAAATGATTGTTTTCCAACTGTGGTTGAGAAAATGTCAGAAAATTTTACTGCATTGTCATGGGATTATAATATGGAGATGCCAAATGCAATGAATAAAATGATCATTAAGATCAAGCTAAAAATCTTATACTATAGGCTGGTGGATATTTGAAATGATTAATATTTGAAAACACTTTTGGACCCAGCATTAGTTGGATTATGTAAGTGATGTATATCTTTTCTTAAGTATAACAACATTATTATTCAGCCATTGCAAAGTGAAAAATTGATCCAAAACTGAGTGGCTAAAATATTAATATTTATTTTGTCATAGTTGCCATGTGTCAGGAATTCAGGTGGCTTATTATGGTAGTCCTAGTTCAGGATCCTTTATGACCTTCCAGTTAAAATAACCCCTAGGGCTAAATTTATCTAAAGGTTTCATGGCTGCCGTTAAAATCATTTTCCCAAAGTGAATTATTCTCTTGCCTTAAAAGGTGTATAGTTTTTTGATCAGGCATAGTTCTGTGTAGCAAAAACTCCAAGAGACGCCTCTTTAGTGGTTATTTTAGTGGTCACACAATTTGACACCTGATATATGAAATCCAAGAAAAGAATGCAAGTCATAGTTCTTAAGATTTAGTCTAGGAAGTTAGACACCACAGTTCCTTCTATACTTTATATGATGGCAATGAGTCACCCCAAATTAAAAAAAAAAGATATAACTTTGTTCTGCTTTTTTGAATAATTCCAAGGAATTGGTAAACTTAGTTTAAATAACAGCAATAGCAATATGTACTATCACTGTAAACTTAGATATTTTATTTTATTGAATTTTTTGATATATTTTATTTGGTTTTTTGAGCGTGACATTTTCTAACCTAGAACTCCCTTCCGCTACTTGTCCTCCTCATTTCATGTCCTCCTGCAAAGAAAAAAAATTCCTTTCTTTTTACCTTTTTTAGCAAACACATTTCTGTGAAAAGTGTCTTCTGAAAAGTATTACTTTTTCCGGGGGCCTGAGAGAAAATTGTGATTAATTTTCTTAGATTTAGAACTAATTGTTTTACAGGGCAGATAGGTAGTAGAATGAGTAAGGCCATATGCCTTGGACATGACTAACTCAGCTTTCAGCATCAGCACCATGTATGATTCCCTAGGCCCCTCCTGAAGTGGTTTCTGAGCCTGGAGCAAGGAGTAAGGCTCAATTACAGCTGAACCCCCAAAAATGGAAAGGAAGGAAGGAAGGAAGGTGACAGTTACTATAATTTCTGTCATTTTTATATTATGAACACGTTTTGTGACCAACCATGTGGTCTCTCTTGGATAACGTACCATGTACATTGGACAAAGGCATGTATACTTAAATTTGGGTAGACGTAGTGCCCAATATATATCCGATAAATCCATCATTTCTGTTTTGTCCTTAAAAGGTAAATGCTCTCTTGTTCAGTTTTAGTTTAATTCATCTATCCAGTATTCATCTATCCAGTAGTTGGTGTTTAGTTTCCAACTACTATTATGTTGTATCAAAATGAAACAGTGTAGCAGTTTTGTTAATTATTGTGATGATCGCTCATTAGGTACATAAATATTTTGGAGTTCTTCATGGTATGTATAGTCTTTGATAATTGAGAAATGACCATCACTGTTCCGCAGATTTTTTTTAACTTGAAGTCTGGCTTGTGGTTTCACTTATATATTAAGTAAGCTCTTTGGAGATACAACCTTGAAAACATTTTTCTTTTATTACTTTTAATTTATTTACCTTGAAATCTAGCTAATGCTTCCACTTTATATAACACACTGTAACCAGTGAGAGGGACTGAATTTAGGGAGCCTTGGCATTTCATGTATTTTTCTGTGCTTTTAGTTACCCATTATCTGGAAGCTGCAATTACTTCACTTACAAAATACAAGAGAATCAGTTAGTAACTGATTTTTATATAAAAATTTAATACATGATGTGTATAGTTCTACTTTTGAAATCTTGGGATGCTACATAAATAAAAATTACTGTAATTAAAATATGAAATAAATACATTAGTTTGGTCAATGGGAATTTTTCATGTATTGTAGTTTGTTTCACTGTAATTGAATATGTTTAGTACTCATATATAACTGTTCTTGAAAGAAAGTTTTGCAAAATAAATTCATACAAAATAAGACAAGAAATACTGTTCATTTAAATTTTTATACAGCCCATTTTTTAAAGTATGATATTATATTAATCAATGTCACGATGGAAAATACCATAATTAATTTCCTGTTTATTACACACTTACTGACTAATGCCAAATTAGGCATTCATCTTAGTCTGGTAAACCTGAATCAAGTAAGATAGAGCTGACTGCTGCTCTCTACAAGTCTATTCTTTTTTTTTTTTTTTTTTTTGCTTTTTTGGGTCACACCTGGCAATGCTGAGTGGTTTCTCCTGGCTCTGCACTCAAGAATTACTCCTGGTGGTGCTTGGGGGACCATATGGGATGCCGGGGATTCAACCCTGGCCGTCATGGCCGGCCACATGCAAGGCAAATGTCCTACTTGCTGGACTATCGCTCTGGCCCCCTACAAGTCTATTCTTTTTTCATTGTTGGTTCCTGGATTCTCCTGGAGTTGGGAGCAGTTAGGATCCCTCCTGTCCTCTTACCACACACTCTGAACCAAAGCTCACTGTGGAACCAGTCACCCTCTACCATGGTCAGATAATAGGCTTACCTAGATAATAGAGTTCCCAGTATCACATCAGTGGATTTTCAGTTCCTTATAACATGCTGGGAAGTGACAGGAGTCAGGCCAAGAATCTCAAATGGTTATTTCAGTTCTCTAAAATATAAAATTGAAATGAAGGACTTTGTTGCTTTTATTCTCAGCAGAAGGATGAACCTTGATGACAAACTACACTTTCATCAGTACCTCTGGGACGATTTATAACTTAGTTCCACATACCTTTGTTCCTGTACTTCCAGATCAAATACTTGGTTGTCTTGAACAAAAGATGACATGTTTTATTGTGGTGATGGGGATCACAAGTAACTATGCTTTTAGGTCAGTAGTAAGCCATTGTGAGAGTGCTGGGAAGTTAACTTAGCCCTTATACCTGATACTGAACCACATGCTCAAGCCTTGAGAAACGGCATTTCTTTAACAATATTAATCATTTTTTATTTTCTTAACTATGCACATGTCTTCTTTGGAGTGTTTTCCTATCTGTAATAAGCAGTAGAAGTTATTCTGACTTGAAAATTAAACTAGATTTCTGAATAAAGAAAAACTCAGAAATTTCAGAAACTATTTTTAAAAATCTGGTTTTTGATCCATTCAAATGTATATACTATTAGTGATTCCACAATATTTATTTATTTATTCATCTATTTATTTATTTATTATTTACTTTTCTATTTATTATTTATTTATTTTTACTGATTTATAATAAAGCCAGTAAAAATAAATAAATAATAAATAAATAGTTAAGCAATGAATAAATAGATGAATAAATAACTAAACAAATAAATAGATGAATAAATAAATACATAAAAGTGATTGTGGAATCACTAATAGTATATACATTTGAATGGAACCAGTAACAATTACCGACCACATTCCCATGACCTTATGGGATGGTTTGAAGCTCTTTATGTTCCTTGAGCAAGCAGATGCCCTTGGGCTCCACTAGCATGAGATAGGAGAAATGGAGATGTTACAGGTGCCCGCTTGAGCAAATCTATGATGACCGGGAAGACAGTGATACAGTGATATTTATTTTTCCTTTCTTTGGGGAGGTTGGGTCACATCCAATGGTGCTCAGGACTTACTTCTTGGGCACCATGGGTGGGTGTGGGCATCAAACCAAGGTTCTGCAACATACAAGGCAAGTGCCTTAATCCTTAGACCATCACTTTAAACCACCTTGTTGTTTATTTTGTTTGTGGCCACGTGAAGTGAGTGATCCTCAGGGATTATAACTCACTCTGTGCTCAGGAGTGACCCCGCTGGTGGGGGTCAGAACAAGTATGCCATGCTGGGATCAAACTGGAAATTGCTGCAATTAGTCAATTGCCTTAAGCCCTAAACTATCTCTCTGTCTCTAAAAATCACCTTAAAAGTAAATGAAAGACTACATGGAATAAAAATAACAAACATTAGAATTCTATGTTTTATGTGACTATTCTGGTAGTTGTTAAATATACTGTTGTGTTTTGAAGTCTCAGTACACTACTTTTGCATTGTTTGGTACCAAATCAAGCTCTCATTCATGCAATCATGTGCTTTACCAATAGCCACATCAGTATTCCAAAATATTGGTGCCTTGATTTTTATTGTAGGGGCCTTGGAAGCAATGTTGGACAGTGTCCAGGGCTTAGTCCTCTCTCTATGCTCAGGGATCACTCCTGGCAGGTTTCAGAGGAACATACGAAGTTCTATTTGGAACCCAGGTTAGTTGTGTGCAAGACTAGTACCTTCCCCACTGTAGTGTTTATCTGGACTATAAAATATCACTACATTAAAGAGGAAATGCTATTTTTCTATTTTTTACCTTAAATATAGTTTTACATGTATCTTCAGTTGCTTGCTTTCCTTGAACAACTTGTAATATTTATTTTAAATAACTATTTTATTTACTATGAGAGCTAACTTATTATATACCTTCATGGTATCACTGTATCACTGTCTTCCCGTTCATTTTAGATTTGCTCGAGTGGGCACCAGTAACATCTCCATATGACCTGTCTCATGCAAGTAGAGCCCAAGCGAACCTGCTTGCTCCAGGAACATAAAGAGCCTCAAACCATTCCATCAGTTCATGGGAATGGAGGTCTATAATGCACGGGCGCGACATTATAATGCAGGGCCACGTGCATTATAATGCACCACAGGCCTGCAGTTAAGGCGGCAAGGCAAATGCCCTACCCGCTGGGCTATCCCGGCCCCAAATTTTTTTTTTTAAATCTCAAGCTAATCCTCCTTGACTTTTTCAAACTTTTTTCCAGTTGTTAAGTTTTCTGCAATAATTTGGAAATTTACTTTATTCAATTCTGTAATTTGGCAACAGAATTTTCTATTGTTTTATAGGAAATTATGTTTATTTTTTTTACTTAGAAAGATCATCTTTATTAAATACAGATTTTTGTTAGTGATTATGTTAATAGATATAGGAGTTGCTATATATTCATTACATTACATGTGCCAGAAATGTGATACTATATAAAAATTTATTATTTCATTTATTTTCTACAGCAATACTATGGAGAAACAAGTATTCATATGGAGAAACAAGTATTGATATTCCCAGTATAGAGAGAAAGGTACTGAGGTTTTGAAATATAACACTTATACCAATTATTGTAACTGGAAAGCAATCAAATTGGAAGTGGTTTATCTGTCAGTAAAGCTCATACTCCTTACTTTTTTGTTACTGGTGAATATTCCTAATTAGAAAACAGGTCTTCTTATTGGGATTAGTTAACAAAAAGACTGTGTTAATCATTTTGCAGGCTAGTAAACTTAGGAAGAGAAGATGGATAAGAAGGCTTAAAATAATTGTGAAAACCATTGAGATCTTGCTCATATGAAAACCATATAAAGTATTTCAGGATGGAGAAATATAAGCTTGCACAAGTCCATTTCAGTTAATTATAAGAGTTTATTAAAAGAAATTGCTTCATAGCTGTCTTACTCTACCATGGTCATGTTCTCAATGTATATGATTGTGTGTGTATGTGTGTGTGAATGTGTGTGCATGTGTTTCTACATACATAAAAATATGTGGGATAGCACAGTAGCATCATAGCTTTGTAGTGCATTAGGAGTGATCCTGAGAACCAGTGTGTTGATTTAAATAGAACTGTTTCATCAATTACTGTCTGCCACCTTCACTGCCAAATTGGTGGTTAATTAGCACATATTTGAGTACTAATAGAATGCACATATTTACTGCTAGGACATTTTATTTACCAGTAGAGTGATGGTGAGAGTGGGGGAGGTCCATTTGCTTTATAAATTGGAGAGTCTATGGGGAGAAAACAAAATACAATGTAGGATAGGCAGACTAGAATGATTACATGTTTGTATGCTGCAAAAAAAAAAACTTCATGTTCGGAGGAAATGAAATGGAAATAAGAAGTAGCCAGATGGTGACATTCAGAGGTAGGAAACTGGAGACAAAGTTAGCAGTAATTCCCAAGTCAAACTAAACACTTTTCTGGCATTGTCTTATGCATGTCCTCTGAGTCCTGGACAGGTTTGTACCACATGAGTTCATGGAGATAGAAAAGAGTATAATTTTACTTTTAAGACCGTTCAGTAGAATTATAGCAGAGAGTCTATCTATTACCCTAGAAGAATGTTCTCCTCCTACAGACAAGAGACTATAAGAGCAGGGGCCGGAGTGATAGTCCAGCGGGTAGGGCGTTTGCCTTGCACGTGGCTGGCTCATGCCGGCCGGGTTCGATCCCCCGGCATCCCATCTGGTCCCCCGAGCACCGCCAGGAGTAATTCCTGAGTGCAGAGCCAGGAGAAACCCCTGAGCATTGCTGGGTGTGACCCAAAAAGGAATAAAAAGAGACTATAAGAGTCCACAAGATTGCCAATGTCCCTAAAACAAATAGAAAATTTGTGAAGCTTAGACACAGGTACACCCGGCAGAGCAGAAACCAGCTTTCCCCGTTGAACTCCCTGCATTCCATGGACCACGAGAGCAACTTCCGACCAGAGTCCACCATCCCGATGGAGCCTCAGAGGAGCCCAGAGAAACCCCCACACCTTGCTGGCAGCGATCTGTGTCACAATCCACACTCTGCAGCTGGTAAGATCTCCCCCCAGCATATTAATCCAGTCTCCAGCCCACAGATTAATCCAGTCTCCAGCCCAGCTTGTCAGAAACCCAGCCTACAAGGACCCGCCCTGCAGAGACCTGCCCTTCAGAGGAGAGTATTTCAAGCCCAGGAATGCTTGAGCCTAAGACACAGGTACACCCGGCAGAGCAGAAACCAGCTTTCCGCAGGTATGGCCGCTGTGCGGCCGCATGCATTTACCTGCAAATTACCACAAATATTCTACCCACCCCTCTGAGAGAGCCCCACAAAGTAATGAGAATATAGTGCCCGCATGGCAGAGCCTGGCAAGCTGTCCGATGCGTGTTCAATATGCCAAATCCAGTAACAAAAATGTTTATTTTCCTGACCCGAAAAGAGCCCTTAATAAGGCAGCAGTAAGAAAGGCAAACAAGCAGTGCCTGATAAAATTTCACGGCTGTCCTAGGCTGCCAAAACGAAGAAGGACTAAAATGACTGTCTGTACTTTCAATGCACGTACACTGGCATCGGAAGCATATATTGAGGATCTGATGCTCCAAGCAAGAAAGATCAAGTACGACATCATTGGTCTGACTGAGACAAGGAGACGCCAGTTGCATCATGCTGTATTTGACACGGAGAAGAATTGTTCCTTGGAACATGTGATGAGAGAGGCGCCGGTGGCATTGGTGTCCTTGTCAACACGAACATGGCTGTCAACATTGATTCATTTGAATGCCTAACAAACCGAATAGGACGATTACACTTGAGGAGATGTGGCCCACTGCCAGAAATTTCTATCTTCATTGTCTATGCACCAACATCCACATACAAAGAAGATGAAATTGAGAAATTCTACATGGAATTGGAGGAGTTCTATAAAAAAGATCACACCTTCTACAAGATCATAGTCAGTGATTTTAATGCCAAGATAGGACCGAGAAGATCGGCTGAAGAACTCCACATCGGGACCCATGGCCTAGAATGGAATGAACAGGGTGAGAGACTATCTGAGTTCATCATGTCCACCAAGACTATTCATGGGAACTCACAGTTTCAGAAGGCTGAAGCGAAACGTTGGACATGGGAATCTCCTGGCTGACAGTTCCACAATGAAATTGACCACATCATCTTCAATCGACGGTTTTGTCTGACCGATGTTGCTGTCGTCCCCCAAATTCCAGACAGAATTGGACCACCGTCTCCTTGGTGCAAAATTCTACTTCCCGCAACGGGAGAAAAAGCTGCAAAGTTTAAGAAGAGAACTCCCAGAACGACCACCAACTGGGAACTCTTTGGCACCATTGCGGCAACATGGGAAGATACCATCATTGATGACATCGATGAAGAATACAACCGACTGGTTCAGTACCTCCATGATTGTGCGAAGAATGCCGAGAGAGAGAGAAAGACACAAAAGGACGCTTGTCTTCAGAAACTCTTGAGCTCATTCGCCAACGTGGCAAGGCGCGAGCCTCAGGAGACCAAATGCTAACGTCCAAGCTTGCTAAACAGTGCAGAGAAGCGATAAAAGCAGACCTCAAAGACAGAAGAGCAGAAATACTGGAAGATGCAGCAGAAGCCGGAAAAGTATTCGCACTGCCCGCCTGTCCTTCGCCAAATATAAGACCAAGATGACTGCCCTCCGACGCCCTGATGGATCTATCACATCTTCCAGAAAGGCAATGGAGAAGATTATCCAGGACTTCTACTCAAATCTCTTTGATAGCCACATCCACCTGCCCACATACCAAATTCCACAGGATGGATATGTCATTCCCAACGTTCTCCCTTCTGAAATCCGACATGCCATCTCATCGGTAAAGAAGGGAACAGCACCAGGCCCAGACAAAGTCAGACCCGAACATCTGAAGAATCTGCCGCCGGTACTCATCAATACACTAGCTCGGCTCTTCACACGCTACCTGTCCGAATGCAAGGTGCCCTCCCAATGGAAAACCAGCAGGACAGGTCTACTGTTCAAGAAGGGAGACATTCACGGCATCAGCAACTATCGCCCCATCTGCCTGTTGTCCCCCATCTACAAGCTGTTTACACGAGTCATCCTGAACAGGATTAGCAGAACACTAGATGGGACAACCATGCGAGCAAGCAGGTTTCCGGAAAGGATTCAGCACAGTCGACCATATCCACACAGTAACCAAGCTCATTGAGGTTTGTAGGGAGTACAAGATGCCGCTCTGTCTCAAGTTCATTGATTTACAGAAAGCCTTTGATTCTGTGGAGACTGAAGCAGTCATCGAAGCCCTAGTCAAACAGGGTGTTCAAACCCAATACATCAAGATCCTTCGTGAGCTGTATTACGGATTCACCACCAGGATCTCACCATTCTACAAAGAAGTGATCATTGATGGCAAAAGAGGGGTTCGGCAGGGTGATACCTTCTCACCAAAACTCTTCATTGCCACCCTCGAGAACATCATGAGACAATTAGAATGGGAAGGAATGGGAGTGAAGATAGATGGTCGGCAACTACACCACCCCCGCTTCGCTGATGACATCGTTCTAATAACACCAAACATTAGCCAAGCAGCACAAATGCTGGCTGACTTTGACCAAGAATGTGGAAAGGTAGGTCTACAGCTGAATCTGAAGAAAACTATGTTCATGAGAAATGAACTAGTTCCAGAGGCCCCATTCACTCTCAATGGAACAAACATCTCTGAATTCAGCAGTTAAGTGTACCTAGGTCGAGAAGTCAACATGATGAACGACCTAAAACCTGAGCTGTGCAGGAGGAAGAGAGCGGCATGGAATGCCTTCAAAGGCATTGAAGAAATAGCTAAAAGGACAAAGAACCTCCGGCTCCGGGCACATCTCTTCGAATCCACCGTTCTCCCTGCATTAACATACGCCTCAGAGACCTGGGCCCTACGAAAGCAGGATGAGAATGCTATTCGGTCTCCCAGAGAGGCATCGAAAGAGCTATGCTTGGTAATATCACGTCTCACTCAAGTGAGAGAAGGAATCCGGAGTTCTGACCTCCGTCGCTATTCCAGAATCAGGGACGCTGTCTCGTTTCCCAAGGCATCGAAAATCAGATGGGCTGGACATGTAATGCGATTTGGAGACAACCGCTGCACTAGAGCCTTTACCGACTGGATCCCACGGGATGTCAAAAGATCACGTGGCCGCCACCTACAAGATGGTCAGACTTCCTTGTTAAGACCCTGAAGGAACGGTTTGAGGCTCTTCATATTCCTGAATCAACCCGATGCCATTGGGCTACATTGGCACGTGATAAGGTCCAATGGAAATGTTACTGGCGCCCGCCGAGCAAATCGATGAATAACGGGATTCAAGTGATCAAGGTGATCAAGTGAAGCTTAG
>JAJIBD010021156.1:0-28366 GCA_021461705.1 Cryptotis parvus
AATATTCTACCCACCCCTCTGAGAGAGCCCCACAAAGTAATGAGAATATAGCGCCCGCATGGCAGAGCCTGGCAAGCTGTCTGATGCGTGTTCGATATGCCAAATCCAGTAACAGAAATGTTTATTTTCCTGACCCGAAAGAGCCCTTAATATGGCAGCAGTAAGAAAGGCAAACAAGCACTGCCTGATAAAATTTCATGGCCATCCTAGGCTGCCAAAATGAAGAAGGACTAAAATGACTGTCTGTACTTTCAGTGCACGTACACTGGCATCGGAAGCATATATTGAGGATCTGATGGTACAAGCGCAAAAAGATTAAGTACGACATCATTGGTCTGAGACAAGGAGGCGCCAGTTGCATCATGCAGTATTTGACACCGGAGAAGAATTGATCCTTGGGAGTATGCGACGAAAGAGGCATCGGTGGAGTTGGTGTCATTGTCAACACGAACATGGCCATAAACATTGATTCATTTGAATGCCTAACAAACCGAATAGGACGATTACACTTGAAGAGATGTGGCCCACTGCCAGCAATTTCTATCTTCATTGTCTACACACCAACATCCACATACAAAGAAGATGAAATTGAGAAATTCTACATGGAATTGGAGGAGTTCTGTAAAAAGATCACACCTTCTACAAGATCATAGTCGGTGATTTTAATGCCAAGATAGGACCAAGAAGATCGGCTGAAGAACTCCACATCGGGACCCATGGCCTAGAATGGAACGAACAGGGTGAGAGACTATCTGAGTTCATCATGTCCATCAAGACCATTCATGGGAACTCACAGTTCCAGAAAGCTGAAGTGAAACGTTGGACATGGGAATCTCCCTGGCGGACAGTTCCACAATGAAATTGACCACATCATCTTCAATCAACGGTTTTGTCTGACCAATGTAGCTGTCGTCCCCAAATTCCAAATAGGATCGGACCACCGTCTCCTTCGTGCAAAATTCTACTTCCCGCAATGGGGAGAAAAGGCTGCAAAATTTAAGAAGAGAAGTCCCAGAACGACCACCAACTGGGAACTCTTTGGCACCATTGCAGCAACATGGGAAGATACCATCATTGACGACATCGATGAAGAATACAACCGACTGGTTCAGCACCTCCATGATTGTGCGAAGAATGCCGAGAGAGAGAAAGACACAAAGGATGCCTGTCTTCAGAAACTCTCGAGCTCATTCCGCCAATGTGGCAAGGCACGAGCCTCAGGAGACCAAATGCTAACATCCAAGCTTGCTAAACGGTGCAGAGAAGCGATAAAAAGATCCCAAGGGGCTGGGGCGATAGCACAGCGAGTAGGGTGTTTGCCCTGCACGCACCGCCCCCCCAGCCGCCCAGGGTTTGATTCCTGGCATCCCATATGGTCCCCCTGAGCACCGCCAGGAGGAGTAATTCCTGAGTGCAGAGCCAGGAGTAACCCCTGAGCATTGCCGGGTGTGACCCAAAAAGAAAAAAAAAGAAGAAGAAGACCTCAAAGACAGAAGAGCAGAAATACTGGAAGATGCAGCAGAAGCCAGAAAAAGCATTCGCACTGTCCGCCTGTCCTTCGCCAACTATAAGACCAAGATGACTGCCCTCCGATGCCCTGATGGATCTATCACATCTTCCAGAAAGGCAATGGAGAAGATTATCCAGGACTTCTACTTAAATCTCTTTGATAGCCACATCCACCTGCCCACATACCAAATTCCACAAGATGGATATGTCATTCCCAATGTTCTCCCTTCTGAAATCCGACATGCCATCTCGTCGGTAAAGAAGGGAACAGCACCAGGCCCAGACAAAGTCAGACCCGAACACCTGAAGAATCTGCCGTCAGTACTCATCAATACACTAGCTCGACTCTTCACACGCTACTTGTCCGAATGCAAGGTGCCCCTCCCAATGGAAAACCAGCAGGACAGTTCTACTGTTCAAGAAGGGAGACATTCACAACATCGCCAACTATCGCCCCATCTGCCTGTTGTCCGTCATCTACAAGCTGTTTAAACGAGTCATCCTGAACAGGATTAGCAGAACACTAGATGAAGGATAACCATGCGAGCAAGCAGGCTTCCGGAAAGGATTCAGCACAATCGACCATATCCACACAGTAATCAAGCACATCGAGGTTTGTAGGGAGTACAAGATGCCGCTCTGGCTCACATTCATTGATTTACAGAAAGCCTTTGATTCTGTGGAGACTGGAAGCAGTCATCGAAGCCCTAGCCAAACAGGGTGTTTAAACCCAATACATCAAGATCCTTCGTGAGCTGTATTACCACCAGGATCTCACCATTCTACAAAGAAGTGATCATTAATGTGAAAAAGAGGGGTTCGACAGGGTGATACCATTTCACCAAAACTCTTCAGCGCCACCCTCGAGAACATCATGCGACAATTAGAATGGGAAGGAATGGGAGTGAAGATAGATGGTCAGCAACTACACCACCTTCCGCTTTGCTGATGACATTGTTCTAATAACACCAAACATTAGCCAAGCGGCACAAATGCTGGCTGACTTCGACCGAGAATGTGGAAAGATAGGTCTACAGCTGAATCTAAAGAAAACAATGTTCATGAAGAATGAACTAGTTCCTGAGGCCCCATTCACTCTCAATGGAACAAACATCTCTGAATGCAGCAGTTATGTGTACCTAGGTTGAGAAATCAACATGATGAACGACCTAAAACCTGAGCTGCGCAGGAGGAAGAGAGCGGCATGGAATGCCTTCAAAGGCATCGAAGAAATAGCTAAAAGGACAAAGAACCTCTGGCTCCGGGCACATCTCTTTAACTTCACCGTTCTCCCTGCATTAACATAGCCTCAGAGACCTGGGCCCTACGAAAGCAGATGAGAATGCTATTCGGGTCTCCCACAGAGGAATCGAAAGAGCTATGCTTGGAATATCACGCCTCATTCAAGTGAGAGAAGGAACCTGGAGTTCTGACCTCCGTCGCTATTCCAGAATCAGGGATGCTGTCTCGTTTGCCAAGGCATCGAAAATCAGATGGGCTGGACATGTAATGCGATTTGGAGACAACCGCTGGACTAGAGCCATTACCGACTGGATCCCACGGGATGTCAAAAAAGATCACGTGGCCGCCCACCTACAAGATGGTCAGACTTCCTTGTAAAGACCCTGAAGGAACGGTTTGAGGCTCTTCATATTCCTGAATCAACCAGATACCATTGGGCTACATTGGCACGTGATAGGGTCCAATGGAAATGTTACCGGCGCCCGCTCGAGCAAATCGATGAATAACGGGATTCAAGTGATCAAGTGATCAAGTGATGATACAGCTGGAATTAAGTCTTTTTCTTTTGGTCACACCTGGCAGTGCTCAGCTGTCTCTGCACTCAGAAATTACTCCCTGGCGGTGCTCGAGGAAACATGGGACACCGGGATCAAACCTGAGTTGGTTACATGCAAGGCAAACACCTACCTGCTGTAGTATGGCTCCAGCCCCATGGAGTTAAATTTTTTAACTGGTTAGTGGCTTTAGGGCTCGTGTGTGACTTCAGAGGCTTCTGGACGTACAGGGAGATAGGGAGGCAGTTAGCTCATCCCTGACTCTGAGGAGGCCTGAATATTTCAGTCAAAAAACCCACACTTCTGAGTTTTTCAACAAATTTCTGGATGAGGCTTGTCCCAAGCATGTCTGACAGGAACATGATGGCTATTTTGGAGGGTGGGGATTTTCAGCTGCCAGGGCTATTTGGGAGTGCGCTGGGCTCACCTGCCCCACTCTGGGGTGCCTCAGATGACTCAGGCTTGCACAGGGTCTGGAAAAATCTCTGTAACTTGTTGATCTCTTTCGAGATTTATTTAAGAGTCTCTGGATCATGGCTGGTGAATGAGATTACTGGGCCTGGAGGTGATTCATGGGCTTGACTGCTGGGGCTTCCAGAAATACAGGAAGATGGGAGGAGGTAGCATATCCCTGACTCAATGAAAGTCTGGAGATTTTGGTTGCAAAACCCACATGAGTTTTTCAGCAGTTTAATTTCTGGATTGAGTCTCATCCTGTTGTGCTATGTTGTTTTCCCCAACAGAAGCCATTTCTTTTATTTTTGATTTTGCTTTGTGTCCACACCTGACAGTGCGCTGGGTTTACTTCTGGCTTTGTGTTTAGGGACTATTCCTGGCAGTGTTCATGGGACTATATAGGATACTGGAGAGCAAACCCAGGTCAGCCACATGCAAGGCAAATGCATTACCTGTTGTTATATTTGCTCTGGCTCTCAGAAGCCATTTTTTATCCCCTTACAGTAGAGACATTGAAATATTTTCCATCATTCCTTCTCCTGAAGGAATGTTTGGACTTCTCCTGTCTTCTTGGGCGAACAGGAGTGTGGTTGTGGAGACACCTGGCAGGAATCAGGACTTATCCTGGCTCTGTGCTAGGGGTCAGACAGGGATGCAACCAGGGTTGACTGTATGCAAAGCAAGGACCTGAGCCCCCTGCACTACCTCTCTGGCCCCTCCCATACCCTGAAGCACTAGTCAGCAAGTTCACACTAGCCTTTTGCAAGAGAATGTAAAGCAGCATCCCAGCTTCACCTGCTATCCAGAGTGCGTCTCTGTAGCCCAAGAGGAAGAGAAGAGGTCAGGAGGTTGTGCAGAGCTGGGAAGGGGCGCCTCCTCTCTTTGAGGCGGAGTGATCCCACTCCAGCCCAAATCTGGGACTACAGGAGAACTGCCCATAGAAACTGAGGTGGATGGCTTGGAAAGAAGGGGGCATTCCACTCCAGAGCCCATAGTTTTAGCACCCTCAGGACATTGTCCAAGGTAAGACATGTCTGGGCTTAGGTGATGGTACAGTGGTGTATATGCTTGCCTTGCACTTAGCCAACTTAGGCTCTATCCCTGGCAACCTATATGGTCTCCTGAACCCTATTAGGAGTGATCTTTGAGCACACAGTTAGAAGTAAGCTCCCTAAAAAAAGACATTTCTAGAAGCCCAACTGGGTCATCCCTTCCCAGCCAAACTTGGGCCATGACAGCCATCCCTGGAAAGTGCATACAGCTGTGGCCTCCTCTCTGGGACTCCTGCTACCTTCTCAAGAAGGGATGCAGCGTTAGGCCTCGACCCAGGGGTGTCCCCCTACCTTTGACCTGGGATCCAGGTCTGCATGTTTGTTTTGAATCTTCATCCCAGCCATATGCTGGTGAATCACACATACTTGACGTGTGAAGTGAGCAACTAACTGTGGTTCTGGCCAGAATGGGCATAAAGGAAGTGACGGGCTTTCATGGGCCAGAACCCAGGACAGGACACCTAGAGGAAAGGCTGTGACTGAGTCCCCCACTCACTGGACACTGCTGGGGGCCTTAGGGGTCGCAGAGGCTGTTCTCGATTAATTCAGGAGAGAGACTGGTCAGAGGGAAGGAGTTTCGTCTGAACCTCTGTCTAGCATGCAGGAGCCCTGCCTGGCAGTCTCCTGTGAAACACAAACACACACACACACACACACACACTCACTGGCACACACTCACACACACACAGGGCGCGAAGCCATCACAACACCATCTGTGGACAGACACCAGGGACCTTTGTCGGAAGGAGTGGGGGCACCATGCAACTGAGCATGTGCGTGACCTGCTCCAATCCTTAAAGGTGGGGACAGACCCCGTGGCTGTGTCTCCATAGCTGCAACACTCATTCCTTTGTGCTTCAGTGGACACAGAGCAGCCACCAGCTTCAAGATCGGCTTCAAGCTGGGATTGTGCAGGCTGCAGGGGCAGGAAGAGAAGCGGGCAGACTTGCTGAGGCGGGAGGTCAGTTGGCTCATGAGTGACCACCGGTATGTGAGATCTCCGTGCTCTTGACCTCTCTGTGGCCTTAAGAAAGGATCACCCCACCTTTGGGTGAATTCTCCCTCAGGGCCACGAGTTCCCCAGACCCTGCCCTGGATCCCAGCTACATGGCCACCCTCGCCTCACCCATCCTGTGGGACAGCTCCAGCCTGGGCTACCTCCCAGCACTCAGCCCTACGGTAAGCCTGGACGAGCATAGACCCTTCCCTCTTCCTCTCCCCTCCTGGATCTGCTCCTAGGGCCTTGTCGGGACTCTGAGCAGGGGATTTAAGACCTGCTGTGGGGTCTGGGTAGAGGGACAGACCTCTCTGAGCCTCCCTGTGTGTGAGTAATGGCTTCACCCAAGGAGCAGAGAGAGCAGCCCTGCAGGATGAGGCATTGGATAACCCAGACAGACCCAAACTTTGATGGATTCCACACCTTTTTGAGGTCAGTTGGTACTCCAGGGAGCCTTCCAGATAGGAAGGAATATGCTTGGCTTCTGGCCTTTTTCCAGACCATAAGGAGGCTTTGAGTGCCTTCTGCTGCTTCAACCCCCTAGCCAGAATCCCAGGATCATCCCCAGTAAGCCCAAACATTCACTTGGTGGGTGTCGAGGGGTCCTAAAGTGTGGGAAAGTTGGCCAAGGTCCTGGCTAGGACTAAAAGGCTCCAGTAGTTACAGGGGCCTGGGCAGGACAGAGACTGACCCATCCTCCTTCTCCAGACAGAAACAGAAGATGGAGGTTTGGTTTAAACTTACTGATTTTAGTTTTGGACCAAACTTGGTAGCACTGGGGAGGAGACAACTCCCTTTCGGTGGTCTGGGGTCACTCCTGGTAGTGCCTGGGATGGAACCTGGGTCTTCTGCATGCAGAGCCTGTACTCAGCCCTTTGAGCTCTCTCTACCTTGACGGAGGGGTTGAGTCCTTTGTACAGAGGGTCAGTTAGCCCTGCTGTGACCCAGGGGCTGAGTTTACTTATGGGTGGGGCTCAGTGAAGGAAGGACCTGACACACGCATGACCCTATGTTCTATCCGGGCACTGCAAGGCTTCCAGCACTAGTGACCCAAGGAAAACAAATCACTCGAGGGGTCATGGCCGTAGAACAGTGGTGCTCAGGGGTCACTCCTGGTGATGCTCAGGAGACCATGCAATATTGGGTATCAAAGCTGGGATTCTAGGAATGGGCCTGGAGATCCCGCAGGCAAAGCCTGTCATCCCGACCTCAGCCATCTCTCAAGCCCCAGGGATAAGCGAGTTAATGGAGCTCTTTGCTTCATTCTGTGTTTGGCACCAAGATGTTTTGTTTGATTTTTGTGCCTCACCCATGTGTGCTTAAGACTTACCCTTGGATTTTCACTCAGAGATCAGTCCTCGTGAACTCAGGGTACCTTATGGGGCACCAGGGATTGAACCCAGGTTGGCCATGTGCAAGACCAGCGCCCTACCTGCTGCACTACTGCTCCAGCCTCCTCAAGCTCAGTCCTGACCCCTTCGTTATGGGGCACACAGCCTCTTGGAGGGCTCCTCGGGGAAGGGTGTTTCACCCCTCTCCACCATCCCAAAGCCTAGGGGGTCTTGAATACCAGGCAGGGCTGATGCAGGGAGAGAAGACCCCAGGAATTGGCTCTGCTGTCCTTAAAGAAAGGGAGTTACTTCACCATGCTCCTGCAGGCCAGTCACTTCTCTCTGTGCCACCAACCTTCAGCAGCTGACCTGCGCCTGCTCCCTGACACCTCCACCTCTGCCAGTCTGGACTCTTGGCTTTTTGGAGACCTGCATTTCCATTCTGGCTAAGCCGTTTGTTACTTGTGTGGGCTCTGAGCCTCAGACTCTCCCCCAGACTCACTGGGCATCCTGCTCCTTCCTTCTCTGGGCTATTTGCGGTGCCAGGGCATAAAGGGGTACCCTGTCTCTCCATTTCTCCACAGGCAGCCAAGACTCAGGCTGACTGGATCCCCTTCCCCACGGTGGACATACCAGACCACGCCCACTACGCCCTGGGCTCAGTCATCCTGCTGGTGGGGCTGACAGGGATGCTGGGCAACCTGACGGTCATCTATACCTTCTGCAGGTGTCATGTGGCTTGGGGTAGGAGGGTGGTGGGACAGGCAGACAGGGCAGAACGCAGGGAGAGAATGTGAGGCCAGCTCAGTCCTGGGCCCTTCTGAAGCCAGTGAAGCCCTGGACGCTTTCTTGTCCAGACTTCAAGCTTCAGGCCCAGAGCAGTGGCCGAAAAGGACTCTGGGTATCTGGAGTGTGACAGGCCAGCTGGGCCCGGGGACATCCTGTCTGTGGGTATCTGGAGTGTGACAGGCCAGCTGGGCCCAGGGACATCCTGTCTGTGGGTATCTGGAGTGTGACAGGCCAGCTGGGCCGGGGACATCCTGTCTGTGGGTATCTGGAGTATGACAGTCCAGCTGGGTCCGGGGACATCCTGTCTATGGGTATCTGGAGTTTGACAGGCCAGCTTGGCCCAGGGACATCCTGTCTGTGGGAATCTGGAGTGTGACAGGCCAGCTGGGCCAGGGACATCCAGTCTGTGGGTATCTGGAGTGTGACATGCCAGCTGGGCCCGGGACATCCTGTCTGTGGGTATCTGGAGTGTGACAGTCCTGCTGGGCCCGGGGACATCCTGTCTGTGGGTATCTAGAGTGTGACAGGCCAGCTGGGCCCAGGGACATCCTGTCTGTGGGTATCTGGAGTTTGACAGTCCAGCTGGGCCGGGGACATCCTGTCTGTGGGTATCTGGAGTGTGACAGGCCAACTGGGTCCGGGAACGTCCTGTCTGTGGGACGGGTGTCCTGAGGACAATCTTAAGACCCCTAAGACATTGGGTTGGCCTCTGCCCATTCTGGTCTGCTCGAAGCTCACTCTGCCCCCAGTAGATGGGCTTCCTGCCTCCACCTTGCAAAGTGCCTCAGGGTTCTGGTCACAGCCCTGCAGCCACTGCCCCAGCTTCTCCCTGCTGGCCTGATGCTGAGACTGGCTGTGGACAGGGAATCACTCACTCCATTACCAATTTGCCTCCTCTCTTCTCCTCCCCTCCCCTCCCTTTCCCACCCCTCCCTCCCCACCCCTCCCCTCCTCCTACTTTCTTCTCTCCTCTCCTCCCCTCCCCTCCAAGTCTTCTCTCTCCTCTCCTCTTTACTTTCTTTCTTTCTTTCTTTCTTTCTTTCTTTCTTTCTTTCTTTCTTTCTTTCTTTCTTTTCTTTCTTTCTTTCTTTCTTTCTTTCTTTCTTTCTTTCTTTCTTTCTTTCTTTCTTTCTTCTTTCTTTCTTTCTTCCTTTCCTTCCTTCCTTCCTTCTTCTTCCTTCCTTCCTTCCTTCCTTCCTTCCTTCCTTCCTTCCTTTCCTTCCTTCCTTCCTTCCTTCCTTCCTTCCTTCCTTCCCTTCCTTCCTTCCTTCCTTCCTTCCTTCCCTTCCTTCCTTCCTTCCTTCCTTCCTTCCTTCCTTTCTTTCTTTCTTTCTTTCTTTCTTTCTTTCTTTCTTTCTTTCTTTCTTTCTTTCTTTCTTTCTTTCTTTCTTTCTTTCTTTCTTTCTTTCTTTTTTCCTTCCTTCCTTCCTTCCTTCCTTCCTTCCTTCCTTCCTTCCTTCCTTCCTTCCTTCCTTCCTTCCTTCCTTCCTTCCTTCCTTCCTTCCTTCCTTCCTTCCTTCCTTCCTTCCTTCCTCCCTTCTTTCTTTCCTCCCTCTCTCTCTCTCTCTTTCTCTCTCTCTTTCCTCTTTCTGCTTTTCTCCCAGGCATTATTCAGGAAGCTAGGGACTGACACGGCCTACTGGGGCTGACAGTTTAGTGCTAAGGCCCACTGATGCAGCACTGCTCAGGCTCAGCAGTGCTCAGGAGCCCCCTAGGGTCACACCCAGCAGTGCACAGGAGGTCATGTGGGACCATGGATTGAACTCAAGGTCTCATGTGCACACAACACATGCTCTAGCCCTTGAGCTGTCTCCCTGGCCCTGAAATCTCAGCGCTTCCATCTGGAAAATGGGAGATGGAGACAGAGATGGATGGTTCCAGAAACCAGTTTGAGGGTGTGGCCATCAGCTCCTCTGCTCTCCCACACCTACACAACTGTGCTGAGCAGGGCTCAGGCCACAACATGCTGGGTGAAGGGGACTGTGCTGGGGATGGGGAGCTTCCTAGGAAAGAAAGGGACTAAGAAGCTTGTGAAGAGGCTCTGTCTGAGCATGTAGGAGAAGCCAGCCAAGAGACCTGGGCCTGGCTCAGGGAAGCACAGGCATGCCAGGGGGAGAGGGAGGCTGACAGAGGGAATACAGAGAGACGGAGAGGAAATGGATCAGCCGAACAGCAGCCTCCCTGGGCAGCAGCATGTGGTTCCTGTCCCATAGCCTGGGTGTGTTTCTGTGTACCCTGTACATGCATGTGGGGGGGTTCTGTGTGTGGCTGTGTGTATATGCATATGTGTGCATGCAAGGCAAAGGCCAATGGGTCTGTGTGTCTGTGAGTGTAGTGTGTGTTGTGTGTTTGTGTGTTGTGTCTGTTGTCTATGTGTGTTGTATGTGTCTCTGTGTGTCTCTGTGTATGTGTGTGTATGTGCACATGTGTCTGTGTATCTGTGTTTGTGTGTTGTGTGTCTGTGTGTTTGTGTGAGGTGCCCACAGCACAGACACCTCCCTGACGGTCTCTGATCTTCACAGGAGCAGGAGCCTTCAGACACCAGCCAACATGTTCATTGTCAATCTGGCCATCAGCGACTTCCTCATGTCCTTCACCCAGGCTCCTGTCTTCTTCGCCAGCAGCCTCTATAAGCGGTGGCTCTTTGGGGAGGCAGGTAGGCCCTTGGGGCTCTCTGGGAAGGAGGGAGGAGGGAAAGGCTGTGATGGGGGTGTCCATGGGGGAGGGTAACTGAGGGAAATGGAATTCACTTCTCCTGGGCAGAGTGTGGGTAGCTGCTTAGTTCATGGTGTGACCCAGTTGTGACACAGTCCATGGCTTGTGACTGTGCACCTGTCCCCAAACCTTCGTGGTAAGGAGAGGGGATGGGGGACCTCATGCCTTTCTCTTTCTTTCTTTCTTTCTTTCTTTCTTTCTTTCTTTCTTTCTTTCTTTCTTTCTTTCTTTCTTTCTTTCTTTCTTTCTTTCTTTCTTTCTTTCTTTCTTTCTTTCTTCCTTCCTTCCTTCCTTCCTTCCTTCCTTCCTTCCTTCCTTCCTTCCTTCCCTTCCTTCCTTCCTTCCTTCCTTCCTTCCTTCCTTCCTTCCTTCCTTCCTTCCTTCCTTCCTTCCTTCCTTCCTTCCTTCCTTCCTTCCTTCCTTCCTTCCTTCCTTCCTTCCTTCCTTCCTTCCTTCCTTCCTTCCTTCCTTCCTTCCTTCCTTCCTTCCTTCCTTCCTTCCTTCCTTCCTTCCTTCCTTCCTTCCTTTTCCTTCCTCCCTCCCTCCCTTTCTTTCTTCCTTTATGTTTGGGTCATACCTGGTGATGCTCAGGGGTTACTCCTGGCTCTGCACTCAGGAGTTACTCCTGGCAGGGCTCAGGGAACCATATGGGATGCTGGGGATCAAACCCAGGTCAGCCACATGCAAGGCAAGTGCCCTACCTGCTGGACTATTGCTCTGGCCCCATGCCTGCCTTCCTGGGGAAGTGAAGTGAGGGCAGGCACTGAAAACCACCACCCCAACCCTCCTTTCCCTGGAAGCCTGATGGCTCCCGGCCTGGCAATGAGCTTCGGTGCCCACAGGCTGTGAGTTATATGCCTTCTGCGGGGCTCCTCTTTGGCATCACCTCCATGATGACCCTGATGGCCATCGCGCTGGACCGCTACCTGGTGATCACACGCCCGCTGGCCTCCATTGGGGTGGTGTCCAAGCGGCGAGCAGCGCTGGTCCTGCTGGGTGTCTGGCTTTATGCCCTGGCCTGGAGCCTGCCCCCTTCTTCGGCTGGAGTAAGTGGAATAGGGAGCAGGGAGAGAAACCGGGCGTGTTCAAGGGACTGGAAGGGCGACCTGGAGACTCCCATCCTTAGAGGGTTGGGATGGCAGCTGCCCACTGATGGTCAGAGGGCTACTGGGTCAGAGGGTCAGGGTTGGGGCTTGGACGTCAGCAAGTGGGAGGGTCAGCAGTGGTTTCGCCCACTTCTGGGGCAGGGCCAGGAGCTGACTAGAGGCTGGGGGAGGGAGACCCAGGGCACTGGTGGGTTACGTTCCCCATGGGACTTGGGGGGTGGCTTTTGACCTTTCTTCCTGAGCTGGTGGCCCTGCCAGGATCTGCTGAGATGCTACTCTCACTGCACTGGGCTTGGTTGGGACAGTGTTTGGGGTACCCACACCCCCATTGGATGAGGGCCCTGGTATACCACTATAAAGGCTGAGCCTCTGTTCTGGTTCCCAGGTGCCTACGTGCCCGAGGGCTGCTGACTTCCTGCTCCTGGGACTACATGCGCTTCACACCATCCTTCCGAGCCTACACACTGCTCCTCTTCTGCTTTGTGTTCTTCCTACCCCTGCTCGTCATCATCTACTGCTATGTCTTCATCTTCAAGGCCATCCGGGAGACGGGCCAGTAAGTTGGGCCTGGGGAAAGGGCTAGATGGGGCTGGGGGGCCTCACCGCACTCCCTAGGGCCCCCCACTCCCCTGCCCAGCACTCCCAGCTTCAGACAAACTTGCAGGTTAGGGGCCTAGAAGCCGACCAGAGACTCCAGGGCTGACGGGGAGCACCTGGGCACAGGACTTCTAAGAAATGTCCTTCAGGGACCACAGAGGCTGCTGGGCTGGCGTGATGGAGGCATTTCTCAGAGCAGAGCTGTCTGTGCCAGCAGGGATGATCTTTGCCTGGGTGCCCCTGGGAGACTTACTGTGCCCATGCGGGTGTGACCCACTATCTGTGCCTTCTCTAGGGCTCTCCAGACATTCAGAGTCCATGAGGGTGGCTGCGAGTTCCCTCAGCAGAGACAGCGACTGCAGAATGAGTGGAAGATGGCCAAGATCATCCTACTGGTCATCCTGCTCTTTTGTGCTGTCCTGGGCGCCCTACTCCACAGTGGCCCTGCTGGCCTTTGCCGGGTGAGCAGTGGCTGGGACTGGGGTGCGGGGAAGAGGAAGGCGCCCTGGACAGCGTCTCCTGTCTGGACAGCGTCTCCCGCCTGGCCTCCCCCCTCTGGGCCCAGCCTTGCAGCCAGTTCTCCCTCGGGTGGATTCTCCCTGCCTGGGCCCACTGAGCTGCTGTACTGGCCACTCAGATCCAGCTGAGGGCCTGTGAGTGTCCCAGGTCCCACGGCCCCTCCTGGGGAGTGGGGGTGTGCGTGCATTTTCCTGGTGCCCTGGTTCCTGCACCACCTGGGCTTTGTGTACCCAGTACGGTGTGCTTCTTCCTCCTACCTGCCAGCTCTTTGTGCCTTGGGCCTGGTGGCTTTGGCAACAGCGTAGACATGGGTCAGTAGGGAGAGCTGCTCCTCCTGGAGTGCTTGGGTGGCTCCAGGCCTTGTCCTTGAGTAGGAGCACTCTGGTCCCCCTCTTGAGTCCATTCAAAATGTTCCTCTCCACCAGGATAGGCAGGGGAGTGGAGGGCATCTGAGGTGAGAGTGGGGTAGGTCAGGGGCAGGGCTGAGCAGAGGACAGGCTCTGTCTAAGCAGAGGGGCTGATTGCTGGCGGCTCGGGCTCTCAGGGACAGTGGGGCCTGGTGAACCCTCACTCAGCCTGGCCCCATCTTCCCTGAATTCCTCCTTCAGATGCTCCCCAGTGCTCTGCTCCCCTCCGATCGGAATTACCCCCTAGCACTGTAGGTAGTGACTTACAGCAGGGCTGACTTGGTAGGCTGGGTGGACCCAGGCAGGTGCCCCTGTAGGGCAGAGTTCCCAGGAAGCAGGTTCCTAGAGTCGGAGAAAGCAGGTGAGCTGTTGAGCGTGTGGAGAGGGCCAGCAGGCAAAGGGAAACACTCCCTGCCCCACCTCTCTGTGCTAGGTATGGGCATGTGCTGACGCCCTACATGAACTCTGTGCCCGCTGTCATCGCCAAGGCTTCTGCCATCCACAACCCCATCATCTACGCCCTCACTCACTCCAAGTACAGGTTTGGTGCCCGCCCCCACCCCCCACCCCATCCCGGTCCTGCTGTCCTGCCAGTGGGGCAAAAACTGTCACTGTTCTTGCCTCCTGGACACGCCATGGGCACGCCACCAGGTGGGAGCATACCCACAGGGCATGGGTGGGGCCAGTCTGTTCTCTGCTGCCCAGAGGGCTCAGCTCTAGAGAATATCTGGCTTCCCCGGGCAGCAAGACTACCAGGGGAGGGGGTGTCTCAATTCTTCCCTCTGCCTGGTGGGGTCAGTAACTAGCCGTCCTGCCTGGGCCACTCCCGCCAGCTGGCTGGGCTGGGACTTCCCCACTCACATAGCTGCTGCCCTGTGAGTCCATCGGTAGCCTTCGCCCCAGCACTGTCTCTCTGACCGTGGCACCGTCTGACTCCCCCCACCCATCCCATCACTCCAGTGTGTGTCTGTCCACACAGCCCCAAAGTTGGAGACTTTCTCTACCCAGGCCCCCTGTGTCTTCCCTCAGTGGTCCTGTCTGTCCCTCCACTGGCCCTAAGCAGGTGCCTTTTCCCTGCAGAATGGCCATTGCCCAGTACCTGCCCCTGCCTGGGGTGCTGCTGGGGTGTCAGGCCAGCAGCCTCGCCTGCATACCAGCTACCGCTCCACTCATCACTCCACGCTGAGCAGCCAGGCCTCGGGCCTCAGCTGGGTTTCCGGACGCAGGCGCCAGACATCCCTGGGGTCTGAGACGGAGGTGGTAAGGATGCTGGACTCTAGTGAACTTGGTACCTGGCTGTCCCTTCCTCAGCTAGATTAGACAGAGCATGAGTGTATGTGCGGGAGCGCTTCTGAGACTCAGGTACCCTCAGCAGCACCCAGGGGAGCTGGCAGGAAGAGCCCCTCACAGCCTTTCCAGACATTGTCCCCTCTATCAGGCAGGCTCTGGGGCCAGGGAGGTGATAGGTTGGCCCAAGTTGCCCAGAAGCTAGCTTAAGACTTATCCTTGAAGAGACCAACATTTTGTGAATTAAAAATAATTTTTTTGATCCATACCTGGCAATGCTCAGTTTATTCTTGGCTCTGTGCTCAGGAATCACTCCTGGAGGGACTTAGGGGACCATGTTGGGTGCTGGGATTAAACCGGGATGGCCCCTAAGTTAAAAAAAAAATATATATATATATGATCATTTTGAACCAGAGATATAATATAGAAAATAGGGCATTTACCTTGCACCAGCCAACATGAGTTCAATCCTCAGCACCCCATGTGGTCTCCTGAAGCGGCCACCAGGAGTGGATCCTTGAGTGCAGAACCAGAAGTAAACCCTGAGCACAGCAGGGTGTGGCCCAAAGACCACAAGTGAATAAGTCAATAAGACGAGGCACTCTGCTAGCCCTTGTCAGGGCTCCAGGACACAGGCGGGTGCTCTCAGCACCTCCTCTCAGCATGAAGCCCCCTCCATAGAGCCTCCAACTACTCACAGGCTGCAGCAGGGTTCCTGGCCCAGGACTCACCTCCTCCACATCCTACTGTGCAAGCTTGGGCAGGCCACTCACCCTCTCTGAGTCTCTGCAGCCTCCTTGAAAGGGAAAACATTCATTTTTCCATCCCCAGTGGGCTCAGGTAGCCTTGGATGTCACTGTCAGCTCTAGGAGCCTCTAGCCTGCAGCCTCTGGAGCTGTGCCACCTCCTGACACCCTCGGGAGAGCTCACGGCCCTGTGAGTTTCTGTCACCAGCTTCCCTTCTCTTTCATTTAGCTACAGAGCCCACCAACTCCCTCCACAGTGCTCTTCCAGCAGCCGCTGCCCAGGAGCCTCAGTTGGGGGACCGAGAAGGAGCTGCCCTTGGCCCCTTCTCTGCACCATTGTAGGGAGTGAGGACAAGGAGTGAATCTTATATGGGGACAGAGGCCTAGGTCCTGCTGAGGCTCCTGCCAGCAGTTAGATGCACGGAGGCACACTGCCCCCGACACAAGCATTAATGCTATCCGCAGTGGGGGGGGGAGGACAGAGGGTGGTGGGCAGGGACCAAGTCTGTCTTGCACCCCACATGACTCTCATCTACTCCAGGGCTGGACAGACACAGAGGCTGCTGCTGTGTGGGGGTCAATGAGAGAAAGACCCCACTGTGCTCAGGGTCTAAAGGATGTGGAAACCAAGGCTCCTCATAGCCCTCTGGGACTGGACGCTGAGGATCATGGGAAGGTGAGTTGTCCTGGCACCTGCCAATCTGCTCTGGGGTGGGGACAATGGACAGGTAGCTCTGGAAGTGGCCCCCAAAGGGGACTTGTTCTGGTGCTCAGGTCCCTCTGAGAATCACCCTTCCCTACACCTCCCAGCCTTCCCTTGACCACCTCAGGTCTGGGGCCATTGTGACTACTCAATGCCTCACACAGCCATGGCCCGGGAGGGGGTGTGCTGAAATTGTGCGTGTGATTGCGTGTCCCTGGAGCTGATGACTGCCATGCAGGGATGGATTCGTGTGTGTCAGCATGTGACGCTGAGGGCAATGCTGTCACCATGACCCCCAGGGGCATGGGAGGAGCCTTGTGCGAATGTATGCGCTAAGTAATGAGTGTGGCCGAGCACGGAGGTGAGTGACGGGAGGCTGGACATACCTGGGGTGGGGGTGCTGTAGGCAGTGTGTGTGCTCGCTGCGAGTGCCCAGAGATTAGGCTGTCACCCAGAATACTTGCGGCTATTAAAAGAAGCCCAGCTGTCAGCCCTAGTGTCTGTGGGTCGGAATGTTGGTGGTGATGAGAAAAGTCCGGGGGCTGGAACGCCGGCAATGCATGGGAAGTTGCCTTCTCACCTGACCCTCCCGGCCCTGCCCCTCGGCTTCTACATGGAACCCCCCAGAGCCGCTGGACCCCCAGCTGACCTAGAGGATAGAGCTACTCTGGGTTCTGTTAACTTAGTTTCCAAGGACTTTCCTGTCTTTTTCCCCAAGGCAGCTCTATTCATATCCCAGAGAATAGGAGCCCCAGGCCGCCACTCCCTTCTGTGGTGAAGTTCCATCTCCAAAGTTCCCAGTGCTGAGAGCAATGCTTCCCTGATGCTCCATCCCCGCCTGGCCCTGAACCCAGACTGCACAGCCAGCCCCAGCCCCCAGCAGACCCAGGCCAGGATTCAGGGGCCACATGGTGCCTTCCTGGGGGCAGGGGTTGGGGGTCCCGGGCACTGGGCAGAGGGGAAGTGTGTGGGTAGTCCCTGACCGTGTGTGCTGAGCACTGTCATCAGTGAGTGCATGCTGAGGGCAGAGCCTAGGCCCCAGGTGGGAGTGTCAGTCAGGGCCATCCTTAGGGAGCCCGGGGAGACGAGGGCTGGGTCAGCTCTGCTGGGACTGCGGGAGTCCAGCATGACTGCTGCGAGCTGCAGGGACCAGGCTGTGGAGGGGCCTGGAGGCCAGGCTGCTTTAGTCAGAGCCGGGCTGGGGGTCACTGAGAGGAGAGCGGAAGCAGAGGGTGGGGGTGAGGACCAGCTCAGCGATCATCCTTGGGAGTCGTCCCGCCGGTCCCACCGTCCAGGCCACATGGGTATCATCCTCCAAAAGGCCCATCCGACACAGACAGGACATAATCTGGCCCTTCCATGCCCGCTCCCTTCCCACTCCAGGACCCTCTACTCAGAGGGCAGGGGGGAGCCGACTCCCAATGGACACAGACCTGTGTTTCTTGTTTGCAGACCACGGGGCTGCTCCCGAGTCCAGCATGTAAGGCTCTCTTCGGAGATGTCCAGCTCCCTGGCGTCCCAGTGACACACCCTCTGATCCCGAATTCCCCTGGGGCCACTGTGCCAGATTCACGGCCCTGCACCGCCACACTCCTGCCTAACCCAGTCTTCTGCACCCACGTTGCCTCTGGGCAGCTTAAACCCTCGGATCCCTCAGAGCAGCCCTGGAGTCGCCGCCTCCTCGGAGGCTGTGTGCTCCGATTGTCCAGGCGGTGACAATGGGGATGGCTCTGCAGGACACACCAGCGATTTAGAAGCTGCCTTTGCACCTGGGCTGGACAGCACAGTGGCTCAGGAAGGCTGGCACCACCTCCCTCGCCACTGCCCGAGGAAGCCTAGGGCGGACAATCCTTCACGTGCTGGAAACTGCCACGCCCCTCGCAGACGGTGCCCCCTGAGACCACACTCATCTATGCGCACTTCCTTTGCATGTGCTCTAAGGACTTCGTGTGCACCATGGACTCGAGCTGTGTCCAGGCGGGGGTCTAGGCACATTCGGGACTGCACCTAACAGTCTAACTGACTTTAACAAGCGAGGAAAATAAAAGCAGATTTCCTTGAATAAGATTGGGCTCTACCTATGGCGGCACAGCAAGGCTGGCCTCTGCTGCCCAGTGCATCTCTTCCACTACCCTATGTTCCCCACCTTGTCACTGTCGCTCCTGAAGCCCCCACCTCCAGCTGCAAGGGGCGCCCAGGATGGGGGTGGGGGACAAAAATTAGGCGTGCCTCACCCTAACTCTGCACAAGCTGCTGCTATCAGGAAGCATCTTCCTCCCAGCCTATGGGTACCAGCTGCTCTCTGACTGCCCTGGGGCCTCCCCAGGAGGCAGATGGCAGCAGGCTGGCCTTCCCTTTAAGAGGCATCCTTTGCGCTACCCCTCCCCTTTCCCCAGAGGCAGCACCAGGCATCAGGCGGTGCCCAAGTCCGGAGAAAGAGCCTGCAGCTCCAGGTACAGCCTAGCCCCTACCCAGCAGACCCCAGCCAGGGGACCCCTTTTCTCTCCCTTACTGGTCACTCACTATAGCTAGGTCCTCCCTGGCCTGACTAGATGGACATGCCTAGGAAAGAGGATAGACCGGCCTGGGCAGGGTGGACAGCATGGGCCCAGGGGCAGGGCAGGTTCCTGGGAGGGCAGGGAAGGGTGGGGGTAGCTGCTTCCTGCTGGAGGCAAGAGCAAAGTGTGCTAGGCGCGAGGTGTCTTCCAGGGCATTCCTTGTGATACTCTGAGTGCTGGAGCTCACCAGGGTTACACCCAGTAGTGGGGGGGTGGCAGGGCACTGCCAAGGAGCTAATCCAGGCCTTGCAGTCAGGGCCTGTGTCCCAGTCCTCTGGGCTCTCTCCCCAGCCCCTCGACCTGAGCTTCCTGCTTTGGGCAACGCTCTCACAGCCCCTGTGTGTGGTGACTCCTTCTACCACACGCACTGTATAGGCCAATCCCAGGCCATGAGGCTGAAGCCTGCCAGCCAGAGAGTCATTTATACTCACGCCTGTACCGCATCCTCAGGGTCCAGCCTAGAGCACCACGCCCTCCCCAGGGTAGTGTCCAAGCCTCAGTTTCCGCAGTTTCCACCAGAGTGGACCTTGATCTACCTAGAGGCCATCCAGGGCCTGGTGTCTCTTCTGGGGAAGGGCTCAGGGAAGGATCTTGGCACAGAGGCTACACCGGCAGGCGAGCTGAGGGGCCTCAGCCCCCACCCAGAACATCCTGTCTCTGGATTAGAGCTTGAACACGCTGCACACACTTCCCCTCCCTGCTTTCCTGTCCCGAGTCCCAGCAGCTGAGCAAATGGCATCTCCCCCTCCTCCTGACCCTACCATTCCTGTGTAAAGGGCATGGGGGCCTGGCGCACATTGCTGGCAGCTGGAGCTTTCCATGCTGCTGTCAACTTTTCCAGAACACAAACGAGGCAGGAGAGCCAGGAATAACTGCTGGGCCCCAGAGGGTCTGGAGAGGCCGGGCCTACCCCGAACCTGCTTTCAGACTCAGTGCCAACAGGTACGGGGAGGGCCCACTGCTCCCTAGTTGTTCCTGGCATTGGCAGCGCCAGAGGCCTAGGGAACCCGTTATCTGTCACTAGTCTGTCCCCTCAGAATGACCCCCACTTCCCGTGGGCCTTGGCTCACCCCCTGTGTGACCTTGGAGAAGTCAACGAGCCTCTCTGAGCCTTGGTTCCTGGGGCCGAGGCATCTGCCTCTCAGGATGGGACAATGGCATGGAAGGAACAGGAGCCGAACTTGGCTGTGCCCAGAGCTGCTACTATCATTATGATTATCTTTATGGCTGGGCAGCCCTGGGCCCACTGCCAGTCTCCTGGGCTGAAGCTCTGTCCAGAAGCAGCTAGAGGCTGAGCGCGGTCAGCAGGACTCCACACTGGATAAGGCCCACCCTCACGGTCCTCGGCAGGGAGCAAGAGCCCGCGGGGGCCGGAGAGACGGGACAGTCACAGGCCGCGCACACAGCAGGCCTCAGTTGGGGCCCCAGCATCTGGTCCCCAAGTGCTGCTAGGGGTAAGCCCTGAATGTAGATTCAGAAACCCTGAGCACCACGGAGCGTGGCCCTCCCAAGCCCACCCTGTCACCAAAAGAGAAGAAAGCAAAGCCCCTGCCCAGGCTTTTCTGAGCAGAGAAGTGGGTGGGGCTGAGCGGGGGAAGACACAGCTGAGCTCCCCAGGGGGGGGGAGTGGGCGAAGCCAGGAACACTATCACTAACCTGGCCCGGCCCTCTTGCGCGTCCTGGCAAGGGGTGCCGGCTGCTGGACACCCTCCCCAGGGGCTATATTAGCCTCGTGAGTCACAGAGGACCGGCTGGGAGGCCACAGGCAGGCGGGCCCAGTGTAGGGTTACAGTCCATTTATGGGCGCAGCCGAGGGCAGATATCAGTGTCGATGACATTCATTCCCAGCTATTCTTAGGAGCTGCTCAGAGCTGACCAGGCAGCAAGGGACGAACCAGTCAAGGTCTGGGGTCGGGGCAGGGTGAGGTCGGGGCTGGGACGCAGGTGCCCGAGAACCCTCTCACCTCACTCCTCTCGCCTGTCCACAGAACTGACCGCATTCAGCACCAGCATGTCCTACAGCGTGACCCTGACCGGCCCCCGGGCCCTGGGGCTTCCGCCTGCAGGGGGCAAGGACTTCAACATGCCCCTCACCATCTCACGGGTGAGTCTGCCCTGCCCGCAGCCTTTGACCCAATAGAGGCAGGATGCAGTGGAGGGAGGTGGAGTGTATCCAGCCGTCCCACCCTCCTGGGGGCTCTCAGCAAATGCCCATTCTTATTTCAGGGGGGGGGGCTGGACAGAGCCCACCAGACAGTACCAGTCACTGTGGAACAGCCGGTTAGGCGATGAGGGAAGGCCGAGCTGGGGGCTAGGCAGGAAGAGGGTAAGCGCCTTCTTCAGCCCTCGCAGGCAGGGTGGGCTCAGGGTACCCCGAGTGGCGCATCTCCGCAAAATGGACAGCTACTGGGGGAGAGAACAGCCTTAGCAGGGAGGGTGCATGACAGGCAGACAGACGGACGGACGGAGGGGAGACGGTGCAGGCCCATTTGCCAGGCCGAGGGCTGTGCTGGTTGCGTGGGCTCTAGGCCTGCTTAGCCCCGAGCCCAGATAGCGGCCTCGTCTGTTCCCTGTCTTCCTGCATCTGCCAGAAACCTCACCCTGGCCAGCCGCCTCGGCCTGGGACTCCCTCCCTCACCAGGGCCCTGCTGTCTGCCTCTCTGTCTTGCACCACCTTGGACCCTGGAGAACTGGTCCGTGGGTTTGTAGTGTCTGGAAGCGGCACTGCCTGATGGGGATGTGCTGAACTCTGGAAGCTGAGCAGCTCTCTTGCCCCAGGAGACCCGGAGCCAAGAGGCAAGAAGCTAGACCTACTGCAGAGGACGAGCTCTCTGAGGAGGGGGCTGGGTTTTCAGCATGGCTGTGAGCCCCAAGCCGGGCCCAGCCCAGGACAGAGCAGGTGATCAGGCATTCTGGTGAAGTTTGGGACCTCCCAACAGCAATGACGGAGCAGGGGCCAAAGGTGGCTGGGGGTGACTGTAGGGGCAAGAGAATAGGACTGAGGGTGGAGCCCCCTCCCCTCAGTGTTACGGTGGGAGCAGGGGCCAGGCTGCTGGTTATCTCGGTACTGGGCAGGTCTGTCTGGTTGACTGTCTGCCTGGAGATAAGGAGACAGTGTCCATCTGTCCATCCTTCCCTCCTTTCTTCCCTTCCTCCCTATCTCCTTCCCTTTCTTTCCTTCTCTCTCCTCTTCATTTCTCCTTCCTTCCTTCCTTCCTTCCTCCTTCCTTCCTTCCTTCCTCCTTCCTTCCTTCCTTCCTTCCTTCCTTCCTTCCTTCCTCCTTCCTTTCTTCCTTCCTTCCTTCCTTCCTTCCTTCCTTCCTTCCTTCTCCTTTCTCTCCTCATTTCTCCTCATTATTTTGTTTGTTTTAATTTGGGGCCACACTTGGATCTTCTCAGTGCTTACTCCTGGTTCTGTACGCAGGGATCACTCCTCGCAGGGCTCAGGACTCTATATAGGGGCTCTGGAGTTGGAGCCCGGGTTGACCATGTGTGAGGCAAGCCCTCCTACCTGCTGTGCTGTCACTCCAGGCTGCCTGCCCCTCTGTGTGTCTTTCTCTCTTCTGTCTCTATCACTTTCTTGGATCTTTCTCAGCACTCACTCCAGGCTGTGCTTGGTGCTTAGGGGACCATGAGTATCGGGTTGAACAGGGCCTCCAGTGCTTCGAGCTGCTTCTCTCTGAGGGAGAGTTTCTTCTCTAGAGCAGGAAGACCAGCCTGGGGGAGGGGGACAGAGTCATGAGGGACAGTCAGCAGGCAGGGGGCAGGATGGGGTGGACTGAAAGGTGGTTGGCTGGGGGGAAGGAGGAGAACATCTGTGCTGAGGTGCAGTCTTAGCTGTGAGGAATTGGGGAGACCCTAAGAAGCAGCAGCCTCACTCCAGGGGTGCCATGGAAACAGCACAACCCTCCTTGCTCTTCTTTCTGCTGGAGTTCTGGCTCAGCTGTCCTGACTTGCTGCTCTGGAGAGCGGGGCCTGATGACTTGGGTGCATGTGGCTTTTGCATCCCTCAACCTCTTGGTCACGCAAAAGGCAGGGCCCCTACCCTTGCTCTCCTGCTCTACAGGCCCCGTGTCTGGGACTGAGCCTAGGTCCCCCTGAGCCCCACCATCCTCCAGGATTCCTGCCATCTCAGTGGGGAGAAACGAGCCCCCGGGAGCAGCACCCAGGATAGCCCATGATCTCACCCGGGTTCAATGCACCACCTGGCCCCTGCCAGCCCAGGTCTTAAATTGCAGCACAGAGGCCTTTAGCTTCATGGAAGAATGTACTAGAGTGTCCTCAGAATTAGGAGGGAGTTTGGGATGTGGTGGGGCCTTAGCTGCATGGAAGAATGTCCTCAGTGCTTAGAGGGGTGTTTGGGATGTGGTGGAGCCAATGACTTGGGGGGACCGGGAGGAGCTTTTAAAAAATAGAGCCTGAAGCTTAGGCAGGGCACTGGGGATGGGCAGAATGGTTTGCTGGCTTCCTTCAGGGGCACAGGTCACATGACCAAGGCCATGGAGAAAGATGGGCAGGGCACTGGACCTCCCCTGGACCTGGAGCGTCTTTCCTTCCTTCCTTCCTTCCTTCCTTCCTTCCTTCCTTCCTTCCTTCCTTCCTTCCTTCCTTCCTTCCTTCCTTCCTTCCTTCCTTCCTTCCTTCCTTCCTTCCTTCCTTCCTTCCTTCCTTCCTTCCTTCCTTCCTTCCTTCCTTCCTTCCTTCCTTCCTTCCTTCCTTCCTTCCCTTCCTTCCTTCCTTCCTTCCTTCCTTCCTTCCTTCCTTCCTTCCTTCCTTCCTTCCTTCCTTCCTTCCTTCCTTCCTTCCTTCCTTCCTTCCTTCCTTCCTTCCTTCCTTCCTTCCTTCCTTCCTTCCTTCCTTCCTTCCTTCCTTCCTTCCTTCCTTCCTTCCTTGATCTGGGGCCACACCTAGCAGTGCTCAGCTCTGTACTCAGAGGTCACTCACAGCAGTGCTCAGGACTCCATGTGTTACCAGGCATGTACCCTGTGTGGAGCCATGCACGTCCTGCATGCTAGGCTGCACTTCACTCCAACGGAACCCTCTCACCAGGCCCTGGTCATCAGCTTCTGTGTGGCTTCTGATGACTGGGACTTGGGTGTTCCAACCCATGGCTCTGGCCAGGCATGGCCGCCTCCCCTCTCACCATGCCTGTGGTATTTCTGTTGCCCCTAAACTGCCCCCCCTCCCCCCAGGGGATGCAGGCCCAGAGTTCTCTGAAGGGTCACTCCTTCCATCTGGCCGTGCCCCAGTCCCCATGGTGGTCACTGGCCACTGGGCCTCTGCTACGGGGTCCAAGCTGCGTTGCGCCATGGGGGACTAGCAAAGGCCGGGCCTCTCCTCTCAGGAGCAGCCCCTGAGCCCCCCGCAATGCCCTTTGGGTCCTGCAGGGGTTGCAGCAGGCCGAGCTGAGGTAGCCACTCACTCCAGAGCCGCCTGAGCTCACATCAGCACAGCTGCTCTGGTGCCTTTGACAGCTGCCCCTAAGCCTTAACCTTGCCTCTTGGGCTAGTAGAGGGACAACTAGTAGAAAAGCACCAAGTAGGGCCTGCCCTGTCACCTGCAGGCTGGGTGGGGCCCCACAAACCCCTGGCATCAACCTTGGGGCAACAGCAAGCCCTCCAGGCCTCTGTGCAGTGGGGAAGCGCCTCCATTGATCTGAGACAGGTGCAGCTGAGCCTGCAACACGAGCTGCCCTCTCAGGGCACCCTCCACCCAGTCCCTTGTCCGGCTCCAGGAAGTGGGGGAGGGTGGGAGCAGATTCAAAGCCCAGCCCCAGGCCTGGCCAGAGCAAGGCCTTGTCCCTGGGTGCTTGCCTAGAGAAGGGGCTTGTGCTTGGGTTTGGCACTGTTGCCTGCAGTGGCTGCTTCACTTTTAGGAAGTCAAAGCCAGGATAGGCTGACTGGCCTGTGGGCGCAGGGGAAGCCAGCAGGGGACCCGGTGTGGGGAGGTGGAGTCTGCCCCTAGGAGGGCTTGTCTCTGCTCCATGACCCACCCCGCCTTCATCCTTGCCAGCACCCCAGCTCAGAGGCCCCTGCCCGTTTGCTTGGTGCTGGTGCCTAGGGACTCAGAGGACAGAGGGCCCCCAGGGAGTGGGAGGGGGACAGGCTGAAACTATTCTGGGGCATCTGTGTTGATGATTCCTGGAATTCTGAGGTCGCGGGAGCAGGCTGTGCCGGTTCTTGGGCAGCACCTCGCAGTGCTGACAGACCTTGCTGTTTATAGCCGCTGAAGGTCAGGTAAGCCTCCTCAGAGCCGTGGGGCCCTCCTCCTGGCTGAAGGAGAACAGCCCTAGGTTACAACAGTGCATTTGGGGAGGACCCCCACCCATCCCTCTCCAACAGCTTTTCTCTTTCCTGGCTCCTCCATCCAGTACTCAGAGCTCTCCCTGACCCCTGAGGGCCCTGAAGGAAGGAGGCCTGAGACTGGACAGCGTAGGGAGCTGGGCTCGAGGGCTGGGCCAGGACACAGGATAAGGGAACCGGCTTGAACTGCCTCCAGGGCTCCCTTAGGCTAAATGCATTGTGGAGAGCAAATGTGAGGGACCTGAGTGAGGTCTGGGCCTCTGGAGAGCCCTTCGGCCAGGGAGCTGTCCCTTATCCTCAACTGTCTTCTCTGTATGGTTGGCAGGAGCCGATAGTGATGGCAGAGACCCAGTTCAGTTCCACATTCCCACCTCCCACAACTTGGCTTAGGAGATGGAACCAAGTGTAGGCCCAACCATGGCCCAGAGCTTTCTGGAGCCCCTGACAGGGAAGGGCTGGTGGGCACATTCTCCTGGGGACATCCCAGCATGGCCAGGACTGTGGGCCAGGGCAAGAGGAGAGACCAAGAGCATGAAAGTTAGAGAGTGCACAGGGAGAGAAGAGGCAGAGGAGACTCAGGCTAGGAATGTGGCCAGCTCTTGAGTAAACCGGTGACCCCCCAACTTTGGGCACAGGGAGGTAATGAAGCATGTGGGATGGTGGGGAGCTAAAGTCAGATGGGCTCAGAATGGTAAAGCAGGACCTGCTGTCTTTGCCTTATGGCATGGATCTGCCATTAAAGGTTCTTTGGAGAATTCTATTTTTTTATTGCTACTGAAAATGATTTTATTAATTTATCCCACACCCCAGTTTTTTGGCATTATCCAAAATTTTTTTTCTATAGATTATTGCAATATTAGATTAAGACTGACAGAAAAATTACTGATGACAATAATGTAAAAAGTGTTCTGGTATTCCTCAAATTCTAGGTGGTATTGGGATTTACAAGAGTTTTTGCAAGTTAAAATGCTCACTTTTTTAAAAAAGATTTAATTATATTTTAATTACGTTAAAAACTTGTAGCACTTGTATCACTTCCCGTTGATCATCGATTTGCTAGAGCTGACACTAGCAACATCTCTATATGTCCTGTCACATGCTAGTGTAGCCCAAGGGCATCTGCTTGCTCCAGGAACATAATGAGCTTCAAACCATTCCATCAGGTCATGGGAATGAGGTTTATAATTGTTACTGGTATTTGGCATTTCAATTATGGCACAGGTAACTTGCCGGGCTCTGCTGTGCGGGTGGGATACTCTTTTTTTTTTAAGTACTTTATTATACCACAGTGATAAACAATCACAAAGATACACAATTAAAAAGTTCATACCTGGGTTTTGGTCATACAGTGTTCCAGCACCCATCCCTCAACCAGTGCCCATCTCCCACCACCAACTACCCAGTTCCCTCCCCCTCCCCCAGCCCGCCTCCATGGCAGGTTCCCCATTTCTTTTCCCTTTCTCTCTCTCTCTCTCTCTCTCTCTCTCTCTCTCTCTCTCCCCTTCCTTCCCTCCAGACTATGGACTATAGAACATACATTAAAGGGTTGTCATGTGTATACTTTTGCCTCTATTTAATGCTCAGTTCTAGGTTGGCACTAGTACCCTCGACACTTGTCAGCACACTGTTCCATTCTCTGTCCTACCCAGCCTCTGACTCCTGCACGTTTGAGACAATTTCCACTCTTGACAAGACCTCCTGATACAAGGTCATGTTTCACTTGACCTTGGATATTGGCATCACAATATGTACATATATATCTATGCCATGCAAATAAATGCAGTCATTCTGTATCTGACTCTCTCCTTCTGGCTAATTTCACTCAACATAATCTTCTCCATGTCCATCCATTTATAGGCAAATTTTATAACTTCATTTTTCCTAATAGCTGCATAGTATTCCATTGTGTAGATGTACGAAAGCTTCTTTTATCCAGTCATCAATTCTAGGACACGCTGGTTGTTTCCAGATTCTGGCTATTGTGAATAATGCTGCTATGAACATAAAAGTAGGGATGGTGTTTCCTCTGCGTATTTTTGGCTTCCCAGAGTAAATTCTCAGGAGTGGTATGGCTGGGTCAAATGGGAATTCAATTTCTAGTCTTTGGAGGAATGTCCATATTGTTTTCCAGAAAGGCTGTACCAGCTGGCATTCCCACCAACAATGGATGAGTGTCCCCTTTTCCCCACATCCACGCCAGCACTTGCTGTTCTTGCTCTTTTGAATATGTGCCAGTCTCTGTGGTATAAAATGATTTCTCATTGTTGTTTTGATTTGCATCTCTCTGATGATTAGTGATGATGAGCATTTTTCATATGCCTTTTGGCCATTCGAATTTCTTCCTTGTCAAAGTTTCTGTTCATCTTTTCTCCCCCATTTTTTTATGGGGTTGGCTGTTTTCTTCTTATATAGCTGTACCAGTGCCTGATATATCCTGAATATTAACCCCTTATCAGATGGGTATTGGGTGAATATTCTTTCCCATTCTGTGGTCTGCCTTTGTATCTTAGTCACTGTTTCTTTTGAAGTGCAGAAGCTTTTTAGTTTCATGTAGTCTCATATGTTTATCTTTTCTTCTAGTTGCTTTGTTAGTGATGTTTCACCTTTGAAGATGCCTTTAGCTTCAAAGTCGTGGAGGGTTTTTCCTATATTTTCTTCAATGTACTTTTATGGATTCAAGTCTGATATTGAGATCTTTAATCAATTTTGATCTGATTTTTTGTGCAAGGTGTTAGACACAGGTCCAAATTCATTTTTTACATGTTGCTGCCCAGCTTTCCCAACACCACTTGTTGAAGAGGCTTTCCTTACTCCATTTTGGACTCTTTGCACCTTTATCAAAGATTAAATGATCATGTGTTTGAGGTTGGGTGTCAGGATACTCAATTCTATTCCATAGGTCCACAGGTCTGTTTTTATTCCAATACCATGCTGTTTTAATTACTACTGCCTTGTAGTACAGTTTGAAGTTGGGAAAGGTGATTCCTCCCATCTTCTTTTTCCCCGAGGATTGCTTTAGCTATCCTTGGGGGGTTTATTGTTCCATACAAATTTCAGGGGTGTTTGGTCAATTTCTTTGAAGAATGTCATGGGTATCCTTATAGGGACTACATTGAATCTATGCAGAGCTCTAGGGAGTATTACCATTTTGACAATGTTGATTCTCCCTATCCATGAGCAGGGAATATGTTTCCATTTCCTTGTGTCCTCTTTTATCTCTTGGAGCAGTATCTTGTAGTTTTCCTTGTACAGGTCCTTTACACACTTGGTTAAGTTGATTTTCTGTGGCACAATTGTGAATGGAATAGTTTCCTTAATATCACTTTCTTCTCTTTCATTATTTGTATATAGGAAAGCTACCGACTTTTGGGTGTTGATTTTGTATCCTGCCACTCTACTATATGTGTCTATTGTTTCTAGGAGTTTTTGGTAGAGAGTTTAGGGTTCTCTAGGTATAATATCATGTCATCTGTGAATAATGATAGCTTGACTTCTT
>JAJIBD010021157.1:0-55641 GCA_021461705.1 Cryptotis parvus
AAAAATAAAATAAAATGAGAATAATACCATTATTTAAATAACTTTTATTCTGTGTACAACGAATTATTTTGTTATGCTGCTATTGTTTTTCTTTTACTTTCATTGTTATGTTTCTAACCATGGAATTGATTAGATTCATGAGCTTTTTTATTATGGATATTTATGTGCTTTGTCTATGATTTATTTAGTATCGATGTAAGAAGACATAGAAGAATTGTCTCGCTTCTCTCTGTCTCTTTATCTCTTTATATCTGCATATATCTGCTTTTGCTTCAGAATCTCTGTCACCCAGCACAGATAAAGGTCATTTGTATACATGGAAAAATGACAATGTCTTCTCGATCTTTGACTTCTAGGTTCCTAGACTGAGGAAAAATGTATTGCCTATGTTTAAGCCAGTCAGACTATAGTATTTTGTTATAATCCTGCCCTTTGCTTCTGGCAGTCATGAACCTAAGGTCTATGTGTGTAGGGGATCTACACATGTGTGAGGATCTACACGTGAGGGGATGTACATGTATGTGAAGATCTACACGTTATGTTAGGATCTACATGTGTGAGGATGCCCTCGTGGGTGGGCTCATAGTGCATGGGGCCTTCGCCTTGAGTTACGGGAGCACTAAATAAGCCAGGTCTGTCTGTTAGGCGAGGGGCAGATGCCTCACCAGACCGATCGTCCATGGTGTGTCCGTGCGGTGGGCTCAGCTGTGTGATTAGTGCCAATCTGTGCCAGCCCGGTGTGGGACATTTACTTGGAGCTATGTGGCAATGCCACTAAGGGAACTGGGATTTGAGCTGGCTCCCAGGAGGGGCATCTCTGGAGCAAGACAAGTGTAGTTTTGGCTGGGCGCTTGGGGCCACGCCACCTGCCCAGAACTGAGCCCGACTGTCCAGGAGTGAGGTCAGCGTGCAGGGAGGGGACTGGGCTCAGCTGCCGCTCAACGAGTGCCCCGCTCCCACAACTACCCATCTGTCGGGTTCGGAAGCCCTGCACTGTGTCCTGTGCTGGCTTCTGTTTACTCCCCCTTCCACCCCCTCCCGCCCCCGCCCCCTCTTTCCACCCTCTGAATACCGCTTTCTTCTCATTTTATTTTTTTGGCTTTTGGGCCCTGCCCAGTGATGTCCAGGGGTTACTCCTGACTCTGAACTCAGGGACCCTATGGGATGCTGTGAACGAAACCTGTGTCAGCGTGTGCAAGGCAAAATGCCCTCCCCCACTCTGGCCCCACATTCTTTTAAAACATTTTAAGTCCCTGTAGCTTGGAGTCATTTCACTCTGTGATCCCTTCCCCGGTCTATTACTTTATTTCCTCTCCAGATTGAGTCTTCAAAATGGCCCTAAGGTTTGGGGTGGGTTGTGAGGGGTTTCCTGGAGTCATGTTCAGGGAGCTCAGGGGCCCTTCCATGAGACAGTGCTTGGCCCTGGGCACAAAGATCCCCATGGAGCTTGGGGGCACTCACTGTGGTGGCAGAGATGAAACCAGCTCGCTGGTGGGGCGGGGACAGATCCCGCTCGGCTTTACTCCTCAGAGACTGAGACTGGCATTTCCTGCAAGGCCAGCCTGGGGCCATCCCTGCTTTATCCCACCTCTCCCCAGTTAGGATCTGGTGCTTGGAGGTGTCTCAGGGCCATATCCTTTCCGTGCAGAACTCTGGATCTCTCCAGCCACATTTATGACTTACGTGGTTTCAAAGGAAACCTTGGATATGTCTCTAGTGATTTTCCCAAGAGGCTTGTGGTTCTTTGATCTCCAGGTTTTTATTTTGGTTGTTTTGGGGCCCTGGCAAGCTACCCATGTAGTATTTGATATGCCAAATACCAGTAACAATTATATACCTCTTTCCCATGACCTGATGGAATGGTTTGAGGCTCTTTATGTTCCTGGAGCAAGCAGATTCCCTTAGGCTCTACTTGCATGTGACAGGACATATGGAGATTTTACTGGTGCCTGCTCAAGCAAATAGATGATGAACGGGAAGACAAGTCACAAGTGAAGAAGTGACCTGAAATGATTAATACAGGATTCAAGTGAGCCAAAAAATAAGGGAATAAAATGAAACATGAACTCATATAATCATACCAATAAAATAAATAAATCTACGAAAGTAAAAAGCTCTTCCCTACAGTGGGAACCCATTAATAAAGTAGAATTGAAGATGGTATTAGAGGTCTGTCTTGCAAGTATGGCAGCAGTAGGTAGAATGATCAGTGGATGATGACCAAATTTTAATCCTGAAGTATTTTCCCACCTTTGACTTATTAGTTCAGATGGAAGAAATGAAATTGCTGTGAAAAAACTCATCTGTACTTTCCAGCCAAACATAATATCATTGACAGTGGGGCAGAGAGACGCCATGGCCCCTGGAGAACACAGTGTTGGTGTATGGACTGTTCTACCCTGTGCACTATGGAAAGAATATCAGATACTAAATGGCTCTGCAAACAATGCCTTATGAGTTCAATCATAAGGAAATATCAGATTCACCCAAATACCAGAGACTCACAGACATGGGGCAGAGCTGCTACTTGCTCTCCCTGTGCCCAGCTGCTCACGAGGTGCCCAGGAGGGATGGCGGGTTCTAGCCCTGGCAAGCCACCGCAGCAGAGCCTTGCAACAAGCCAGACCACCCCCCCCTCTCCATGAGGGCCTCCATTTTCCACATCCGGACTTCTCTCTCGTCAGAACTCCACCCAGCAGACCAGCCTATCGCCACCGCGCGCGGTTCATCAATAAATGCTGGACTTAGAGATGACTACAAGAGTATGCTACCTGCATGGCAGAGCCTGGCAAGCTACCCGTGTTGTATTTGATATGCCAAATACCAGTAACAATTATAGACCTCATTCCGGAATGAATTGAGGCTCTTTATGTTCCTGGAGCAAGCAGATGTCCTTGGGCTCTTCTAGCATGAGACAGGACATATGGAGATGTTACTGGGGCCCGCGCTCAAGCAAATTGATGATGAACGGGAAGACAGTGATACAGTGATACCCAAATACCAGGAACAACCTGTGTTATTGGGACGTGGTGAAAAGGGAATCCTTATCCACCACTGGTGTGAGTGTTGTCTGGTTCTGACCCTGATGGAAAACAGATTGGAGGGTAATCAGTAAATTTAAAATTGAGCTCCTATATTACCCAACTATTTCACTTCAGGTATCTCTCCCCAAAAAAGAAAAACATTCATTCAAAAATGTCTGCACACCATTATTCATTCAACATTCAGCGCAATAGCTGAGGCTTGCACTTAACCTGGCTGTCTACTGTCATGTAAGTGGATCATGAAGATGTGGTATACACAATAGAATGCTACATAGCTCTGAGGAATGATGAACTCATGAAATTTGCTGCAACATGGATAGACCGAAAGAAATGTTAAATAATGTAAATTATTTACATTTACACAGGATATCAAAAGATAGATGAGAAGAAATGGGCTCCAGGTTAGGGGATTAAGGTACAAAGGCAGTATTGAGGAATGATAGCCCCAAGTATTCAAACCACAGACTCAACAACACTGACAAAAAGAGACCAGACTTTAGCAACCAAACTTAGAAAAGTGCCTGTCAAGAGGGCAGGCTGGGAGCTGGGGATTGTAGGAGGGAATTCGGAACCATTGGTGGAGGGACGTTCACACTGTAGTGCAATTGAAGCTGCTATATTATATGTCTAAAATTATGAATAGCTTTGTAAATGATGGTGCTTTAATTAAAAATATGGTTAAATAATTTTAAAATAAATTTAGAAAAGAAAATGATCTGTATTTTTTAAAATCCAAAATAAAAAAGATAGACACAGAATGTCTCCAGATTAAAGGATTGCCAACTTTATGTATACAACAGCACATCGTGGATCATATGATGATTCTATAAAAGCAGTTATGAAGGATGTTACTGAGACAGTTGACAAAATTAGGATATTGTCTTATTCAATAGTCTTGTTTCTGTGTTGAATTTAGAGGTATTTATCCTTGTTTTTATCAATTCTTAGATAGCAGAGCATAGCACATTATATAAATGGACGGGAGAGAAAGAATAGAGAAGTGAAGTGGGAAAGCTTATACAAAATGATTAATTTTGATAAATAATATGCAAGAATTGTTTATACTTTTCTTTTGGGTGGGGGCACAACCAGGTGGGCTTATACCCAGACAATACCCAGCTCTGTGCTGAGGGCCTGCTTCTGTGGAGATCCTGTGATGACCAGGATTGAAGCTTTGATGGTTGACTTGGGGCAAACTCCTTAACCCTTGTATGTTATGTGATGCTTTTCTGAAAACTGGAAATTGTGTCAAAATTAATCCTTCAATTTTGAGACAATACCACAGGATATGTATCAGCAAAGCCAAGAAAAGCAACCTGTGCTTGTCATAATTTATATTAAGTATGTGTGTTTTAAAACATACTGATTTAATTTATATGTTCATGCCCAACTAAGTGTCCATATACAAACAGAAATATTCCTATATGCTAAATATATTCACATGTATGACTGGTCATAGTGAAAAGACCCAGGTTTATGAGACTACCATCAGAAGGTCTTCTCCAATCGCTCCCAGAAAAGGGGGTGATTCTCTAATCACTCCCATTTCACTGCCAAAAGAAAGATTTTCTCCTTCTCTACAGGCTGACTTATTACTCTTGGACATCTCTCAACCCTTCATAGAGTTGAGTCCTCTCTGACTGCTAGTTGGGCCAAAATTATCCTTGGAATCCTGGGACCACAACACTTCTATCCCAGAAGTCACAGTTGGTTTCACACCAACTGCTCCAAACAGTTGGAGTCACTTGATCTTCAGTAGGACCAGGAGTGAGACTTTCAGGTCTCCAGTTCCCTGAACTTTGTCTCTTTAAATGGAGTCCCCCTCTGGAGAGTTAACACAGTCTGAGCAAAGAGAGAAATGCATTGTTCTGTAGGATGAAAGCTGGCTAGCAACTACAGGACACCTCAGGAAGGTAAAACTCCCACAGTCTTACTTCTTTATTAATTTGCCAATTAATTTACCCTGGTGTGTCATTTAAAATTAACAGCTGTACTTATAACTGAGTTTCAGTATTCTTTAACAACATTTATCTTATTAAAGTTATGTTTATATTTTATTTTCATAAAAATATTACTTAAATAGCACTATGAATTATATACATCATGAACAGAGACACTATCACTATCACTATCACTATCTTCCGTTAATCATCTATTTGCTAGAGCGGGCAACAGTAATATCTCCATATGTCCTGTCTCATGCTAGTAGAACCCAAAGGCATCCGCTTGCTCCAGAAACATAAAGAGCCTCAAGCCATTATATTAGGTCATGGGAATGACCTAATATAAATGTTACTGGTATTTGGCATATCAAATACTACAAGAGCAGCTTGCCAGGCTTGCCGTGCGGGTGGCATACTGTTGTAGTCACCTCCAAATAAAGCATTTATTGATGAACCGTGGCCACTAGCGGCCGCGTGAGCCGAGCTATGATATCTGAACAGAGACACAAGAGTTTAAAATGAGTAGTGAAAGCAACAAATTAGAAAATTAACTGTTTATAATTTTTAAATGTTTTAGGTTCATATTATCAAGACTTAAGATATTGACTGAGGCTTAAAATTATAATAGTATTTGATTACCAAGAACCAATTATGAAAACCTTTGTAATTGTATGTTTCACGGTGGTATAATAAAAAATTTAAAAAATTATAATAGTATTTGTAAATTGACTGTTATGTATTTAGTAATACACAGGAAAAGTTTGTGTTTACATGATAAACAGGTGTCAGAGGTTATCTATCTATCTACATGATTTTCTGATGTGCGTAAATACTCACAAAATTGATCCATTGCCTACACTTATTAAGGTTTTGTACTTGAACACTGATTCATTTCTGTTTGTCTTGACCTCAAACTCTCAGCTGCTTACAGTTATTTTTAATTAAATACTTTATTATACCACCATGAGATATACAGTTACAACGTTGTTCATGTTTGGAGGTTTCAGTCACATAGTGTTCCAGCACCCGCCCTCCACCAGTGCCCATATCCCACCACCAATGTCCCTAATTCCCTCCCCCACCCCATAATCTGCCTAAATGGCAGGTTCTTTATCTCTTTTCTTTCTCCCTCTCTCTCTCCCTTCTTCTCCTACACATTGTGGGTTGCACTACATACACTTAGAAGCCATCATGTGCATTTTTTTGCCTGTATTTAATGCTCAGTTCTATGTTGGTATCAGCCCTTTCGACATTGATTCACACATGTTCCCTTCTCTGTCTTACCTAACCTCTGACTCCCTCACATTTGTGGTAATTTCCACTTTTGGTAAGACCACCTGATATATTTATGTCATGTAAATAAATGCAGTCATTCTATGTCTCTCTCTTTCCTTCTGACTAATTTCACTCAGCATGATCCTTTCCATGTCCATCCATTTATAGACAAATTTCACAACTTCATTTTTCCTGACAGCTGCATAGTATTCCATTGTGTAGATGTACCACAGTTTCTTTATCCAGTCATCAGTTCTCAGACATACTGGTTGTTTCCAGGTTCTGGCTATTGTGAATAGTGCTGCTATGAAAATGAAAGTGCGAATTGTGTTTCCGCTGTGTGTTTTTGGCTTCCCAGGGTATATTCCCAGGAGTGGTGTGGCTGGGACGAAAGGGAACTCAAGTTCTAGTCTTTTGAGGAATGTCCATATTATTTTCCAGAAAGGTTGTACAAGTCGACATTCCCACCAACAATGTATGAGAGTCCCCTTTTCCCCACATCCACGCCAGCACTTGTTGCTTTTACCCTTTTGGATATGGGTCAGTCTCTGTGGTGTGAGGTGATATCTCATTGTTGTTTTGATTTGCATCTCTCTGATGATTAGTGATGATGAGCATTTTTTCATATGCCTTTTGGCCATTCGAATTTCTTCCTTGTCAAAGATTCTGTTCATCTCTTCTCCCCATTTTTTATGGGGTTGGCTGTTTTCTTCTTATATAGCTGTACCACTGCCTGATATATCCTGGATATTAACCCCTTATCAGATAGGTATTGGGTGAATATTCTTTCCCATTCTGTGTACTGCCTCTGTATCTTAATCACTGTTTCTTTTGAGGTGCAGAAGCTCTTTAGTTTCATGTAGTCCCATATGTTTATGTTTTCTTCTAGTTGTTTTGTTAATGGTGTTTCACCTTTGAAGATGTCTTTAGCTTCAATGTTGTGGAGGGTTTTTCCTATATTTTCTTCAATGTACTTTATGGATATAGGTCTAATATTGAGATCTTTAATCCATTTTGATCTAATTTTTGTGCAAGGTGTTAGACACAGGACCAAATTCATTTTTTACATGTAGATGTCCAGTGTTCCCAGCACCACTTGTTGAAGAGGCTTTCCTTACTCCAGTTTGGACTCTTTGCACCTTTATCAAAGATTAACTGATAAGGTCTTTAAGGGTGGGTGTCAGGGTACTCAACTCTATTCCATAGATCCACAGGTCTGTTTTTATTCCAGTACCACACTGTTTTTATTACTGCTGCTTTGTACTACAGTTTGAGGTTAGGAAAGGTGATACCTCCCATCTTCTTTTTCCCAAGGATTGCTTTGGCTATCCGTGGGGATTTATTATTCCATACAAATTTCAGGAGTGTTTGGTCAATTTCTTTAAAGAATGTCATGGGAATCCTTATAGGAACCGCATTGAATCTGTACAAAGCTCTAGGGAGTATTACCATCTTGACAATGTTAATTCTCCCCACCCATGAGCAGGGAATGTGTTTCCATTTCCTCGTGTCCTCTTTTATTTCTTGAAGCAGTGTCTTGTGGTTCTCTTTGTATAGGTCCTTTACACACTTGGTTAAGCTGATTCCTAGGTATTTGATTTTCTGTGGCACAACTGTGAATGGAATTGATTTCTTAATATCCCTTTCTTCTCTTTTGTTATTTGTGTATAGGAAAGCCACCAACTTTTGGGTATTGATTTTGTACCCTGCCACTCTACTATACATATCTATTGTTTCTAAGAGTTTTTGGGTAGAGAGTTTAGGGTTCTCTAAGTATAATATCATGTCATCTGCAAATAATGATAGCTTGATTTCTTTCTTGCCTATCTGGAGGACCTTAATGTCCTTTTCTTCTCTGATTGCTATGGCAAGTACTTCCAGGATTATATTGAATAAAAGAGGTGAGAGAGAGCAACCTTGTCGTGTTTCTGATCTTAAGGGGAAAGCTTTCAATTTTTCCCCATTGAGAATGATACTCGCTGTGGGCTTTTGGTAGATGGCTTTGACTATCTTGAGGAAGCTTCCTTCAACTGGGCCCTGTGCTCCAGCAGGCAGGAGAGGGTATAGCTACAGGACAGTAAGACAGACAACTCTTGTCAGGTCAGTCAGCATCCATGCACATCCCCAGTGTCTGCCCAGCAGCTAGAATCCTGTTTTCAAGCTGTCACCACCACAAGAGAAAAGGGCTGGGTGCCACCCCAACCCTTAGACTGGCCCCCAGAAACAGCCACACTTGCCTTTACCCAGTGGGGCCTCCACTCACCAGTCCTGCATGTCCAAACATTCTACAGTGTGAAATAAATTGATGAAAGACACCTCGGGCTCCAGGGTATACTTGGCTGTGGCTTCCTGGTGCAGCTCAATCTCCTTAAGAATATGGTTTTCCCCAATATGGACTTTCCTCCAAAGACTAGAAATTGAACTCCCATTTGACCCAGCCATACCACTCCTGAGAATCTACTCTGGGAAACCAAAAATACGCAGCGGAAACACCATCCCTACTTTTATGTTCATAGCAGCATTATTCACAATAGCCAGAATCTGGAAGCAACCAGAGTGCCCGAAAATCGATGACTGGATAAAAAGCTTTGGTACATCTACACAATGGAATACTATGCAGCTGTTAGGAAAAATGAAGTTATAAAATTTGCCTACAAATGGATGGACATGGAGAAGATTATGTTGAGCGAAATTAGCCAGAAGGAGAGAGACAGATACAGAATGACTGCATTTATCTGCATAACATAAATATATAGGTACATAATATGATACCAATATCCAAGATCAAGTGAAACATATATCAGGAGGTCCTGTCAAAGGTGGAAATTATCACAAACGTGTGGGATTCAGAGGCTAGGTAAGACAGAAATGGAACAGTGTGCTAACAATTGTTGAGGGTACTAATACCAACCTAGAACTGAACATTAAATAGAGGCAAAAAGATACACATGACAACCCTTTAATGTATGTTCTGTAATCCATAGTCTGGGGGGAAGGAAAAGAGAGAGAGAGAGAAATGGAAAGAAATCAAGAACCTGCCATGGAGCAGGGCTGGGGGAGGGGGAGGAAAAAAAAGAATATGGTTTTCCTGGGATGAGAGGGAAGGACAGATGGAAGGAGCTGGAGTGTGATGCTCTAAGGTCTCTGAGTGGTTAGGAGGGAGCAGGGCCAGGCACGGGGAAGCTATTCCTATGGGGAATGGGGAAATGACTCCATCCAGGAGCACATCCCTGACTCATTTCCCTGGCCTGCTGCCATCTGAATGTGTCTCCCTGCACTGACACTGTGATCACAAGACCCAGAGATGGAGACAGCAGGTTCTGCCCAGGATAGTGCCTGTGTGGTGTGAGTGTGTGTGTGTGTGTGTGTGTGTTTGTGTTTCTTTGTTTTCGGGACAGGAGGTTCTAGAGGCCGCCACACCTGGTTGTGTCTGATAACTCCTGATGGGGCTCAGGGACCATGTGTGGTGCTCAGGAACTGACATGTGCCAAGCAAGTGGCTTCCCCACTATACTTTCTCTGACCCTGGTGTCTAATTCTAGCACCCTTCCCACCCCACATGGCTGATACAACTGTTCACCTTCATCTTCCTCTTCTTCTTGGTGTCCTCCCCTGCAAGGGACAGACAAACAGAGCATGAGGAAGAGCCCTTGAGCCCACTAGCTCTCTGGTCAATCCTCCGACTACCATCAGGGTCCCAGTGAGGGGGTGCTGACTGAAAGCAGGTGAGATGCCTCAGGACCAGAGCCCCAGCAAAGGAAAACTCAAGCCTGTATCAGGGACATCACACACTCATCCCTTCTGAGATCACTGGGAGACAGAGAATTCACCATGAGGGAAACTTTACCCACATGTGTGCTTTCCTGCCTTCCCTCTCCCGCATGGGCAGTATTGAGGAGTTAATGAGTCAGCGCCACAGAAACGCCAGCCCTGTTACAGTGAGGCCAAGCTGCAGCTCAGCGAGCCCGGGTCTGTGACCCTACATTTGGCATCTCTCTAATGCATCTCTGATGTGCATGGCTACAGCTCACACAGGCTGCAGTGCCACTTTTGAGAGGAGGCACTGAGAGCCTCAAACCGCTCACCTTCAGATAATCCTCCATGGTGACATGCAGCATCAGTAATTCCATGAGGATCTTGCCCAGGAGCGGCACCGCACCCTGTAAAATGGGACGTTGCTGGCTTGAGACTCGCTCTTATGTTCCCCTACAAATGTGCCCTGAACTGCCCCATCCTTCTCTCTCCAGTCTGCTTAGTTGTTCTTTCTCCTGAAAGAATCAGCAAATATCTTGGCTGCTTTGTTGCCCCGCTGTGTCCTGTAGAACTTCATATTCTACTCCTCAGCACAGACTCTGCTTCTGCTCAATCATTGCTGAGAAGATTCTTCTAATGTCCCTAATCCCTCATGAGGCCCATGTGTGGCCTTTGTCCTAGCACTCGGTACTGAAGACATACCGGCCATAAGAGGTCCAGGGAACTGGGCACCCTTCGAAGATCAGAAACCTCCGAACATGCCACTGCCCCCTGCAAACCCTGTCTACATCCTAGAAAATTTCATGCATGTTCTTCTTCCATTTCTTCTGCAATCTGCACGACTTCTTCAACATGGAGAAAATCTTCGAATGTGGATCCTGTGAGTTGAGGGAAGACTTGAGTCCAAGCTTGTCTCACCCCATGTGCCCCCCCATTCTTGATTTTTTTTTGACTATTCTGACTTTCTGCACGTAAGCCAGAGTCCTGAAGAATCTCACAATTCTCCCATCAACTCATGCCAAATAGCTACAGGCCTACAACCTGTGATCAAACAGAACAAGACTACTGTGACACTCCGTTTCCAGAAAAGACAGTTTTCAGGGTGCCTTTTAATGACAAAGTTATAATGATAATGACCCTCACAGGAGTACCTCCTTCAATGCTGAACCTGTGACATTCCCTGTGGGCCTGACCTTTCAAGTCAGCCTCTTGTGTACCTCGAGGAATAGTATCCTGCTGGTTTCTGCGTTCTTTTTGCATAGTTCTCTCAATGTCCAAAGTTTCTTCCTGAGAAAGAGACAGTACAGAGAAAGTGTAGACCCCCATGTGATGCAGCAGTGTGATGCTCTCTGAGCTAGAGCCAGATGGGCAGCTGCTCAGACAGGGGGTGCTTCAGGGCCTCATAACTGAGTTGTCACAATACCGCAAGAGGGGCTGTCTTCAGGGAGGAAGATTTTAGGCACTGTCCCCAATCCAGAATCTGTCTTAGGGTCTCCTGTCGAATGGTCACAGTTGACTGACAGGCAAATGAGAGGCATAGGGAAGATCTCTCACAAACCTCAGTTTCCTTTAGGAGAGAGGCCTACCTACCATGAGACATTCTGCCATGTTGTATGCAATCTCTACATGGCGGTGCTCTGCAGCGCACAGACGATGGCATGGAGAGCAGAGAAGCTGCACAGACGATGGCACTCCTGGGCAGGGAAGGGGAGGAGCTGGCAGCTGGGGCCTGACACCAGTGGCTCTAGCTTCCATTCCCCTGAGTCACAGAGTCCCCTGCCCTGGGGAGGTTATCCTTGTGGGAAGGAGTTGGGAAGGAGAATTTCAGCTGCACCCAGGAGACAGTGGGCAGGAAATTAGTGCCCAACAGACACTAGCAGTGCAATCCAGGTTGGCCCTAGCAGACAGGGACAGGCACCATGCAGAGCTGACCCCACTGTCTCCCATTCTAACTACCAAGTAGAGGGGCGGAGCCCACACTCAAGGGGCAGGCTTCCAGGGTCCTTGCTCTACCTTGGCAACCTTAATCCAGTGCTCCACATGCTGAGCTCTCTCCCTGGCCATCATGTCACCCAGACACAAGGTGACAACAAAGATGACAACATCTTAACAAAATGTGTGACAGTGGCCTGGACAGTGGGGACCACTTGCTTGCTGTCTTCTTTCTTTGCTGGGACCATAAGGCTCCCAGGCAATGGTGAGGAACAACCTTCTTGAACAGCTCCTGGTGGAGACAGGAAGAGTGTCACTTTGAAAGACCAAAGCCCAGAGCATTGTGGCAGGTGGGACTAATGATGGTCAGGGCAGTGAGTGTGTGCGCGGGAGTGTTCTCGGCAGTTGTGCCCAGCATTTGTGGTCTGCATTTGCAGCAAACAACACCAGGGGTCCTAACAGTGATGGCAGACACTTTCATTTCTCTAAGTTCCCGAGCCTCTTGTGTTTTGTACAGGGACTAACTCAAATTTACCTCCCAGAACTCCCCCCCCTGGTCCTCTGTGTTCAGCATACTGTTCAGAGCACTCAGTTTGGAACTCAGAAATCACGGGCCTTTTTCTGTCTCCCTTTCAGTGACATCCATAGCATTCCCTTGTATGTGCTGAGGCTGCCTTGCTTTGTTCACATGTATGCATGACACAGGACCATGTCTCACGCACTGTCTGGGAGCTCCTCCTCTGCAGAAGGCCTACGTGAACACATATGTCTCTGTCCATATCTATGGCACCAGGGACCCCATTGGTAGTTACAGGGCATGAGTAAGTAGCAGGAATACATGCATGGCACAAGGAAAGGGAGGCCAGAGACAGGAATGCCTAGCCATGGGCCCGAGGCCTCCCTGTCCGTTCCCACCTAGGACCAAAACTTAACCATGTCCATCAAGGTTAACTTCTCGGCCAGCATGCGAGGAGGGAAGGCTAAGATGTCCTGAATCTCCCACATCGGTTGGTTCTGCACAGCTGTGCTCTGTGAGGAGGGAGCTTGTGCAATTGTGTCTGGCACGGGCTCTCCTTCGGGAACTGACAATTGGTCAACAGGGGATGTGGCTCCAGGGAACTCAGCCTCAGGAAGTGGCTCTGGTATGGGGGCCCAAGCTCTCAGAGGGTGCTGCAGCTCAGCAGAGGGAGGCAGCATGGAGAGTGGCTCCAGCCGCACAGGTGTACGTGAAAACTGTGGTGGAACCGAGTGATCCTCTGACTCTGACTCTTTATGAAGTTGTGGGACTGGACTTGGCATGCAATCATCTGCTGCAACAAGAGGAGAAGAATATAGACTCACACAAAAACTCCAGGTGACCTGCAGAGATGGGAACGAGCTCTTGACCCTATAGAAACCCACCCCTGAACCTGCGCAGGGCGTTATCCTCACCTTTTGTGTGTGGCTTCACACGCCCCAAATGATTGCTGCACCTGGGAAAACACCTGGTGATGTCACCCTGGTTGATTTGATCATTGGTTTCTGGTAGCATGAGCCTCCCCTGAGCTCAGCTGTCATTCAGGTCCTCGAACGTATTGGCAGATCCAGCAGCCCAAGAGGGGCAAGAGATTACTGGGTAGAGGCATGGGTGCAAAGCATCAGAAGCCAGGATAGGATTTCTGCCAGGCAGTACCAACTGTTGCCTTCCCGACACTCAACACTCACCTGTGAGACATCCTCTGCAGGAGCTCTGGGCGGGTGTTGAAGATCAATGGAAGGAGTGAGACCAATCTCTGGGTGTGGCAAATCTCCCCTCTCCATGCTGGTTGCAGGGAGCATGAGAGTATATCTGTAGTTCCTGCCTGGTTGGTTTGTTCAGTGCAGGCGTCAGCTGCATTTGGATTTGACACACTGTCAACCTGTGTGTGGAAAGGAGGGTGTCCAAATATAGAATGGCACAGGGAATATGCAAGCTGGTCTCTGACTAGAGATAGAGTTAGGAGTTCCTGTAGCTCGGAAACTCGGAGAGTCTCGCACAGTGCTACAGATCCAAAGGACAGCACAGACCCAGGACAATGATAGTGAGTCTTTTCAGAGAATTTGTTGTAGCTGGGCTCACTTAAAACTCAGATTTACTCCTATATATCCAAACATGTCTCAATGAGTGATTATGAGTCACCCACACTACATAATAACACACAGAGGGTTCTGGATTTTGGTGTCACCCAGTCACACACATGTGATTGCTGAAATCAGCCCTAGCCATGTGGTCTGACATTTTTTACCAGTGGACTCAGAAACACATGCTCCTGACTTGAAGGAAGACAGGGGGAGCCTCATCAGCTTCCAAGAGCCCTTCATAACATTGACTCCACTCCGATTTCTGTGCCCTTTCTGGAGTCTGGCCATCCTGGCTGTGAAGGACTTACCCTGTCTTCAAGTGCCATACACCGGTATGTTACAAGTTAGTGGGGAGGTGAGTTTTTCTTAGGAGATTAAACTGTTATTTCAGTGTAGATGTGTTACAGACATTGAAGTGTTTGTGTTTTCCTATCAGACATTACCAAGGCTTTAGTCACATAGCTGGCATGGAGGCAACATAATCCAGAAACCAGCCTGTATTTCTAGTGTTGGGGATTGTCTGGAGCAACAACTGAGGTGTAGCTTCTCTAGATCAATAAAAACAAACACCAACTATATGATAATCATTAATATGAGGAAAGCCACATTTCTGTACTGCTGAGATTCGTTACCTGGACAGTCATGCTCCTCATAATAATTAATTGAGTGTAAGTTAATAGAGTAGGCCAATTTCATCCATTCTCTTTATATACCAAATATTTCAATGTGATGAATTCTAAGGATTTAAGAAATATTCAGCCACTATAGCTGGTGACTTCTATGGATTAATGGTTTAAACAATAACAGTAACAGAACACCAGAGTTTGATAAAAGTGTAAAGAGAAAAGAGTGATCAAGACATTTCATGACTCTCTGAACATTTCTCCTCACCTATACAGTGGTCACAAAGGTCAAGAGTATGGCTGCTTGGTTGTGTGGACCAGATACTGCTGTGAATTCACCCCTTTGGACCCTGGGGAGATTCTGGAAGAGGGTCTGTGTTCTGCCCCTCCCTCACCATGCCCTGCACCTGGCTATGGAGACCATGCGCTCCCTTACTTACCTCAGGTTGGCCCTGGACTTCAGTGGCAATGTAGATTACCTGTCCCTGGTCTCGGGCGTCAGAGAAGTAGAGTCCATGGATGAGATCCTCAAAGATCTCCTGAGCAGAGCCCTGATAAACATGCCAAGCACCCAACCAGGAGGGCAGCCATTCAGTTTGTTCCCAATTGAGGCCCCTAGAGCATCTGTAAGATCCCTCTCCACAGAACAGACACAGCTGATGGCTCAGGCTTGAGAAATGGCTGCATGAGCTTCTTCTAGCCCACACTCTTCCCCTTTCTGCTACCTTGGGCCTAGCTATAACCATCACATAAACACAGTTGTTTTTCAACACCCAACTCCTGCTACTTCCAGAGTTGAGCAGATCCTTTAGTAACTGCCCTTAAAATTTCATCAACTCTAACACACAGTCTCATCCTAAACACACACACACATACACACACAATACACTCACACAAGATTACTACATATTTTTTTCTGTTGTGTTCCTATGTGTCTCACAGATATGAACTGCCCTGGATTGTTCTCCTCTAGTTTTCCCTCTTTTACCTCTGAATATCTTCTACCGATCGAGTAGTGGCTTTCTTGATTCTGACTATCTGAATCATCATGTCTGGCTTCTCTGGGCTCTCCTCTGCCCAGAGCCTTTCAAACATGGGAAACAACAAGGAAACATTTTTGAGCCTTAGGCTGCTTTTTAGTCAAGTGGGAGTGAATGGAATATTCCTCCCACTAACCAGAGTTCTAAGGCAGTTGTCTGTGACTGAGGATGTGGTCACAGACACTATTCTGACCTCATTTCCTTTTTATCTCCTCTTCTATATCACCTGCTTCTTTGCATAAATAGGCCATGAGGACATAGCAAAGCCCCCTGGACTTAGATCCTTGAATTAAAGAGACAGCATTAATGGGTCTTGTCCTTATGGTCAATCAGTGCCTCAAAAACCTCATGGTGTTGCTCATATATTCCTCAACCCCTGAGCTGAGATTCAGTTTCCAATCTTCTTTTGGAACATCTTTACAATTACACAAAATGTTAAAAGTATTCATTGATTATCTAATTTTTCAAATTTAAGACAATATTAAAATTTATTCTGTAATTTCAAAAATCAAGTGCTGGGCAGTTTTTGTAGTTTCCTTTTTTCCCAGTAATCGGTGTTAAGCACAATAGCTCATTCATCTAACGACTTCCCTGTACCACTGACTTCTTGGCCCTCTACTTTTCATTTATTTCATTTTCCCCTTTTAATTTTATAACAATAAAATAATGAGCATGAGATGCTTGCTTACAAACTCTTTCATGATTTGTTTCAATCACACAATGTTCCAACACCCATCTCTTCAGAAGCAAACATTTCTGCTACCAATATCCCCAATTTTGCTCTCATTCCTTTCTCTGCTACCTGCATCTCTGGGAGTCAACATTTTATCTCTCTGTCTCCTGTCTCGGTCTGTCTGTCTCTCTCTCTCTCCTTTTTATGTTTTTGCAATTTTAAATACTCTTACTGAAAGCGTTTCATGCATATCACTTCCCCTGTTTTCAGCTACCTTCTTTCAACTCTTTTTGTCAAAGTGATTACATTCAACTGTAATTGTCATAGTGGCCCCCTTAATATAGTGGTCCACCATTAATATTCATAATGGACCATTCTCTGTCCTACTTGCACTCCACTCCTGCCCCCTTGTGGCCAGCTCTCAACCAAGAGCCGCACACTCCGTCTATCTCTTAGTCCCTTGAAAGCTTTTTAAATTTTTCATTGGCTCTTTCCAGTGAACATTATAATATTCATCTCTATCTCTACTGCCATTCTTTCTGATTAGAGATTCTACAGATATTCAGTTAAGTATTTTATTATACCACCGTGAAATATACAATTACAAAGATATAGAATTAAAAAGTTCATATTTGGGTTTTGGTCATACAGTGTTCCAGAATCCATCCCTCCACCAGTGCCCATCTCCCACAACCAATGTCCCCGGTTCCCTCCCCCTCCCCCAGCCTGCCTCCATGGCAGGTTCTATATTTCTTTCCCTTTCTCTCTATCTCTTTCTCTTTTCCTTCCCAGACTATGGATTACAGAACATACATTAAAGGGTTGCCATGTGTATCTTTTTGCCTGTATTTAATGCTCAGTTCTAGGTTGTTGTTAGTACTTTTGACAATTGTTAGCACACTGTTCCATTTTCTGTCTTACCTAGCCTCTGACTCCCACATGTTTGTGATAATTTCCACCTTTGACAAGACCTCTTGATACATGTTTCACTTGACCTTGGATATTGGTATCATAATATGTACATATATATTTATGTCATGCAAATAAATGCAGTCATTCTGTATCTGTCTCTCTCCTTCTGGCTAATTTCACTCAACATAATCTTCTCCATGTCCATCCATTTATAGGAAAATTTTATAACTTCATTTTTCCTAACAGCTACATAGTATTCCATTGTGTAGATGTACCAAAGCTTCTTTATCCAGTCATCGATTCTAGGGCACTCTGGTTGTTTCCAGATTCTGGCGATTGTGAATAATGCTGCTATGAACATAAAAGTAGGGATGGTGTTTTTCGCTGCATATTTTTGGCCTTCCAGAGTATATTCCCAGGAGTGGTATGGCTGGGTCAAATGGGAGTTCAATTTGTAGTCTTTGGAGGAATGTCCATATCGTTTTCCAGAAAGACTGTACCAGCCGGCATTCCCACCAACAATGGATGAGTGTCCCCTTTTCCCCCACATCCACGCCAGCACTTGTTGTTTTTGCTCTTTTAAATATGTGCCAGTCTCTGTGGTGTAAAATAATATCTCGTTGTTGTTTTGACTTGCATCTCTCGGATGATTAGTGATGATGAGCATTTTTTCATGTTTTTTGGCCATTCGAATTTCTTCCTTGTTGAAGTTTCTGTTCATTTATTCTCCCCATTTTTTATGTGGTTGTTTGTTTTCTTCTTGTAAAGTTCTACCAGTGCCCTACAGATATTTGATGGGACAAGATTTTTTGCATTGCATGCAGCTGACACCTGTATCACATATGGTCTTCTGCACCCCTCCCAGAGTAATCCCTAATCATTGTTGGATATATACTGTCACCCCCACCATCCTAAGATACCAAGAATTAAACTTCTTTGTTCTTGTTAGAAATTTGTGTATCTTTTCTACCTATATACCTTGTACTAATTTATTATTTATTCACCACTATTTTATTATTTAACCAGTAATTTGTAGAATGGTGCGATTCTGGTGGTGAATCTGTAATACAGCTCATGAAGGATCTTGATGTATTGGGTTTGAATCCCCTGTTTGGCTAGGGCTTCGATGACCACTTCAGTCTCCACAGAATCAAAGGCTTTTTTAAATCAATGAACGTGAGACAGAGTGGCATCCTGAACTCCCTACAAACTTCAATGAGTTTGGTTACCATGTGGATATGGTCGATTGTGCTGAATCCTTTCAGAAGGCAACTTACTCACATGGTTGCCGTTCATCTAATGTTCTGTCAGCCTGTTCAGGAAGACTCGAGTGAACAGCTTGTAGATGATAGACAACAGGCAGATGGGGCGAGGGTTGCCAATTTCGTGAATGTCTCCCTTCTTGAACAGTAGAACTGTCCTGCTGGTTTCCATTGGGAAGGCACCTTGCATTCAGACAGTAGTGTTTGAAGACCAGAGTCAGTGTATTGATGAGTACTGATGGCAGATTCTTCAGGTGTTTGGGTCTGACTTTGTCTGGGCCTGGTGCTATTCCTTTCTTTACCGATCGAGATGGCATGTCGGATTTCAGAAGGGAGAACGTTAGAAACAACATATCCTTTCTGAAGAATTTGGTATGTGGGCAGGTGGACGTGGCTATCAAAGAGATCCGAGTAGAAGTCATGGATAATCTTCTCCATTGTCTTTCTGGAAGATGTGATAGATCCATCAGGGCGTAGTAGGGCAGTCATCTTGGTCTTACAGTTGGCGAATGACAGGTGGGCACTGCGAATGCTTCTCCCCGCTTCTGCTGCATCTTCCAATACTTCTGCTCTTCTCTCTTTGAGGTCTTCCTTTATCGTTTCTCTGCACTGCTTGCAAGCTTGGATGTTAGCATTTGGTTGCCTGAGGCTCTCGCCATGTTGGCGAATGAGCTCGAGTTTTTGAAGACAGCCATCCTTTTTTTTTTTTTTTTCTCTCACAGCATTTTTTGCACAATCATGGAGGTGTTGAACCAGTTGGTTGTATTCTTCATCGATGTCATCAATGATGGTATCTTCCCATGTTGCCGCAAGTGGTGCCAAAGAGTTCCCAGTTGGTGGTCATTCTGGGAGTTCTCTTCTTAAACTTTTCAGGCTTTTCTCCTCATTGCATGAAGTAGAATTTTGCATGAAGGAGACGGTGGTCCCTATCCTGCTTGGAATTTTGGGACTACAGCAACATCGGTCAGGCAAAACCGTCGATTGAAGATGATGTGGTCAATTTCATTGTGGAACTGTCCACCAAGGGATTCCAATGTCCAATGTTTCGATTCAGCCTTTTGGAACGGTGAGTTCCCATAAATGGTCTTGGTGGACATAATGAACTCAGATAGTCTGTCACCCTGTTCATTCCATTCTAGGCCATGGGTCCCGATGTGGAGTTCTTCGCCCGATCTTCTTGGTCCTATCTTAGCATTAAAATAACCGACTATGATCTTGTAGGTGTGATCATTTTTATAGAACTACTCCAGTTCCATGTAGAATTTCTTCCTTGTATGTGGATGTTGGTGCATAGACAACAAAGATAGAAACTGCTGGCATTGGGCCACATCTCTTCAAGTGGTTTTGTTATGCATTCAAATGAATCAATGTTTGTGGCCATGTTCGTGTTGATAAGGACAGCGACACAGACAAAGTGATCATCAATGTCAAAAGAGGGGTTCGGGAGGGTGATACCATTTTACCAAAACTCTTCAGCACTACCCTCAAGAACATCATGCAACAATTAGAATGGGAAGGAATGGGGGGTGAAGATAGATGGTTGGCAACTACACCACCTCCACTCGCTGATGACATCGTTCTAATAACATCAAACATAAGCCAAGGGGAACAAATGCTGGCTGAGAATGTGGAAAGATAGGTCTACAGCTGAATCTCAGCAAAACTATGTTTATGATAAATGAACTAGTTCCAGAGGTTCCATTCACTCTCAATGGAACAAACATCTCTGAATGTAGCAGTTATGTGTACCTAGGTTGAAAAGTCAACATGATATACTACCTAAAACCTGAGCTGCACAGGAGGGAAGAGAGCGGCATGGAATGCCTTCACAAGCATCGAAGAAATAGCAAAAAAGACAAAGAATCTCCGGCTCTGTGCACATCTCTTCAACTCCACCATTCTCCCTGCATTAGCATATGCCTCAGAGACCTGAGCCCTAAGAAAGCAGGATGAGAACACTATTCCTGTCTCTCAAAGAGGAATCGAAAGATCTATGCTTGGAATATCATGCCTCACTCAAGTGAAAGAAGGAATCTATAGCTCTGACCTCCATCGTTGTTCCAGATTCAGGGACGCTGTCTCATTTGCCAAGGCATCGAAAATCAGATGGGCTGGACATGTAATGTGATTTAAAGATGACCACTGTACTAGAGCCTTCACCGACTGGATCCCACAGGATGTCAAAAGATCACGTGGCCACCCACCTATAAGATGGTCAGACTTCTTCGTCAAGACCCTGAATAAATGGTTTGAGGCTCTTTGTATTCCTGAAGCAACCAGATGCCATTGGGCTACACTGTTATGTGATAGGGTGAAATGGAAATATTACTGGTGCCCGCTCCAGCAAATCGATGAATAACGGGATGTCAAGTGATCAAGTGATTCACTAAGTCATGTCCCTAGTTATTTTATTTTTCCCTTGGTTATAGAATATAAATAGTTACTATGTATTATTTCCTTCATAACTGCTAGATATTAAAAATAATACCCAGGTTGTTTCTGTATTATTAATGATTGAAGAATTAAAATAATTATAATGACGTTCAATATTAGTAACAATTTTAACACTGGTCCCTTCTCTATCTTACCTAAACTCTGACTCAATAAACTCTACCACAACTGTAGTAGATTCCATCACTGACCAGTCTTTCTCATTCATGTTTTTCCTGAACTTGCATATTAGTATCATAGTATCACTTTATTACTTGTTTTCCGTTTATCATCCATTTGCTTGAGTGGGCACCAGTAACAACTCCATACATCCTGTCACATGCTAGTGTAGTCCAAGGGCATCTGCTAGCTCCAGGATCAAAAAGAGCTTCAGGGCCCGGAGCGATAGCCCAGCGGGTAAGGCGTTTGCCTTGCGCACGGCTGGCTTATCCGCCGCCCGGGTTCGATCCCGGCATCCCATATGGTCCCCTGAGCACCGCCAGGAGTAATTCCTGAGTGCAGAGCCAGGAGTAACCCCTGAGCATCGCCAGGTGTGACCCAAAAAGCAAAAAAAAAAAAAAAAGAGCTTCAAACCATTCCATCGGGTCATGGGAATGAGGTCTATAATTGTTACTGGTATTTGGCATATCAAATACCAAATACAACACAGATCATAGTATTTTTTTTAATTCTGAGAAACGAATGAAGTAATTCTGTGTCTGTACTTTTCCCTCTGACTAATTTCACTCAGCATGATACTTTCCATGTCCATCTATTTGTAGGCAATTTCAAAATTTCATTTTTTCTAAGAGCTGCAAAGTATTTTCTTGTACCACAGTTTCTTTATCCAGTCATCTGTTCTCGGGCACTCAGATTATTTCCTGATTCTGGCTATTGTGAACAGTGCTGCTTATATATATATATATATATATATATATATTTGCACTTACCAGGAGGTCAGCTCCATGGGTTGCTTCCACATGGGGCGGTTGAGCAACGCAGCTGTGGGTTTGAAGTGGATGGGTCCTGAATCTCTTCCGGGGTTGCAAATTAGCTGAGTCTGGCGTGGGTGGGTCTCTCTCTTCGGTGCAACTGGCATGGAGGCGGAGGAAAGGGAAGAGCCCAAAACTCCACTCTGAGTCAGCCAGCATGGTCTCTCCCCGCTCATGAGAGCAAACCCTTAGAGTAATGTTGGACTCGGCCAGGGGATGGCCGAGCCCTTACCGGGAGGTCAGCTCCATAGGTTGCTTCCCAGACTAGCTAAACCTGTCATCCAACAAGATAGTCTGCCAGAAAACCCTGTGTATCTGTTAACAGGTAGTATCCATCAGACCTTCCTTCACATATCCTTAGATCTACTTTCTGCAAACATCTCCTCCTTTCTGTTAAGGCCATGGGGCTGCAATTTGGCCAACAGAACAAACGGAGAGGTCTGTTGAACCATAGCCCTTCTCTTATACTGTTTGAACTTACAATATAAGATAAGAACAAGGACAGCTATAACCAAAATAAGCACTCGCAAACCTGCTGCTCCTCCTCTAAGTCCATTTAAGCTAGTAGTGAGGTTAATAAAGTCAATGCCATAAGCCAAATCCTGCCAAAAGGAAGCAGCAGTAATATCAGAAAAATGATTAGGAACAGTATCATGAATATTGCTTTGCAAATTTACAATTTTAGCTGTAATATTTTTATCACGATCACGATCACGATCTTCCTGTTGATCATCTATTTGCTAGAGCGGGCACCAGTAATATTTCCATATGTCCTGTCTCATGCCAGTAGAGCCAGGGGCATCGGCTTGCTACAGGAACATAAAGAGCCTCAAGCCATTATATTAGGTCATGGGAATGACCTAATATAGTGTTACTGGAATTTGGCATATCAAATACAACACGAGAAGCTTGCCAGGCTTGCCATGCGGGAGGCAAACTCTTTTTAAACACCTCCAAATAAAGCATTTATTGATGAACCACGCAGCGGCCGCGAGCCGGGCTGTGATGGGCTGGTCTGCTGGGTGGAGTTCTGACGAGAGGAAGTCCAAAAGTGGAAAATGGTGGCGCCCGTGGAGTGAGGGAGGGGTGGCCTGGCTTGTTGTGAGGCTCTGCCGAGGCGGTGGGCCAGGGCTAGAACCCGCCTTATCCCAAGAAAATTCAATTTCATTATAAAATACAGGAGTAATACAGAAAGAAGAGATATTTCAATCATATTTCAAAGATATTTGTCTTTGTAGGCTAGCCAATTGATCACCAAGCAAATCACAGTCTGAATCACATCAGCCAGTTCAGCCTGCAGATCAGTATCGATCTGCCTCTGAGCAGTTCAGAGTCTTTGAGAATTATCATGCCATTTATGAAAGAGCTCAAGAGTCTGTGTTTCTTCTTTCATTGCCATTTCAGCTACAAGAGCAGATGCAGTCACTTCAATGATGCTCAAAACAGCAGTAATTAGTAAATCGATGAATCGATGAATCTCTTGGTATGCTTAGACGTGAGGGAATAAGTCCAATGGTTGGGTTCTCCTCCCATGATTGGGGATGTCACAGGCATCCAGATTCCTACTCGAGCTCTGAGAAAATACAAACTTTCCCCAGTGTTTAGTTTTAAAGCAGAATCAACACAAGTATACATGGAACACTTGGTACAGGAGATAGTGCCGTCAAAAGAATTTCAAATTATTTTGCCTTTAAGTATTACAAAGGGAAGGAGAATACACACCTTTATCGATCATGAATAATTTTTATTAAAAATTACCTGTTCAGTGTCACTATTTTTATTATGACTTCCTTCCCAGACTGAGAACTCATGAAATTCAGAGCTGATTTTCCACAGATGTATCTGTTTGAAAAATCCTAATTGAAAAGGTGCAAGTGGTGCAAGCCCATCATTTTCCAATAAGATGGAATTATGGGAAGATGTTTCCATCGCCACTTATTATTATAAACAGGACTAACATCATCCTGCTACGAGACTGCTCATAGAAGGGGAGGATTGGGTATGTACGCTCAATAAGTTTAATTGAAACTGGTATTAGTTAATACAATTAAGATGGCTAGTACAGCTAGATTAAATGTGATTGGAGTTCATTTTATGCTTGCAATAGATATCACCTTCTTTAGTTGTGCCAAGGTTTGGCAGTCCTTCCAGTATTGCAACTGGGCTTTATCTTTCTCCTTTCCTATTGGCTGGCCTTGAAAGCATTTCTTTGGTCTGGGCTTATCTGCATCATCTTCATTTGGAAAATCTTGGGCTGCCTTCTTCTCTTGGTTTTCTGGTTTTTCATGAAGGATTTTGAGCCTTTTAGTCGAACACCAGAATTGCTCCTTATCTGTGGAGATAAAAGCAAACCCTCGCCCCCTCTTTCTACCCAACCTGGTAACCATTTGCCAGACACGATGTCTTTATATAAGATTTTTTTTGTTTGACCTGTTTTGTGGTTTTGTCACTGTAATTTCATTTTTTGGATATCTGCAATGTTTTTCAGCTGCTGTTTCATTACCTGCAACATTTAAAAAAATTAAAGTAAACAATGCTCTTGCAATTCGTTGCTTGTGGGAATTCAGATATACTCCCTTTATCTGCTCCAGGGTCTCCATATACTGAAAGGGTCACACTTGCCTGCTTGAGAGCAAACTAGCATGATCCTTCCTATAATCTTCCTATAGTCTCAAAATAAATATTCTACCCACCCCTCTGAGAGAGCCCCACAAAGTAATGAGAATATAGCGCCCGCATGGCAGAGCCTGGCAAGCTGTCCGATGCGTGTTCGATATGCCAAATCCAGTAACAAAAATGTTTATTTTCCTGACCCCGAAAGAGCCCTTAATACGGCAGCAGTAAGAAAGGCAAACAAGCAGTGCCTGATAAAATTTCACGGCAGTCCTAGGCTGCCAAAACGAAGAAGGACTAAAATGACTGTCTGTACTTTCAATGCACGTATGCTGGCATCGGAAGCATATATTGAGGATCTGATGGTGCAAGCGCAAAAGATCAAGTACGACATCATTGGTCTGACTGAGACGAGGAGGCGTCAGTCGCATCATGCTGTATTTGACACCGGAGAAGAATTGTTCCTTGGAACATGTGACGAAAAGAGGCGTCGGTGGCGTTGGTGTCCTTGTCAACACGAACATGGCTGTCAACATTGATTCATTTGAATGCCTAACAAACCGAATAGGACGATTACACTTGAGGAGATGTGGCCAACGGCCAGCAATTTCTATCTTCATTGTCTATGCACCAACATCCACATACAAAGAAGATTAAATTGAGAAATTCTACATGGAATTGGAGGAGTTCTATAAAAAAAGATCACACCTTCTACAAGATCATAGTCAGTGATTTTAATGCCAAGATAGGACCGAGAAGATCGGCTGAAGAACGCCACATCGGGACCCATGGCCTAGAATGGAACGAACAGGGTGAGAGACTATCTGAGTTCATCATGTCCACCAAGACTATTCATGGAAACTCACAGTTTCAGAAGGCTGAAGCGAAAGCCTGGACATGGGAATCTCCTGGCGGACAGTTCCACAATGAAATTGACCACATCATCTTCAATCGACGGTTTTGTCTGACTGATGTTGCTGTTGTCCCCAAATTCCAGACAGGATCGGACCACCGTCTCCTTCGTGCAAAATTCTACTTCCCGCAATGGGGAGAAAAAGCTGCAGTGTTTAAGAAGAGAACTCCCAGAACGACACCAACTGGGAACTCTTTGGCACCATTGCGGCAACATGGGAAGATACCATCATTGATGACATCAATGAAGAATACAACCGACTGGTTCAGCACCTCCATGATTGTGCGAAGAATGCCGAGAGAGAAAGACACAAAAGGACGCTTTGTCTTCAGAAACTCTTGAGCTCATTCGCCAACGTAGCAAGGCGCGAGCCTCAGGAGACCAAATGCTAACGTCCAAGCTTGCTAAACAGTGCAGAGAAGTGATAAAAGAAGACCTCAAAGACAGAAGAGCAGAAATACTGGAAGATGCAGCAGAAGCCGGGAAAAGTATTCGCACTGCCCGCCTGTCCTTTGCCAACTATAAGACCAAGATGACTGCCCTCCGACGCCCTGATGGATCTATCACATCTTCCAGAAAGGCAATGGAGAAGATTATCCAGGACTTCTACTCAAATCTCTTTGATAGCCACATCCACCTGCCCACATACCAAATTCCACAGGATGGATATGTCATTCCCAACGTTCTCCCTTCTGAAATCCGACATGCCATCTTGTCGGTAAAGAAGGGAACAGCACCAGGCCCAGACAAAGTCAGACCCGAACACCTGAAGAATCTGCCGTTGGTACTCATCAATACACTAGCTCGGCTCTTCACACACTACCTGTCCGAATGCAAGGTGCCCTCCCAATGGAAAACCAGCAGGACAGTTCTACTGTTCAAGAAGGGGAGACATTCACGACATCGGCAACTATCGCCCCATCTGCCTGTTGTCTGTCATCTACAAGCTGTTTACACGAGTCATCCTGAACAGGATTAGCAGAACACTAGATGAAGGACAACCATGCGAGCAAGCAGGTTTCCGGAAAGGATTCAGCACAATCGACCATATCCACACAGTAACCAAGCTCATTGAGGTTTGTAGGGAGTACAAGATGCCGCTCTGTCTCACGTTCATTGATTTACAGAAAGCCTTTTGATTCTGTGGAGACTGAAGCAGTCATCGAAGCCCTAGCAAACAGGGTGTTCAAACCCAATACATCAAGATCCTTCGTGAGCTGTATTACGGATTCACCACCAGGATCTCACCATTCTACAAAGAAGTGATCATTGATGTCAAAAAAGGGGTTCGACAGGGGTGATACCATCTCACCAAAACTCTTCAGTGCCACCCTCGAGAACATCATGAGACAATTAGAATGGGAAGGAATGGGAGTGAAGATAGATGGTCGGCAACTACACCACCTCCGCTCCGCTGATGACATCGTTCTAATAACACCAAACATTAGCCAAGCGGCACAAATGCTGGCTGACTTTAACCGAGAATGTGGAAAGGTAGGTCTACAGCTGAATCTGAAGAAAACTATGTTCATGAGAAATGAACTAGTTCCTGAGGCCCCCATTCACTCTCAATGGAACAAACATCTCTGAATGCAGCAGTTATGTGTACCTAGGTCGAGAAATCAACATGATGAACGACCTAAAACCTGAGCTGCGCGAGGAGGAAGAGAGTGGCATGGAATGCCTTCAAAGGCATCGAAGAAATAGCTAAAAGGACAAAGAACCTCCAGCTCCGGGCACATCTCTTCGACTCCACCGTTCTCCCTGCATTAACATACGCCTCAGAGACCTGGGCCCTACGAAAGCAGGATGAGAATGCTATTCAGGTCTCCCAGAGAGGCATCGAAAGAGCTATGCTTGGAATATCACGCTCTCACTCAAGTGAGTGAAGGAATCCGGAGTTCTGACCTCTGTCGCTATTCCAGAATCAGGGACACTGTCTCGTTTGCCAAGGCATCGAAAATCAGATGGGCTGGACATGTAATGCGATTTGGAGACAACCGCTGGACTAGAGCCGTTACTGACTGGATCCCAAGGGATTTCAAAAGATCACGTGGCCACCCACCTACAAGATGGTCAGACTTCCTTGTTAAGACCCTGAAGGAACGGTTTGAGGCTCTTCATATTCCTGAATCAACCAGATGCCATTGGGCTACATTGGCACGTGTTAGGGTCCAATGGAAATGTTACTGTCGCCCGCTCGAGCAAATCCATGAATAACGGGATTCAAGTGATCAAGTGATCAAGTCTCAACGTAGCCAGGGTGGTAGTCTCCTGGTAAATTCTAACTGTCCCACGCTGGGTGCAGTGGGTATAAAGAGGAGCAGTGCCCAATCTAGAAAACATAGAAGTCTTAATAGATGTATAAGTCAGAAGTTATTCAGTCAAGGTGACTTCTGCAACTGCCACACCCTCTAGCAGTGTTTACATAAAAGAGAGATCTCATTAGAATGTACCTTGGCTTAAGTAGATTAAGCTGTGAGTGGGCAAAACAGCAAAGTTCCCAAACTAGCTAACCCTGTCATCCAACAATTACAAACAACAGGAAATGCCATAGCCTGAAGCTGTGGATTATCATCAAAAGAATCAGGAGTATTCATTAATGTATGCATCTCATGCTATAACTTATATTGACTTGGAGCTGAACTACTTCTTGATTCTGATATTGGAGAGTTGGAATAGCCTGAACTCCAGTTCACAAAGGGAATGATTAAGCCCCTGTAAGGGAGCGAAACTCCACAAGGACCCCAGCTTTTTATATCCCATCTCAAAGGGCAAAACAGGTTAGAGTTAAGTTTGCTTAGTTTACAATACAAAGACATTTCACATTCTTTGCATAGGACTTAAGAATAATACAGAAGGAGACAACCTAGAACCAAAAATCTGCAGGGGGTGCTTTCTAGGTAAGGTGAGATGAACAAAATAACACTTTACAGTTACTAATCCAGCCTTCCTGACTAGGCCAAGATGACAAGGTCATGTCAGACAGAAGAACAAGATACACCTGTTTTCTGCCTAACTTCAAGCAGCATCCATAGAGTTCATCTTGGGCTAGTTACATCCTACAGGAAAATGTGCAGAGAAATGACCTAGGATAGTAACCGTCTGTGCATCTGCAACTTGAAAACAGTCTCACTAGGGAATTCTACATACTAACTCAACTAGGAGACAGTCTGCCAGAAAACCCTGTATCTCTTAACAGGTGGTATCCATCAGACTTCCGTTCGCATATCCTTAGATCTACTTTTTGCCAACAGTAGGGGTTCTGCATGACCCGGCATGCTTCTAGACTCAAATACTAACCCACGCCTGCTGGTCCTCATCGTGAATGTATCCAGTGGTGGTGATTCTCTGGAGGACAGTGAGATAACTCTGCTGACTGAACCTTTGGATGAGCCTGTTGTAGCTTGAGGAGGAAAGATGTATTCTTACTGCTGCCCTTTTACAGCTGCTAACAGAGATGGTGAGAAAGTGGGCATGGCCCTGAGGAGCAGAGTCAAAGCAGCTCCACCCTGGGGAGTCTTGTGTTAGGGTGGCTTGAGGATAAAATCACTCCCTAAGCTCATTTCTTCTTTTGGCCTTTGTAACATAAAATAAACTATCGAGATCAGTGTGGGGTAGTGTCGGGGGCGCCGCCGGGGTCCCTGACAGTGCCAGGAAGCAAGTTCCCTTCTACCTCCGAAGCCAGCGAGGAATGGATGAAGACTCAGGAATCCGATGCAGTTTTAAAAGGACTTTACTATCACAGGTTCCAATATACAATCCAAGAGCAGGGAAAACCTCTAGAATCTGGGTTCCCAGCTAGGCCCAGCCAGGTGTAGGCCAAGATGGCTGCCGCCACGTGTTGAGGTCCAACAGAGAATGGAGAGGACAGAGAAGCAAAGCGCCAAGGGAAGCCGGAAATGGCAAAAAAGGGAAAAAAGGAAGCACTTCTTTCTTCTTGCAGCTTATTTTATAGCTAGAAATCCGCCCAAACTCCCCAGCCCAGCCCATTCTGGGCTGGGCTATCTAGAAATAAAAACAGGAAAATAGGTCTATAGAAATGTAGCAACTTCAGGAGAACATCTGGCTGTTTATAAGGACCCAGAGCTAATTTAAAGCCTCCCTAGCAGAGCTGGGAGGAGCTATAAGCTAAATGTAACTTCCCCTGGCAGGAAGGGTCAAATGCCCTCAGGTAATTTCTCCCAGCACCTCACCTAATGTCTTGAGCCAAGATTTGCCTGGAAATGCCTTTATAAGGTGGAGAAGGGGGTTTCTGAGATGGCATGTCTCTGTACCAAAGACTATACTAATGCCAGTTAAAAATTTCTCCAAACCTTCACAAGAGTCTCATCTACTTCACGGTAGTTTTGTATTTTAGTTGCCTTTGAGTTATCAGGGAGCCATGCTTGCTTGCTTGGAGTCAAACAGCATTTCTCTCTGGCCTAATTACTTAGAGATCCAACGTGGCCAGGCAAATATGCTGGTGAGATCTAGCTAGTCCTACGATGATTGTGGTAGCATGAGAGAATATTTATACCAGCCAGTATAGAATACATGGTCAGATAAGACTGCCACATTTAGACTACCCCCTATCTATGAAGTGACCTGCAGGAGGCAATCCAGGGCAGATGCAGAGGCCTAGGCTTTTAGGTGTCCTGCAACAGGGTACAAAATGAGAGTCCTAATTTGGTCAAGAGATCAGTATCTATTTGCTCTAGTAGTGATGGTTCAGTATTTGCTGGATTCTATAAATGATAAACTGTCGGGGACACTGCCGTGGTCCCCAACAGTGCTGGGAAGCGAGTTCCCTTCTACCTCTGAAGCTGGCAGGGAATGGATGAAAACTCAGGAATCCTATGCAGTTTTAAAAGGGCTTTACTAACACAATAAAATATAGGTTCTGATATACAATCCAAGAGCAGGGAAAACCTCCAGACTCTGGGTTCCCAACTAGGTCCCAGCCACATGTAGGCCAAGATGGCTGCCACCATGTATTGAGGCCCAACAGAGAATGGAGAAGACAGAGAAGGAAAACACCAAGGGAAGCCAAAATGGCAAAAGGGGAAAAGAGAGAGCTTCTTTCTTCTTGCAACTTACTTTTATAGCTAGAAATCCGCCCAAACTTCCCAGCCCAGCCCATTGTGGGCTGGGCTATCTAGAGATGAAGACAGGAAAACAGCTCTATAGAAATGTAGCAACTTCAGGAGGTCTTCTGACTATTTACAAGGACCCAGAGCTAATTCAAAGCCTCCTAGCAGAGCTGGGAGGAACTGTAAGCTAAATATAACTTCCCCTGGCAGGAAGGGTCAAATGCCCTCAGGTAATTTCTCCCAGCACCTCACCTAATGTCTTGAGCCAAGATCTGCCTGGAAATGCCTTTATAAGGTAGAGAAGGGGGTTTCTGAGATGGCATGTCTCTGTACCAAAGACTATACTAACACTAGTTAAATATTTCTCCAAGCCTTCACAAGAGTCTCGTCTACTTGACTGTAGTTTTGTATTTTAGTTGCCTTTGAGTTATCAGGGAGCCATGCTTGCTTGCTTGGAGGCAAACAGCATTTCTCTCTGGTCTAATTTCTAAGAGATGCAACGTTGCCTGGCAAATATGCTGGTAATATCTAGCTAGTCCCATGATGATTGTGGTAGCATGGGAGAATATTTATACCAGCCAGTACAGAATACATGGTCAGATAAACTGCCACATTTAAACTACCCCCTATCTACAAAGTGACCTGCAGGAGGAAATCCAGGGCAGATGCAGAGGCTCTTAGTCCTGCAACTCTCATACAAATCACAATGGGCGATAGGGGGCAGGAAGACAGCTTGGATCTGTGACCATGGCAGAATATTCTTACCATGAATTCTATGTTATCCAGTCAAAGTATTTCCTCTCACAACTTCCACAGTTCCCCAGGAGGGAACATTTACATGCACTTTTACCAGGATGACCCTGGCTGTATTGGATCCACCCTTTAGTTATAGCCCTACTAGATCAAAGAGGATTACTAAGTTTGCCTTCTGGCAAATGAGCATAACTCTCAGTAACTCTCATGGCAGGGCACCCAGAACTACCCAGGAGTAAGGTAAAGGACCTCTTGAAAGCGTGGAGAAATATTTATCTGGCTGTAGGATACTCCTGGTATTAAATACAATGCTTTGCCCCAGGCATTAAATCCTGCACTGCTCAGGTATGTTGACCCAAGGTACATTGTAAGGGAACTTTGAGAAGCAGGAATTCAGCTCTGGTAAATTAGCATTTTTAAAGCCTGGCCTAGGTGAGTGTATCTGGAGAATTAATTGCATTTCAGAGCTGGGTTTTTGTTCCTTACTGATACCCATCCTTCATGGAGGAACCAAGGTCTTTTTTTTTAATATTTTATTATACCACCGTGAGATATACAATTACAACGTTGTTCATGCTTGGAGGTTTCAGTCACATAGTGTTCCAGCACCCCACCCTCCACCAGGGCCCATTTCCAGCCACCAATGTCCCCAATTCCCTCCCCCCCTCCCATAGCCTGCCTCCATGGCAGGTTCTTTATCTCTTTTCTTTTTTTTTTTTTTTTTTTGCTTTTTGGGTCCACCCAGCAATGCTCAGGGGTAAGTCCTGGCTCTGCACTCAGGAATCACTCCTGGCGATGCTTGGGGACCATATGGGATGCCAAGGATCGAACCCAGGTCGGCTGCGTGCAAGGCAAATGCCCTACCCACTGGACTATCGCTCCGGCCCTCTTTATCTCTTTTCTCTCTCTCTCTCTCTCTTTTCCTTCTCTTACATATGTGGATTGCAATACATACACTTAGAGATCACCATGTGCATTTTTGGCCTGTATTTAATGCTCAGTTCTAGGTTGGTATTAGCCCTTTTGACATTTATTCGCACATGTTCCCCTCTGTCTTATCTAACCTCTGAAAATTACCTTGTGGTAATTTTCACTTTTGGTAAGACCTCCTGATCCACATTTCGCCTGACATTGGATTTTGGTATCATAATATATATATATATATATATATATATATATATATATATATGTCATGCAAAATAAATGCAATCATTCTATATATCTATATATCTCTCTTTCCTTCTGACTAATTTTTAGAGCCCTTGGAAGAAGAAAAACTTGCCTTTTAAACTAGACCTCAACTTGACTTGGAATTCTGACCTGAGCACATGGTCTGGGTCCAGATAGGAATTGGAAGTTTGGGATTTTCCCCATCTTGGACTGTATTAGCAGTATTTGTTCAGCGATTGATGCTAAGTAAAAGTCTTTGGAACTTTGCTGAACTCGTGAATTCTGTCCATTGGCTGCCAGCTTTTCGATAAAGAAAACCTGCTCCTCTCCTTACTGTCAGAGACCCCAATCATCCCCCCTCCCTGGAAATCCCCACAGCTCAAAGGGAGAACTGGCTTCTATTGAGCTTCTGGGCTGCATGGGATTCCACCGTCAGGCTTCCCTCAAATCTCCCCAGAGGTTCGCAGTTCTTCTTAAGATATTTTCCCACAAATTCAGTTTTCTTAAAGCAAACACTCCCATGTACCACTTGATATACTAAAATCCTTTGAAATAGATTAACTATACATAAATTTGGAAGGTGTATCTCTTGGCTTTCATTTCTATTCTGTTTATCTGATATCCTAGTTTTACCAGTGCCACACAGTTTGGATAACTATAGCTTTATAGGGGCCGGAGTGATGGCACAGTGGGTAGGACATTTGCCTTGCACACAGCCAACCTGGGTTCCATCTCCAGCATCCAATATGGTCCCCCAAGCACTACCAGAAGTAATTCCTAAGCAAAGAGAAAGGGGGTAACCCCTGAGCATTGCCAGGTGTGACAAAAAAATCCTATGGTTTTATAGTGTGAAGTCTGGAAATGCAATATCTCTCAGAATTTATTTGGCTATTGGGGTAGTATTGAACTCTTCCTAGGAACATGCAATGAAAGAGGCGTCAGTGGCGTTGGTGTCCTTGTCAACACGAATGTGGCTATGAACACTGATTCATTTGAATGCCTAACAAACCGAATCAGATGATTACACTTGAAGAGATGTGGCCCACTGCCAGCAATTTCTATCTTTGTTGTCTAAGCACCAACATCCACATACAAGGAATATGAAACTGAGAAATTCTACATGGAACTGGAGGAGTTCTATAAAAAAAGATCACACCTTCTACAAGATTATAGTTGGTGATTTTAATGCCAAGATAGGACCAAGAAGATCGGCTGAAGAACTCTACATCGGGACCCATGGCCTAGAATGGAACGAACAGGGTGAGAGACTATATGAGTTCATCATGTCCACCAAGATCATTGATGGGAATTCACAGTTCCAGAATGATGAAGCGAAACGTTGGACATGGGAATCTACCAGTGGATGGTTCCATAATGAATTTGACCACATCATCTTCAATCGACATCTGACTGATGTTGCTGTAGTCCCAAAATTCCAAACAGAATTGGGCCACAGTTTCCTTCGTTCAAAATTCTACTTCACAACGGGGAGAAAAGGCTGCAAAGTTTAAGAAGAGAACTTCCGGAACGACCACCAATTGGGAACTCTTTGGCACCATTGCGGCAACATAGGAAGATACCATCATTGACAACATCGATGAAGAATACAACCGATTGGTTCAGCACCTCCATGATAGTGCAAAGAATGCTGAGAAAGAGAACCGACACAAAAGAAAGCCTGTCTTCAAAAACTCGAGCTCATTCTCCAACGTGGCAAGGCGCAAGCCTTAGGCGACCAAATACTAACATCCAAGCTCACAAAGCAGTGCAGAGAAATGATTAAGGAAGACCTCAAAGAGAGAAGAGCAGAAATACTGGAAGATGCAGCAGAAGCCAGGAAAAGCATTTGCAATGCCTGCCTGTCCTTCACCAAGCCCTCTGACACCCTGATGGATCTATCACATCTTCCAGAAAGGCAATGGAGAAGATTATCCAGGACTTCTACTCAGATCTCTTTGATAGCCACGTCTGCCTGCCCACATACAAATTCTGCAGGATGGATATGTCGTTCCCAACATTCTCCCTTCTGAAATCCGACATGCCATCTCGTCGGTAAAGAAAGGAACAGCACCAGGCCCAGACAAAGTCAGACCCGAACACCCGAAGAATCTGCCGTCAGTATTCATCAATACACTGGCTTGGCTCTTCACACGCTACCTGTCTGAATGCAAGGTGCCCTCCCAATGGAAACCAACAAGACAGTTCTACTGTTCAAGAAGGGAGACATCCACGAAATTGGCAACTATTGCCCCATCTGCCTGTTGTCTGTCATCTATAAGCTGTTCACTCGAGTCATCCTGAACAGGATTGGCAGAACATTAGATGAAGTACAACCATGCGAGCAAGTTGGCTTCCAAAAAGGATTCAGAACAATAGACCATATCCATATGGTAACCAAACTCATTGAGGTTTGTAGGGAGTTCAAGATGCCACTCAGTCTCACGTTCATTGATTTAAAGAAAGCCTTTGATTCTGTGGAGACTGAAGTGGTCATCGAAGCCCTAGCCAAATAGGGCATTCAAACCCAATACATCAAGATCCTTCCTGAGCTGTATTACGAATTCACCACCAGGATCTCACCATTCTACAAGGAAATGATCATTGATGTTCAGCAGGTGATACCATTTCACCAAAACTCTTCAGCACCACCCTCAAGAACATCATGTCACAATTATAATGGGAAGAAATGCAAGTGAAGATAGACGTTTGGCAACTAAACCACCTCCGCTTCACTGATGGCATCGTTCTATTAACGCCAAACATTAGCCAAGCGGCACAAATGCTGGCTGACTTTGACCAAGAATGTGGAAAGATAGGTTTACAGCTGAATCTCAACAAAACTATGTTCATGAAAAATGAACTAGTTCCAGAGGCCCCATTCACTCTCAGTGGAACAAACATCTCTGAATGCAGCAGTTATGTGTACCTAGTTCATGAAGTCAACATGATGAACGACCTAAAACCTGAGCTGCGCAGGAGGAAGAGAGCGACATGGAATGCTTTCCAAAGCATTGAAGAAACAGCGAAAAAGACAAAGAACCTCCTGTCCGGGCACATCTCATCGACTCTACTGTTCTCCCTTCGTTAACATAAGCCTCCAGAGACCTGAGCCCTACGAAAACAGGATGAGAACACTATTCGGGTCTCCCAAAGAGGAATCGAAAGAGCTATGCTTGGAATATTACGCCTCACTCAAGTGAGAGAAGGAATCCGGATTTCTGACCTCCGTCGTTGTTCCAGAGTCAGGGATGCTGTCTCATTTGCCAAGGCATCGAAAATCAGATGGGCTGGACATGTAATGCGATTTGGAGACGACCGCTGGACTAGAGCCGTTACCCACTGGATCCCACGGGACGTCAAAAGATCAAGTGGCCGCCCACCTACAAGATGGTCAGACTTCTTCGTCAAGATCCTGAACGAACAGTTTGAGGCTCTTTGTATTCCTGAAACAACCAGATGCCATTGGGCTACACTGGCACATGACAGGGTCAAATGGAAATATTACTGGCACCTGCTCGAGGAAATTGATGAACAATGGGATGTCTAGTGATCCAGTCTAGTGATTGGGTTAGTATTATTATTTCAAACAGATTTTATCACTTAAAATATTTATCAGTCTAGAATGCTTTTGGTATAATGATTTTGACAGTGTAAATTCTTCCAATCCACAAACATGGAATTTTCCATTTCCCACTGTTAGCTTCTATTTCTTTCAAAAATAACTAGTTTTCAATTTTAAGCCTTCTGAGTCTTTATTAAATAAACTGATTCCGTGGCATTTTATTTTATTACTTTTCTAGCTCATTATTTGCATGTAGAACTGCACCGAATCTTTGTATTGATTTTATAATCTGCTACTTTGTTGTATGGTTTATTATTTCTAGGAATTTTTGTAGTAGAGCTTTTAATTTTCTAAATATATTTTCATGCCATCTGAAAATAGTGGTTAATTTTTTTCAGTTTGGATGCTTTTGCTTTCCTTTTTTTACAAATTTTTTATTATTTTAATTTGATGTCACAATAAAAGTTGTCTTTTTATGTATCTACATTGTTAATATAAAATTAAATTCTAATTACAAGCAAAAGTTAGTTACCTAGGGAGCAATACTTGTCTATTCATTTTAACAGAAATAAAAGATTATCTTCAAATGTGAGATTATTACAGAGCTTTTCTCCATGAAGAGCTACAAATATTATTCACTACAAATATTTTTCACTTGAAAGTAGAAATTACTTGTGATTGTGGAATGTTCAAATGCAACAGCAGTTCCTTAGAGAAAAAGCAAAGGGATTCATGAAGTGTCTCCCCCTCCCCTGAAAGAGGGAATTTAGATTTCCAAAACAAATGAGAATCATGTCTGACTTCTGCAAGAGAGTAGTTTTCAGCATACCTGTTAGACAAGTTCCATAAAAGTTCCTTAAAATACAAATTTGAAGAAACCCAGTTAAGTTATTTCTCCTCTATAACTTCCCTTTCCCACATAGAATTACAGGTATATATATATATCGTAACAAGATGATAGACAATAAGATAACCGTGAAAATATCGAGTCTATAAACGTGGTAACCTGTCAGTATCTGTACTGCAAATCATAATGACCAACGGGAGAGAGAGGGGGGAGAATGAAGGAAAATGTTGCCATAGTGACAGGCTGGGCGGGGACGGGGGTCAGGTGGTGGTAGGAGGGTTAAGAGGGACATTGGTGGTGGGAAAGGTGCACTTGCGGAGGGGATGGGTGTTGGAACATTGTGTGACTGAAGCCTAATCATGAACAGCCTTCCACCTGTATGGTCAGTGACTCAATAAAATAAATTTTTAAAAAAACTCAGTTCTAAGTGTCCTTGTCCTTGCCAGTAGATAAGTACGCAGGGAGTAACACTGCTCCGAGAGATGCAGACAGCAAAAACTACATTCAACGGCTTGGGAGTTGGCTGAGAGAAAATAAAGGCACTGATGTTGTTAGAAGACTGGATAAAGATGTTAAGCCGCAAACAACAAACCGACGATTCCATCATGGGCAGAATTCTGTCCACTGCAGGTCTGTCGTCCAGGCTGGAGCAAGGTACCGGGGAACCGCGCGCTCCATCGGGGGCTTCTTCACCGCCGGGTCTCGCGCCGACGCTCCCAACTCCACCAGCTGCTTCCGCACACACTCAGGGCCTGAGTCCAGGGGTCTCTCCGGGAACTCCGGCCACTAAGGGCGCTGAGACCGGGGCCACGGGCCGCTCCGCCCCCGCCGCGCTCCCCACAGCTCCGGGGCCGGCGGTTACTGAGAGGAAACGGCCGCACTCGGGCAGCCCCGCCGGCGGCGCCCGCTTCCCCAGTGCCGGAGCTCGATGATCTTCCAGGGCCGCCGCCGCAGCTCAATGAGTAGAGCCGGCGGGGTCCAGGCTGTCGGGATCCCCGCCCACCCCAGGCGCCCCCAAACTTCCCCACGCCACAGTGGATTCTGTCACGGTCTTTTCCCTCAAGTTTCCACAGCGAGTACTCAGGGGAGAGGTTGTTTTTAGGGGTCGGGGGGCCACACCCGGCGATGCTCAGGGGTTACTCCTGGCTCTGCCCTCAGGAATTAATCCTGGCGGGGCTCGGGACCATACGGAATGCTGGGAACCGAACCGGGTCGCGTGCAGGGCAAATGCCCTCCCCGCGTGCTGTCGCTCAGGGAGTTTCATTACAGCCTCACAGGCGCTTTCGCTCCTCCCCGCCCGCACCCCGCTGTACCCGAATTCCAAGCAGCTGCACAAGAAAAGTTGCGGGGCTCAGCCTCAGTTTCCTGCACGGACCCGCACTCCAAGGAGGAGCAGACTCCAGGCACTCACCTCCCCAACCTCCGCCGCCGGGGTCACAGCGACGACCCCGCCTCTGCCAAGACCGGATTGGCTGTGCTCCTCGGGAACCGCCCTGAGCCCGCCCCCGTGCCGCAGCTCCAGCCAATCCTCAGAGTCAGCTCGGCAGGGACTGCCTGCCTCGTGTGTGGGTGGGTACCCGGATTCTGGGAACAAGCCCCTGTCAGGCTGCAGCACCCTAAATTGGAAGCAGAGCTGGGAGGCCTTGCAAGAAGTCTACCTGGGTTCGATCGCCGGCATCCCATAATGTCCAATATAATAATAATAATAATAATAATAATAATAATAATAATAATAATAAACATACGCCTCAGAGACCTGGGCCCTAGGAAAGCAGGATGAGAATGCTAATCGGGTCTCCCAAAGAGGAATGGAAAGAGCTATGCTTGGAATATTACGCCTCACTCAGTGAAAGAAGGAATCCTGAGTTCCGACCTCCTTCGCTGTTCCAGAGTCAGGGACACTGTCTCGTTTGCCAAGGCATCGAAAATCAGATGGGCTGGACATGTAATGCGATTTGGAGACGACTGCTGGATTAGAGCCGTTACCGACTGGATCCCATGGGATGTCAAAAGATCAAGTGGCCGCCCACCTACAAGATGGTCAGACTTCTTCGCCAAGACCCTGAACCGAACAGTTTGAGGCTCTTTGTATTCCTGAAACAACCAGATGCCATTGGGCTACACTGGCACGTGATAGGGTCCAATGGAAATGTTACTGGCGCCCACTCGAGCAAATCGATGAATAATGGGATGTCAAATGATCAAGTGATAAATAATAATAATGTCCCAGGGCACTAGCCCCAGTAGACGAGGCTGTATTGGCTGTGGAGCTTATTTCTGGACATGCCAATTTATTCCCTTTAGAGAGATAGGTTACCTGCTTTGCATCCATTTCGTGATTAGCATGATCCACGAAGGAAAAGGACTTCCTGGCATTGCAATTGAGGTGTTTCATCAGTTTTACACACCAATGCAACAATGCTGGGTTCCCTGAACATTATTGCACTACCTATAGTGTAGGAAGAGTTTGAAGAATCCCCACAGTAAATCCAGATGGTCCCACAGAGGTTTGGGTAAATAAGGGGTAGGGAGAAAGGGCAGACTGAGAGCTAAATGGATATATATTTGGAATTTGTGACCCTAAGTAGAATCAGGTATTATGCTGATATACTGGTAGCAGTTAGGTCTTTGACAGAAAAAATTCAATTTGTTGCCCTCCTCCCCTTTGAAGGAGGGGGCACAGCCAATAATACTAAGGGATCACTCCTGGCCAGCTTGGGGAGCATATAGGGTGTCTGGGTCAGTCACTCATGAAGGACAACACCTTACCTTACCTGCCGTACTGTCACTTCAGTCAGGCATTCAGCCTTTAGTTATGACTGGACTGCTCCACAATGCTGCACCCAGTGCTATTTTAAGGTTCATTGGCTACACAAATTAAATCATTCACATTCAATCACATTCCTTCAATGAATACTTTTGAGAACTGACTCTATGAAGGGCAGAGTGACAGGATCAAGAGTCAGGCCAGTGTTAGGTATGAGGTGTGTTGCAGGACTCCTCTAAGAGCCTCTGCATCTGCCTTGGATTGCCTCCTGCAGGTCACTTCGTAGATAAGGGGGTAGTCTAAATGTGGCAGTTTATCTGACCATGTATTCTGTACTGGCTGGTATAAATATTCTCTCATGCTACCACAATGTGACTGCAAGACTATGCCACCCGCATGGCAGAGCCTGGCAAGCTACCCGTGTCGTATTTGATATGCCAAATACCAGTAACAATCATAGACTTCATTCCCATGACCTGATGAAATGGTTTGAGGCTCTTTATATTCCTGGAGCAAGCACGTGCCCTTGTGCTCTACTTGCATGAGACAGGACATATGGAGATGTTACTGGTGCCTGCTCGAGCAAATCGATGATCAACGGGAAGACAGTGATACAGACAGTGCTACCACAATCATCGTGGGACTAGCTAGATCTTACCAGCATATTTGCCTGGCCACGTTGGATCTCTAAGTAATTAGCCCAGAGAGAAATGCTGTTTGCCTCCAAGCAAGCAAGCATGGCTCCCCTGATAACTCAAAGACAACTAAAATACAAAAACAACCGTGAAGTAGACGTGAATACAAAACAACCGTGAAGTAGACAGTGATACAGACAGTGCTACCACAATCATCGTGGGACTAGCTAGATCTTACCAGCATATTTGCCTGGCCACGTTGGATCTCTAAGTAATTAGCCCAGAGAGAAATGCTGTTTGCCTCCAAGCAAGCAAGCATGGCTCCCCTGATAACTCAAAGACAACTAAAATACAAAACAACCGTGAAGTAGACGAGACTCTTGTGAAGGCTTGGAGAAATATTTAACTGGCATTAGTATAGTCTTGGTACAGAGGCATGCCATCTCAGAAACCCCCTTCTCTACCCTATAAAGGCATTTCCAGGCAGATCTTGGCTCAAAACATTAGCATACAATAGGACCTAGGTGAGGTGCTGGGAGAAATTACCTAAGGGCATTTGACCCTTCCTGCTTCCCATAATAGTGGGAGGTCTTAGTTGCAGTGGGTACAAAACCAGCCTGCTTCCTCTCTCTCTCTCCTCTCTCTCTCTCTCTCTCTCTCTCTCTCTCTCTCTCTCTCTCTCTCTCTCTCTCTCTCTCTCTCTCTCTCTCTCTCTCTCTCTCTCTCTCTCTCTCTCTCTCTCTCTCTCTCTCTCTCTCTCTCTCTCTCTCTCTCTCTCTCTCTCTCTCTCTCTCTCTCTCTCTCTCTCTCTCTCTCTCTCTCTCTCTCTCTCTCTCTCTCTCTCTCTCTCTCTCTCTCTCTCTCTCTCTCTCTCTCTCTCTCTCTCTCCTTTTCCTCTCTCTCTTTTTGGGTTCTCTCTTTATGAGCTCCCACCCTTCTTTGGAGTCTTGTCTTTGTTTCCTCTCTATAGGGCCTTTACGTGGTGGCAGCCGTCTTGGCCTACATGTGGCTGGGGTTCTAGCCGGGAATCCTAAGCACCAGGTTTTTCCTATTGCTGATTTCTATGCCTGAACCTGTGATAAGTAAAGCCTTTTAAAACTGCATCAGATTCCTGAGTCTTCATCCATTTCCCACCGGCCGGAGGTAGAAGGGAACTTCGCTTCCCGGCACTGTTGGGAACCCTGGCAGCATCCTGGACATCTGGCGTCCCTGGGTAGGCACCCCTGCATCTGGAGGTCCCACCGAGATGTTGATGATCTTTTCCTGAAGCTGAGAGCAGCATCTAAACCGTGAGTTAAAATGGGTTACCTCTCTCAGAGGTTTTTTCTTTTCTTTTTTTTTTCTTTTTTGGGTCACACCCGGTGACGCTCAGGAGTTACTCCTGGCTCTGTGCTTAGAATTACTCCTGGCAATGCTCGGGGGATCATATGGGATGCCAGGGATCGAACCCGGGCGGTACAGGCCGGCCGCATGCAAGGCAAATGCCCTATCCGCTGGGCTATAGCTCCGGCCCCTCGGAGATTTTTTCTTTGTTCTGGCTTCACCTGTTTATTCAGGTGCTAGTAGAAGTGGTGACTTTTGTAACTCCTGCTTTTCTTTCAGAAAGTCATGAAATTAAATCTAGCAAACATGTTATAAAGTTTAATGATAATCTAGTGGAAGAAAAGGAACCTCCAGAGGAGGCCAACTCTCAAACTGAAAATCTGCCCAGAGTTAATACCTCCGAAGGTGTAGATGCCCCTCTGATGGAGACTGAATCTCAATTTGAGGGATTCCCTAAAATTCTTACCGAGAATTTTAGGGAATTCTGATGAGGAGGAAGGGGAGGAACGGATTAATTCCCTGAGCCTGTCCAGGCCTCAAAAGGCTTGTAGTTCCTCCTGTTCTAAATTTAATAGTCAAAGAGCAAAGCTCTGGGAGCTTTGCAACATTTCTCATGACTATTCCTTGTTTTGGCCTTTTCTAATGCTGGCTCTTATGATTTTTGTGATAAAACCGCACCTCTCCCAACAGGAGCTGAGTGCAAGTCCTGGAAAGCAAGTTGTGAAGTTTAAAGTAAAGGCTTTCCCGGACCTTTGGTTTAAGGAAACGAAAAGGCAAATTTCTTGGTGGCATCTTTATTTAATTCAGCTGGAAAAGAGCATTAGGCTCAATCTACAGCTGCCTTCCACCTTCACAAGTACCATAGCTTTCCATAAACACAAACCGGACTAAATTGTCCAGTTTTTATTTGTCTGTGCTCCGTCCCACGTGGCTGAAGGTTTGCAGACAAGTTATTTGATTGGATATTTATGGCAAAAGACTTCTGGCAAATGGATAGTTTTGGCGAATGATTTATGGCAAATGTTATGGCTAATGACGAAGTGTTAAACATGCTCAAAAAAACTTTCAAAATTCAGTTATTAAAGCAACAAAAAAAAGGTATCTTTAACATTATTCACCTTAAATTTGTCTCAAGTAGAGCCGCTGGAAAACACTGATGCAGACTCAAAACGAGTAAATTCACCTAAGTAAAAATTGATTATAAATGGCTAGCAGGTCTAAAAACACCTAATTTCTTTCCATATAAAGTCTTAATTTTAAATTGTAAACTGCTGTTCAAACCTCCCGGATTGGTTCATTTTAAATAATGATAATATTGCTTTACAGCCTGCTGAACATGGTCTATCTTAAATAACAATAATTTTGCTTTGCAGCCTGTTCATCTTTAAGAAAAAATTAAATGGAGATAACTCCTTTCTTAATTAAAAAAAAAAAACCTCCTTGGAGTGAGTTTAAAGGTAAAAGCACCTAAATAACCCTCCAAAAAAGGTACCATAAAAAATATATATATTTTCTAAGTGTTTAATGTGTAAGTGTCTTAATGTTTCCTTGCTGCTTTGAAGTGTTTAAAGGTGAAAGTACCTAAATAACCCTCAAGGAGAAGGTATTTTGTAAGAATTGTCTAAGGTTTTTATATATAGGAATGACTAATGAAGAAGTATTTTAAGGTTTTGAAGGAAAATAGACAGCCGTGTATGATGTCCAGTGTCAACGTTTTAGAAATTAATAAGTTTTCTAATGTTTTGTTTACAGGTAAAAAAATAAAATTAAAAAGGAGAAAAAAGGGTGAACTCCAAGTATAGTGCTCAATATCAAAATCTGCTAACAACTAATAAAAATTTTAATGCTTTTGTTCAGAGATTCACAGGAAAAGAACTTGGCTGCTACAAATTCCTTCAATGATCGCGAGACTTTGAACTCTGATTCCAGTGCTCATTACAAAAAAGTTTGCTAAATCAATGAAAAAAGTTTTTCTAATGATTCTGTTCACAGGATAAGATATTGGAACGCAGTAAACTTGCACTACAGTACTCAATACTCCGAGACTCCTAAAACAGTGCTCACTACAAAAATTTAACAATTTGCAAAAAAGTTTTTCCTAATGTTTCCTTTCACAAGGTGTTGAAGTTTCTTCATGTTCTTGAATTCCTGCCAAAGCCTTAAGATCTCTGTTTGTGATTAATCTCAAAAAGTGTTTTTGTCTCGTCTAAAATTAAGCTACAGGAACAGTTACCAGTGTCGGTGTTCCCTTGCTGAAGAAGCCCCTACAAGGCGCCTACACCAATGTTCCAGACACCTGTTCCAGTGCTCAAGACTCCTGTTCCATAGTTCGAGATATTACACCGATGTTCCGGACACCTGTTCCAGCGCTCAAGACTCCTGTTCCAGAGTTTGAGATATTTGTTCCAGTGTTTCTGAGACCCCATCCAGTGTTCCTGACAATTCAACGAGTTCCTGATCGCTGCTCTCCAGAGACTCATAATCATATGATCACCGCTATTGCTGTTCCAGAAGTAGCCCCACAGACATTGTTCCAGACACCTGACTCTACATAAAATATGGCAAATTGACTCTCACAAATTATGGACAGTGCAAATTATAGTCCATTATAATCAGACAGCTAAAAACACTTTGTCACGAACCTTGCTTTGGGTCCAAAAAAAAGTTAGGATCCTAAAGTAACATTATTATTTTGTAATTGGAATTTTTTTCTTATCTTAATTTTCTATATGTAACTAAATATTTTGTATTTTCAATTTTTTATAGTAAATTAATCAGGGGAGTTGTTGCAGGACTCCTCTAAGAGCCTCTGCATCTGCCTTGGATTGCCTCCTGCAGGTCACTTCGTAGATAAGGGGGTAGTCTAAATGTGGCAGTTTATCTGACCATGTATTCTGTACTGGCTGGTATAAATATTCTCTCATGCTACCACAATTATCGTGGGACTAGCTAGATCTTACCAGCATATTTGCCTGGCCACGTTGGATCTCTAAGTAATTAGGCCAGAGAGAAATGCTGTTTGCCTCCATGCAAGCAAGCATGGCTCCCTGATAACTCAAAGACAACTAAAATACAAAACTACCGTGAAGTAGACGAGACTCTTGTGAAGGCTTGGAGAAATATTTAACTGGCATTAGTATTGGTACTATTTTTGGTACTAATACTAATTGGTATTAGTATTGGCATTAGTATTGGCATTGTCTTGGTACAGAGGCATGCCATCTCAGAAACCTCCTTCTCTACCCTATAAAGGCATTTCCAGGCAGATCTTGGCTCAAAACATTAGCATACAATAGAGCCTAGGTGAGGGTGCTGGGAGAAATTACCTAAGGGCATTTGACCCTTCCTGCTTCCCATAATAGTGGGAGGTCTGAGTTGCAGGGGTATAAAACCAGCCTGCTTCCTCTCTCTCTTTCTCCTTTTCCTTTCTCTCTTTCTCCTTTTCCTCTCTCTCTTTTTGGGCTCTCTTTTTGGGGATCGCACCCTTCTTGGGAGTCTTGCCTTTGTTTCCTCTCTATAGGGCCTTTACACGTGGTGGCTGCCATTTTGGCCTACATGTGGCTGGTGTTCTAGCCGGGAATCCTAAGCATAGGGTTTTTATTATTGCTGATTTTATGCCTGAACCTGTAATAAAGCAAAGCATTTTAAAACTGCATCAGATTCCTGATTCTTCATCCATTTGCCACCGGCTCGGAGGTAGAAGGGGAATTCGCTTCCCGGCACTGTTGGGAACCACGGTGGCGTCCCCCAACAAGGTGGAAGACTGAACCCTGTTCACCATTCAGAGAAAAGGAGTGGTGCTGTAGCTGAGAGCAGTGGTTTGAAATTGATCATACCTGGTCTCAAGCGCTAATGCTACTGGTCACAGATTCTGCATTCTAGGGCAAACTCTATAACTTGTAAAGCTCTTTTATTTAAAAAGAGAAGATATAAATGGAGCAGTTATTTTTAAATGCAACCACATGAAAAATTTTAAAGAGACTATGAAACAGCTGTCAAGTATCTAAATGTTGTTTGCACATCTTACCCTCTATTATCTCTCGGGCCCCCACTTACATTATTTAATGTAAAATGACCTTGGGGTATCTTTGGCATTTTGAGGAGCAGTATGGGAGGTGAAGCTGTTAAGATCTTTTTCAGGAAAGTAATTTCCTTGTGCTCATATAGTGTTGCAGGACACCTAAGAGCCTCTGCATCTGACCTGGATTGCCTCCTACAGGACACTTCATAGATAGGGGGATAGTTTAAATGTGGCATTTTATCTGACCATGTATTCTGTACTGGCTGGTATAAATATTCTCTCATGCTACCACAATCATCGTGGGATTAGTTAGATTTTACCAGCATATTTGCCTGGCCACATTGGATCTCTTAAGTATTAGCCCAGAGAGAAATGCTGTTTTCCTCCAAGCAAGCAAGCATGGCTCCCTGATAATTCAGAAGCAACTAAAATACAAAACTACCATGAAGTAAAGACGAGACTCTTGTGAAGACTTGGAGAAATATTTAACTGACATTAGTATAGTATTTGGTACAGAGGCATGCCATCTCAAAAACCCCCCTTCTCTACCCTATAAAGGCATTTCCAGGTAGATCTTGGTTCAAGATATTTGCATCTAAAAGGGTGTATGTGAGGTGCTGGGAGAAATTACCTAAGGGCATTTGACCCTGCCTGTTCCCATAATAGTGGGAGGTCTGAGTTGCAGGGGGATAAAACTAGCCCAGTTCCTCTCTTGCGTTCTTTTTGGGCTCTCTCTTTTTTTGGGCTCTCTTTTTGGGGCTCACACTCTTCTTGGGTCACTCTTCCCCTTTCTGCTGGAGTCTTGTCTTTGTCTCCTCTCTCCAGGGCCTTAACACATGGTGGCCGCCATCTTGGCCCACACGTGGCTGGGGTCTAGCTGGGAATCCTAAGCACAGGGTTTTTCCTATTGCTGATTTGTATGCCTGAACCTGTGATAAGTAAAGCATTTTAAAACCTTGCCGGATTCCTGAGTTTTCGTCCACTCCCAGCTGGCTTTGGAGGTAGAAGGGAACTCACTTCCTGGTACTGTTCCCCAGCAGCTTCCCCAGCAGCTCCCCAACAATATAGTACTGTAAACACAGCCACTCAGCCTATAGCTTTCAGCCATGCTGGAGGTTCCATCCCATTCCACAAAGACTGTTCCTGAGTAAAATAACGGTGTATAATATTACTTCTTTTATTTATGTATTCATTTTTAGAATAATGTCACTGTATTTTTAAAGTGTTAGACAGGAACATAACTAATTGCTTAGAAATCCAGGTCAGAGTTATAAATAGATATCTGAGTAAGTAAATAGCATTCTGACTTGCTAATTATGGAACATTTTTTTGAAATTTAAACTTTAGAGGTACAGAGAATAAACACTTTTTTGCTGTTGTTTTTGTCTTGGGGCCACACCCGTGGTTTTCAGTGACCCACTTCTCCTACTCTGCACTGCAGGGGAGAAGGGGCCTGATGGTGGCGCTTGGGGTAATCACGTGACATAGAGCATGTGCTTAGCCCCTTGGGACATCTATCCAGCTCATGGAAACTAAAAAGTTTAAAACCATCAAAAATAAAAATATATTGTTATCCTTTTTTTTTTTTTGGATTTTGCATCATACCCAGCAACTCAACAGTTGTTCTTATTTCTGACTTTTAAAATAAAATGTCAGAAATGCTTTGTTGTCTACAAAAGTACAAACAGGGAACTTACTTTAAAATGCTAACTCCATACAAAGACTTTAATTATATAAGTGACAGATTCAAATTCACTCTGTTGAGGAGATGCCTTAACAATACATACAAATCAGGTCTGTGTTGGATACCAGAACTGACATAAAGTGCTAAAGAACCATTAAGATTGAGAAGAAAAGAGTAAGATAAATGACACCCAAATTCCGGAGCAATAGCCCAGCAGGTAGGGCATTTGCCTTGCACGTGGCCGGCCCATGCCGGCCTGGGTTCAATCCCCTGGCATCCCATATGGTCCCCCAGCACCGTTGGGGAGTAATTCCTGAGTGCAGAGCCAGGAGTTGCCCCTGAGCATTGCCGGGTATGACCCAAAAAAGCAAAAAAAAAAAAAAAAAAAAAGACACCCAAATTAAAGAATTATCTGGCAATATGTTCACTTAATATCATAGCATAATTTTATCCTTCAAGGGTAATTTATATTCTCCTCATAAGCACTGTTCCCTTTGGCAGGGTTCCTTGAAATCCCCACAGTGAGATTCGACGTCTGTTCTACCGAGCCTTTGTTTCTGGAAGGGTATTGACTCTCAGAGAAGCAAAGGAGAGATGTTCTCTGCACAGCACCTTGCATGGTGTTTGCCACCAATCCCTAGAAGAGCAATAGGATAACTGGCGCAAATATCTTTTCCCTCCAACAGCATGTTCTGTGATCTTCATAATACGTTCAACTGTGGACTCCCAGAAGGTAATTTCCACCCCAGACTGTTATGCTGGAAATAACTCACAAAATGTCCCTTTAAAGGAGTGATTCATGAAGGAATCTCTAGTGACCATAGACCTTTAATCTTACCCTTCTGCGCAGGCCAGTCCAAATACACCCATCTGTCAGTAATTTCTGTCCTTTGCCAGAAGTTACCCTGTTTGCTAAGATGTTTGCCTACAAATAGGGCAGTGCTGAAATCCAGTGAATTAACCTCTTTTGGGATTAACCAGTGATCCACAGGGCTTGGTGTGAGGCATCATGTGTTAGGGCTTATTGACTCTGGCGCCCAAAGCTCCTTAGTGTAATTAAGACAGAGATGCTCAAATGATTCGGACAATACTACTTACACTCTAATTCACATCTAACTGCTGGACAATCAGAACCAAGTTGGGATTATTCTAGATGCTGCTAAACAAAAAGTAGAACCAGAATTCAGCATTGAAGAAAGATTGAAAGATGGTGAGAAGGTACACATTTCTAGTTAAAAGAACGTGAAATGTATGAGATGATCATACCTGGCCAGTTGAAGGATATAGAAGAATATTTTTTATTTTATTTATTTATTTATTTTTTTGCTTTTTTGGGTCACACCCGGCGATGCAGGGGGTTACTCCTGGCTCTGCACTCAGGAGTCACTCCTGGCGTTGCTCGGGGGACCATATGGGATACCGGGAATCGAACCCGGGCCGGCATGAGCCGACTGCGTGCAAGGCTAACGCCCTACCCGCTGGGCTATCGCTCCGCCCCAGGATATAGAAGAATATTATGAAGAGTAAATCTTGTGGCAGGAGAGATAGGACAGCAGGCAGGATGCTTGAAGTCATCTGACCTGGTTCATTTCATGGCACCCTTATGGTACTCTAAGCCCTGTCGAGAGTTATTCCAAAGTTCCAAGCCAGGGAGTAAGCCCTGAGCATCCCCAGGTGTGTCCCAAAAAAATAAAAAATTAAAACGAGTCATATCATTTGGTCTTATTCATGGAATTTCTTTTGTTGTAGTGTTTGAAGTATGCTGTACAATGTTTTTGTAACTCTAATCTACTGTTGTCTTTTTAAAAATTACTTTGTCCCCCTGAAAATCTAAGATCTCTTCCTCCTCGTCTTCCTCCTCCTCCTCCTCCACATCTTCCTCTCCTACTTCTGCTCTTCTTTCTTCCCCCTTGTCCTCCTCCTCCTCCTCCTATCTTCCTTTTCTTCCCTAATATCCCCTTTCCCTTTCCCCCTTTCTCCTTTTCCTCCTTTCCATCCCTCTCCTCCTTCTCTTTAGCTTCTCCTTTCACTTCCCTTTTCACTCCCCTTCATCTTCCCCCTTTTTCCTCTTTCTTATTCTTTGTTTTTGCTCACATGCAGTGACGCTCAGGAGTTACTCTTGGATTTGCACTCAGAAATTACTCCTGCTGATGCTTGAGGGATCATATGGGATGCTGGCAGTCAAACTCAGCTTAGCCACAACAGGGTCAAATCCCCACTTGCTGTACTATTTCATTCTCCCTAATCCAACCTTCTTTAAATAAACAAAGAATATGTGACCTTCATTTGCACCAGAGTCTATCCGTGCTCCCCACTCCTGAGAACCACTTTGGAAAACACTGCTTTATAGTTTGTATATTAGTTGTATTTTCAATACAATGAAAAATCATCTCACACCACAGAGACTGGTGCATATCCAAAAGAACAAGAACAACCACTGCTGGCACAGATGTGGGAAAAAAAGAATTCTCATTAGTTCATTCTACTGAGATCTCTCTCCTATATAAACACTGAGGGTGTGGCAGTTACAGAAGTCATCTTGACTCTGAATGAGTATCTTCTGAATTATTATTATACATCTACTAAGACGTCTATATTATTTAGATTGGGCACATCTCCTCTTTATACCTACTGCACCCAGCGTGGAGCAGTTTGAATTTACCAGGAGACTACCACCCTGGCTACATTGAGACTATCGTTTAGGATTATAGGAAGGATCGTACTAGTTTGTCCTCAAGCAGGCGAGTGTGACCCTTTCAGTATACAGAGATCAAGATACTCAAAATCACCCTGGTGCAGATAATAAATAAGAAGACCGTGTGGGTACCATCTAGATTATATGAAGGCCATAAAATTAATAAGTATTATTTCATACCAGCCCCCACCCCTCTCTCTCCGTGTTTTACATAAGAAATAATCTCAGAAGAAGTGATTAGTCCTTGGCTTAATCCTTTGTAAACCTGTAATATTTTTATTTGTAAACCTGTAATAGTTTTTTTTTACAAAAAAAGTTTGTAAACCTGTAACAGGGTGTGGCACCACCCTTCACTCTTCTATCTCGAAGCTGTTTAGGGTTTTTTGTTAGATTACTAACAAGTAAACAGTTAGGATTACTTTGGTGTATATAAAGGGGACTGACTTGAGGCACTCACCCCATTTTTTGGTAGGGTTCTCTCTCTTGGGTGAGATCCTCTCTTTGGTGGGACTCCTTTCTGGTGGAACCCTCTTTGGTAGGATTCTCTGTCTGGTAGGATCCTGTTTGGTAGGAGACTAGGACCCTTGTGTATGGTCTAAGTTCTGACCAGAGCTAAGTTCTTCCATTATATTGGATTGTGGTGGTAGAACTTTTGTACTAATAAAAAGCCTTTTTTTGGAACTTCATTGAACTTGTGAGCTTTCATCCATTCTCCCAGCAGCCTAGGAGGTATAAAGAGAACCTCTGTCCTGATACTTGTGGGGACCCCAGCAGCTCCCTGACAGTTTGACAATAATAGTTGGATATATAATGTTAGACTAGAACTAAGTATTGAAAGTAGGTCAAGTGATATATAGTGTTGATATTGCAAAAGAAAGTGTGCAAAAGGAGAAAGAGTGTGTGCCATAGAGGCAGGTTATGTGAGGATGGCAGGGAATGGTGCACTGGTGTATAGATGGGTATTTGAACATTGTATGACTGAAACCCAATCATGAATAACTATGTAATGGTACATCACACAATGATGCAATAAATAAAATTTAGTATAAAAAATAATATTAATTAGAAGTCTAAATAACCCATAGTGTATTGAAAGCCACAATGTATAAGAAAAGGATGTATATTGGCATTCTGGGAACTCTAACACTGCACCCAGCCTGCGGGATCCTGCGGTGCTAAACATGACACCATAGATAAGGCATTTCCAAGTCTTACTGTTGCACACTTCTATACTATGTCCTGATTTGATATTAGAACCACACATGCACTCACACACCAGCCTGTGTCCGCCTCAGGTACTCTCCCTGGGGTGTGTGGCTGGCCGGGCAGGCACCTGGGATCATGGTAGAGCCCCAGGCATCTGCAGAAGGTGGAACGACAATCCCCAGAAGTCCGAGCAGAAGCGGAAGTAAACGGACATTTTGAACTCTCACACCTGCCTGTGTCCACCTCAGGTAATCACCCTGGGGTGTGCGGCTGGCCGGGCAGGCGGCTGCTCACCGCGGCCGCTTATTAATACAAATACTAGGAAATTCAACACCAAGGGAAGGTAATACCCTCAAGAAAAAAGAAACAGTACACGAGAGAAATCTATCCCTGAGCACCGCAACACCATTGGGAAACAACGCAGATCCCCAGTTCGAAAAACAGATGAAGGAATCAACCCTGAAGACTCAAAAAGAATGCAAATGTGCATGATCTCTCTGACAATGAATTTAGAGAAGATATTGGTAGGATGCTTAAGGAAATGGAGCAGATGTCCAATAAAATACAGGAGGAACATAAACAAAGCAGTTGAAAGGGCAGTCAATAAATTACGGGAGGAAATGAGAGCAGAAATGAGAACCATGCAAATAGAAATATTATCGCTGAAAAACTCAGTAGATGAAATGAAAAACACAATAGGGGCTCTGAACAGTAGGATGACAGCAGCGGAAGAGAGAATCAGTGAGACTGAAGATGAGCTGCAGAAAGCACACAGAGAATTACATAAAATGGAAAACGACCAGAAAATGGATAGCAACACAACAGAGAACAATCGGATAAGCCAGCTGGAAAAACATAAGAATCATAGGAGTCCCAGAGGGACAGGAAAGTAACCCCAAGGAAATTAAAACAGTTAAAAACATCCTGGCTGAAAAGTTCCCTAGTTAAAGGACGAAGGCATCCAGATCCAAGAAGCCCGACACGTACCAGCAAGAAAAGACCCCGATAGAAAGACCCCAAGACACATCCTAGTCAAAGTAATGGATGCCATAGACAGAGATATAATTCTTCAGGCAGCAAGATCAAAGAAGGAAATTGTGTACAAAGGAGCATCCATTCGAATTTCAGCAGACTTCTCAGAAGACACCCTGCAAGCCCGAAGGCAGTGGTGGGATATAGTAAAAAAACTTAATGAAATGAATGCCTCAGCAAGAATTCTTTATCCAGCTAAACTCTCACTCAATTTTGAAGGACAGATATACAACTTCTTGGATAAACAAAAGCTTAAGAACTTTGTAAAATCAAAAACAACCTTAAAAGAAGGACTGAAAGATCTACTATAAGATGAGACATAACCCAAAAGAACAACCAACCTATTCAGAAAGATAGCACAAAATCCCATGACAATAATCTCTCTCAATGTCAATGGTCTAAATGCACCAGTTAAGAGACACAGAGTGGCACAATGGATCAAAAAATTGAATCCGACATTCTGCTGCCTTCAAGAAACACACCTGAACAATCGGAGCAAAGACAGGCTCAAAATAAAAGGCTGGAAAACAATCCTTCACTCAAACAACCCATCCAAAAAGCTGGAGTAGCCATACTGGTATCTGACAACATAGACTTCAGGCTGAAGAAGGTCAGAAGGGACAGTGAAGGTCACTTCTGCATATATCAGGAAGAAGTCACACTATTAAACATATATGCACCCAACGAGGGGCCAGCAAAATACATAAAACAACTACTAATAGACTTCAAAGAAGTCATTGACAGCAACACAATTGTAGTTGGAGACTTCAACACTGCTCTATCAACCCTGGATAGATCAACAAGATTGAAACTTACCAAGGAAATACTGGCCCTTAAAAGAAGAGATGGAAGAAAGAGGGCTGGTAGACATATAAAGGGCATTTCATCCCCAAAAAAGATGAATACACTTTCTTCTCCAGTGCACATGGAACATACTCCAAAATAGATCACATGCTGAGCCATAAATCATACCTCCATAAAATCAAGAAGATAGAAATTATGCCAACTATTTTTTCAGACCATGAGGCACTGAAAATAGAAGTTAATTGTACACAAAAACGAAGACCAATACCAAGTACCTGGAAACTAAACAGCTCACTGCTGAACAACCAGCAAGTCATAAAAAGAAATCAAAGAGGAAATCCAAAGATTCCTGGAAACAAATGAGACCGAAGACACAAATTACCAGAACTTGTGGGATACAGCGAAAACAGTGTTAAGAGGCAAGTTCATAGCTCTTCAAGCATTCATCAGAAAAGAAGAAAAGGCCATCATAAACAGTCTGACTTCACAATTTAAGATCTTAGAGAGTGATCAACAAAAGGAGCCCCTACCCAAGCAGAAAGAAATAATAAAACGTAGAGCAGAAATCAATGAGATGGAATGTCAAAAAACAATCCAGAAGATCAACGAAACCAAAAGCTGGTTCTTTGAAAAAATAAACACGATTGACAAACCACTTGCAAGACTTGTAAGAAAAGGAAAAGAGAGAACCCAAATAAATAGAATCAGAAATGAAAACGGGGACATCACAACAGTAACCACAGAAATTCAAAAGATCATCAGAGATTACTATGAGAGCCTGTACGCCACAGAAACAAGAGAACCTAGAAGAAATGGACAAATTCCTGAATTCCTATAGCTTCCCAAGTCTGCAGCAAGAAGATTTGGAATACCTCAACAAACCTATCTCCATCGAGAAAATAGAATCGGTAATCAAAAGTCTCCCCAAACACAAAAGCCCAGGTCCAGATGGATTCACCAGTAAATTCTACAAAACCTTTAAAGAGGACCTACTCCCAATTCTTTTTAAGCTCTTCTGGCAAATTGAAGAAACAGAAACACTCCCAAATAGCTTTTACAAGGCACATATCACCCTGATACCCAAAGCAGACAAAGATGCCACAAAAAAGGAAAACTACAGACCAATCTCCCTGATGAATACGATGCTAAGATCTTCAACAAAATACTAGCAAATAGAATCCAAAGAGTCATCAAAGAGATTATACACCATGACCAACTGGGATTCATCCCGGGAATGCAAGGATGGTTCAACATCCGCATGTCAATCAACATAATACATCATATCAACAAAAAAAAACAACCATATGATCATATCAATAGATGCAGAGAAGGCATTTGACAAGATTCAACACCCGTTCATGATGAAATCTCTCCGTAAAATGGGGATTGAAGCAACCTTCCTCAAGATAATCCAGGCCATCTACTACAAGCCCACAGCGAGCATCATTCTCAATGGGGGAAAAACTGAAAGCCTTCCCCTTAAGATCAGGGACAAGACAAGGCTGCCCACTCTCACCACTTCTATTCAATACAGTACTGGAAGTACTTGCCATAGCAATCAGGGAAGAAAAAAGACATTAAGGGCATCCAGATAGGAAGGGAAGAAGACAAGTTAACACTATTTGCAGATGACATGATATTATACCTGGAAAACCCGAAACTCTCTACCAAGAGGCTCCTAGAAATAATACATTCCTATAGCAGAGTAGCAGGGTACAAAATCAATACCCAAAAAGTCAATGGCCTTCCTATATGCAAACAGTGAAAGAGAAGAAAGGGACATTAAAGAAACTATCCCATTCACAATTGCGCCACAGAAAATCAAATACCTAGGAATCAGTTTGATAAAGAATGTAAAGGATCTCTACAAAGAAAACTACAAAACGTTACTTCAGGAAATAAAAGAAGACCTGAGGAAATGGAGACACATTCCCTGCTCATGGATCGGAAGGATTAACATTATCAAAATGGTAATACTCCCTAGAGTTTTATACAGATTCAATGCGGTCCCTGTAAAGATAACCATGATGTTCTTCAAATAAATTGAACAAACACTCCTGAAATTTGTATGGAATAATAAAACTCCACGAATAGCTAAAGCAATCCTTGGGGAAAAGAAGATGGGAGGTATCACTTTCCCCAACCTCAAGCTCTACTACAGAGCAGTTGTAATTAAGACAGTGTGGTATTGGTATAGAGACAGACCTGTAGACCTATGGAATAGAACTGAGTATCCTGAAACACATTCTAAATATACAACCACTTAATCTTCGATAAAGGAGCAAAAAATATTAAGTGGAGCAAAGAAAACCTCTTCAACAAATGGTGCTGGGGAAACTGGGCAGCTACATATAAAAAATGAACTTAGACCTCCTTCTAACGCCATGCACAAAAGTCAGATCAAAATGGATTCTAGATCTCAACATCAGACATGAATCTATAAGGTACATTTGAAGAAAACATAGGAGAAATGCTCTACAACATCGAAATAAAAAGTATCTTTAAAGACGACACACCACTGACCAAGCAAATGGAAGCAAAGATAAACAAATGGGATTATATGAAA
>JAJIBD010021159.1:0-18969 GCA_021461705.1 Cryptotis parvus
TTATTAATACTAAAACTAGGAAATTCAACACCAAGGGAAGGTAATACCCTCAAGAAAAAAGAAACAGTACACTAGAGGAATCTATCCCTGAACACCACAACACCATGGGAAAACAACGCAGATCCCCAGCTCGAAGAACAGATGAAGGAATTGACCGTGAAGAATCAAAAAGAATACAGATGTGCATGATCACTCTGACAATGAAATTAGAGAGGAAATTGGTAGGATGTTTAAGGAGCTCAACGAAAAAATTGAGCAGATGTCCAATAAAATACAGGAGAACATAAACGAAGCAGTTGAAAGGGCAGCCAATAAACTACGGGGAGGAAATGAGAGCAGAAATGAGAACCATGCAAAGAGAAATATTATCGCTTAAAAACTCAGTAGATGAAATGAAAAAACACAATCGGGGCTCTCAACAGTAGGATGACAGCAGCGGAAGAGAGAATCAGTGAGATTGAAGATGAGCTGCAGAAAGCACTCAGAGAACTACATAAGATGGAAAAAGATCGGAAAATGGATCAGCAACGGAACAGAGAACAATGGGATGAAGCCAGGTGGAACAACATAAGAATCATCGGAGTCCCAGAGGGACAGGAAAGTAACCCCAAGGAAATTAAAACAGTTAAAAACATCCTGGCTGAAAAGTTCCCGAGTTAAAGGATGAAGGCATCCAGATCCAAGAAGCCCGACGCGTACCAGCAAGAAGAGACCCCAATAGAAAGACCCCAAGACACATCCTAGTCAAAGTAATGGATGCCATAGACAGAGACAGAATTCTTCAGGCAGCAAGATCAAAGAAGGAAATTGTATACAAAGGAACATCCATTCGACTTTCAGCAGACTTCTCAGAAGACACCCTCCAAGCCCGAAGGCAGTGGTGGGATATAGTAAAAAAAACTTAATGAAATGAACACCTCAGCAAGAATTCTTTATCCAGCTAAATTCTCACTCAGATTTTAAGGACAGATATACAACTTCTTGGATAAATAACAGCTTAGGAACTTTGTAAAATCAAAACCAACCTTAAAAGAAGGACTGAATGATCTACTATAAGACGAGACATAACCCAAAAGAACAACCAACCTATACAGAAAGATGGCACAAAATCCCATGACAATAATATCTCTCAATGTCAACGGTCTAAATGCACCAGTTAAGAGACACAGAGTGGCAAAATGGATCACAAAGTTGAATCCGACATTCTGCTGCCTTCAAGAAACACACCTGAACAATCGGAGCAAAGACAGGCTCAAAATAAAAGGCTGGAAAACAATCCTTCACTCAAACAACCCATCCAAAAAAGGCTGGGGTAGCCATACTGGTATCTGACAACATAGACTTCAGGCTGAAGAAGGTCAGAAGGGACAGTGAAGGTCACTTGTTAATAGTCAAGGGATGCATATATCAGGAAGAAATCACGCTATTAAACATATATGCACCCAACGAGGGGCCAGCAAAATACCTAAAACAACTACTAATAGACTTCAAAGAAGACATTGACAGCAACACAATTGTAGTTGGAGACTTCAACACTGCTCTATCAACCCTGGATAGATCAAAAAGATTGAAACTTACCAAGGAAATACTGGCCCTAAAAGAAGAGATGGAAGAAAAGAGGGCTGGTAGACATATACAGGACATTTCATCCCCAAAAAGCTGAATACACTTTCTTCTCCAGTGCACATGGAACATACTCGAAAATAGATCACATGCTGAGCCATAAATAAGCCTCCATAAAATCAAGAAGATAGAAATTGTGCCAACTATTTTTTCAGACCACGATGCACTGAAAATAGAAGTTAATTGTACACAAAAACGGAGACCAATACCAAGTACCTGGAAACTAAACAGCTCACTGCTGAACAACCAGCAAGTCATAAAAGTAATCAAAGAGGAAATCCAAAGATTCCTTGAAACAAATGAGACTGAAGACACGAATTACCAGAACTTGTGGGATACAGCAAAAGCAGTGTTAAGAGGCAAGTTCATAGCTCTTCAGGCATTCATCAGAAAAGAAGAAAAGGCCATCATAAACAGTCTGACTTCACAACTTAAGATCTTAGAGAGTGATCAACAAAAGGAGCCCAACCCAAGCAGAAAGAAAGAAATAATAAAACTTAGAGCAGAAATCAATGAGATGGAATATCAAAAAACAATCCAGAAGATCAACGAAACCAAAAGCTGGTTCTTTGAAAAAATAAACAAGATTGACAAACCACTTGCAAGACTTGTAAGAAAAGGAAAAGAGAGAACCCAAATAAATAGAATCAGAAATGAAAACGGGGACATCACAACTGAAAACACAGAAATTCAAAAGATCATCAGAGATTACTATGAGAGCCTGTACGCCACGAAACAAGAGAACCTAGAAGAAATGGACAAATTCCTAAATTCCTATAGCTTCCCAAGTCTGCAACAAGAAGATTTGGAATACCTCAACAAACCTATCTCCATCGAGGAAATAGAATCGGTAATCAAAAGTCTCCCCAAACACAAAAGCCCAGGTCCAGATGGATTCACCAGTGAATTCTACAAAACCTTTAAAGAGGACCTACTCTCAATTCTTTTTTAAGCTCTTCCGGCAAATTGAAGAAACAGAAATACTCCCAAAGAGCTTTTTACGAGGCACATATCACCCTGATACCCAAAGCAGACAAAGATGTCACAAAAAAGGAAAACTACAGACCAATCTCCCTGATGAATACAGATGCTAAGATCTTCAACAAAATACTAGCAAATAGAATCCAAAGAGTCATCAAAAAGATTGTACACCATGACCAAGTGGGGTTCATCCCGGGAATGCAAGGGTGGTTCAACATCCGCAAGTCAATCAACATAATACATCATATCAACAAAAAGAAAAATAAAAACCATATGATCATATCAATAGATGCAGAGAAGGCATTTGACAAGATTCAACACCCGTTCATGATGAAAGCTCTCCGTAAAATGGGGATTGAAGGAACCTTCCTCAAGATAATCCAGGCCATCTACTACAAGCCCATAGTGAGCATCATTCTCAGTGGGGGAAAAACTGAAAGCCTTCCCCTTAAGATCAGGGACAAGACAAGGCTGCCCGCTCTCACCACTTCTATTCAATATAGTACTGGAAGTACTTGCCATAGCAATCAGGGAAGAAAAAAGACATTAAGGGCATCCAGATAGGAAGGGAAGAAGCCAAGTTATCACTATTTGCAGATGACATGATATTATACCTGGAAAACCCAAAACTCTCTACCAAGAGGCTCCTAGAAATAATACATTCTTATAGTCGAGTAGCAGGGTACAAAATCAATACCCAAAAGTCAATGGCCTTCCTATATGCAAACAGCGAAAGAGAAGAAAGGGACATTAAAGAAACTATCCCATTCACAATTGCACCGCAGAAAATCAAATACCTAGGAATCAGTTTGACAAAGAATGTAAAGGATCTCTACAAAGAAAACTACAAAACGTTACTTCCAGGAAATAAAAGAAGACCTGAGGAAATGGAGACACATTCCCTGCTCATGGATGGGAAGGATTAACATTATCAAAATGGTAATACTCCCTAGAGCTTTATACAGATTCAATGGGGTCCCTATAAAGATACCCATGATGTTCTTCAAAGAAATTCAACAAACACTCCTGAAATTTGTATGGAATAATAAACCCCCACGAATAGCTAAAGCAATTCTTGGGAAAAAGAAGATGGGAGGTATCACTTTCCCCAACCTCAAGCTCTACTACAGAGCAGTTGTAATTAAGACAGTGTGGTATTGGTATAGAGACAGACCCGTAGACCTATGGAATACAACTGAGTATCCTGAAACGCAATAATGTATTCTCTTGGAGTGGACTGCCTGGAAGGTCTTTACGTATTTTGTGAATTAGCATCTGTGGTGTTTCAAAGCTTGCTTTTCTGCCCTCCCGGTTTATCTAGTATTTACTTTTTTCTTGGAGATGTGTTTAAGCACAGCTCTTTACGTGAAGATCTTCTGGGCTACTTGATCCTCGGTGGTCAGTGAGAACTGTTTAGTATGACTGGTTGGACCTGATGGTTTCTCTATCCTGGATGAAATCCAGGCCCTTTTGGCATACAGCTCCTCAGTAACCTCAATAACTCATTCTTTTCGCCTAGTTTTACTTGCTTTTCCCTTCTGTGTGGCCTCAGTTTAGTACCCCATTACCGATAGATCCAAGTTTCTTTGTCTTTATAACTCACTCCCATCTAATTCTGAGCTCTATAAATTCCAGCCACTGTGTTTCCCTGGTTTCCATCTCTCTTTGCTCAGCTCCAGGGGCCATCAGCCCCCCCCCTGCTGCTGGTCTGAGCTGTCTCAGACCTTGGCAGGGCTCAAGTTCTATTCCCTTTTTCTTGGGTCGCAGACCAACTGTGCCTGTTGTCCACTGTCTGGAAACATTCTGTCAGTGCTTTATTTATAGTGGGATGATGGATTCAGTGTTTTTTTAAAAACCATGATTAGTAATAAAATGCTTTCATTTATTTTTATAGGTATGTTGAGCATGTAAAATATAGGAACAGTGATGATAAACAGGGATTGGAGATTGGGAAACCAAATTTGTTATTCTGCTTTCAGCTATTCTTCTTGTACACACTTGACTTTTTATTTACTTTCTATTTTGGTTTCCTTATCTTTGATGTGGAGATGCTTATGGTGATGATAGCAACAATAACCAAACAATGTAATATTAGGAATGAACTCTTTACCCATATTGTGACAATGACCTGGGTGAAGACTGCAGTTTTACACTTGCCTGAAGAATGAATGTTTGGTGTTAGCAAACTAATATACTGTCAGGATCACTGTGGTACAGTTTTAACCTAATTTCAGGAATATACCACCTATAGATAAGCTGGATTTTTCTCCATTATGTAACAAAACTCCTTTTCCCATTAAATAGTATCCATAACAGAAACAGTTCTATTCAGGCAGGCACAAGGATAATTCTCTTTGAAGCAAGGATAAAGTCAAAGTCTACTTAGTAGAACCTGATGGTTTATGTGTATGTGGGGGGCATTTTAAAAGGGAAAATCTGTGTATAATTTACACATTTTCCCTGTTTAATCACAATGATGGATATCTTTTAACTAATAATGAGCAGTTTTGTAGTCTTAAGACTGTCATCATTCAGAATCAAATATTTTAAAACAAATGCATCCAGTTTTCTTTGTAGATCCCTAAAAAACCTTGAATGACCACATATAGGGTCAGAGAAACATCAGGGAAAGAAAGAGTTATCATAGAGCCCTGAGTATGTCAGGTAGACAACAATAAGACCTGTCATGCATGGAATGGGATGTGATGCTGTAGCTCAGCTGGATGGATCACAGCTTGTGTGCAGGTGGACAGCATCACTGATTCTCAGATGGCAACGGTGCCATTTAATTAGCTCTTGTTTATATTTTGATTACTGATTGACATAAATTTATATTTTCATTCAGAGAAAATGCAAAAGGTTTCCCTTTGATTTAAATTAGTCTTCCAGTGACAATTGAATAATATATCACAAAAAAGCTATAGTTATCCTTGCCAAAAAAAATAACATTTTATAATCAGGTAATTTAAGAGATCTGATTAAAGGTAGTTTATTTCTCTTTTCTTTTATTTTATTTTTTGGTAAAGGGAGCATGTACTCAGGAATCACTCCTTGTTGGCTTGGGGATGCATACAGGGTGCCAGGGATCCTTGTAGGCCATGTACAAGGAAACCCTATCCACTCTACTATCTCTTCAGCCACCCTTCTCCCAATAACATATTTCCATAGAACTTTACTTGATTTATAAAAGAGCTTACATTACCTATGAGATTCATAGTTCAAATGCCTCTATAAACTGCTTACTTCTCTCATTCCTTCATGCTTTAAATATAGAATCCCAGTTGTTCATTTAAAAATACTTATGTACAATTCTTTATGTTTTGTATGACTTTTCGATCACACCTTGCAATGGTGAGGGGTTACTCCTGTCTCTGCAGTCATTACTCCTGGCAGTGCTCGGGGGACCATATGGAATGCCAGGGATTGAACCCAGGTTGGCGCACGCGAAGACAAACACCTTCCCCACCATGCTGTCACTCTGGCCTTTGTACAATTCTTGAATGAAATAATTTTCATATTTATACAACCATTAAAAGCTTTTTCTTTTCCTGATTTTTTATAAACTCTTTCAATAAGACTTATAAAAACTGACAAAATGATTTTTTTAAAAGGCAGGATGACATGTCACTTTGATAATTTAGGTTGGTTTCTCTATAAAGCTTCTTATGAGGTCTCAGCATAGAATTCTAGGTGCCCTGGGATATTTCCCTCTGAACTAACATTCCTGTCTGACATGTACGCTCCAGTCATACTCGCACCAATGGAATGGCAGTGATGTTTGAATTAAACATGGGCAAAATAGGCCAAATAGGAGCATGTACATATTAGAAATAATGTGTACCTTTTCTGTCTATTCTCTAGCTTTCCTCCTCCAATGCCAATTCTATTTTATTCTCAAAAAAAGACACTGTTTTGAAATTTGTATCTTTTTGCCTTATGTCTTTCATTAAAAGCAGTTAAGGCATCAATAAATTGAAACTTAGATGATCACTTATGTGTTTCTTATAGTTGGAAGTTTTCACATAAATTTCAACAAAATAAATGTTCAAAGTCTGTACTAACACTGTTGTTTCTTCATTGTGCTGCCCTGGAAGCTTAGAATTCAGCATAGGTTACTAGGGGATTCAGTGTAGGTTACCATGGAATCCAGTGCAGGTTACCATGGGACCCAGCATAGGTTACCATGGAATCCAGCATTGGTTACCATATACACTAACAGCCGCCAAAAGCAGATTATTAGTTCTGACGCTTTCCACAGAATCTCAACCTTCATGGCTTTTTGACCCTATGCACAGGAAAGAGTCAAGGACTACTGGTCAGTGTACAACAATGAATTTGCTTCTGATGGAGTGGTAGTTATCACCATAGGGGTATTTTTTTTAGGAGAGTGACATACTGAAAACTAGTATTATAGTCCTGTATTTAGAAAGTGTTGGTGCTACAAACTGGAGATTTAACAATTGCTAGAACAGATAATTAAGTTTCTAAAATGCATATGCAGGGGATAGTATAGTAGGTAGGGCATTTGCCTTGAAAAATGGCTTACCCGGGTTCAATCCCCTACATCCCATATGGTCCCCTGAGCACTCCAGGAGTAATTCCTGAGTTCAGAGTCAGGAGTAACCCCTAAGCATTGCCGGGTGTGACCCCAAAGATATATATATGCAATATATATTGCATATATATGGAATACAAAGATATATACAGATGCATATGCATATGCAATACACACACAAAAGATAGTATCGGCCAAACAGACTATGGAACATTCAACAGTTATCTTCTTAATGGAGTGTCCTTGTCTCACAGGCAGGCAAATGACAAGCAGGCAAACCAGAGATGGCTCTTCTGCTTCCCCTTCACAGGACTCGGTTCCATCTCTCTAAAGAGTCACTTATCAGTGAACTCTTGTCATTAACAATCAATCCCCTAAATTCCCCTACTTATGGGAAGACAAAACATTTCCAGGTTCACAGGCATATTATGATACTTTTAGCCTGTTGACTGTAGTGATTGCCAAAAGTAGCACATGGAAATAGAATATTTTTGTCTGTACAAAGTGACACAGCATCAATTCCAGTATTTAATAACACAGCTGCCTTTTTCCCCTGCATTAACATAATGGAAAACAATAAATACAACAATTAGATAATATAAGAACATGAGGAATGTATCAGGGTTTCTGAAACTATGGGCTCTAGAAACTTTCATGCCATAGTGAGCCTCCATTTTCCTGGGCTGTGAGGCTGCAGCTCATAGACACCCCTGCTGAAACTCCCTCTCTCAGAATGTGAAACTGGGGTGCCATGCCTGTCCATGTCTTCAAGGGCAGGGGAGACCCAGGATTCCTTTGGATTCTATGAAATCACTACAGGTCTAAGCAACACTTTACTGGGACAGGTGACCAATGTGGACTGGTGATCGTGGGGGTCTGCAAGGATCCAATGAGCCTTCTCCACTTCTTATCTTGGGATTAGAGAATCTGAAAGTTTTCCCTGTGGAAAGAAGGAAAAAATGTTCAGATGCGGGACACCATTTCTCAGTAACACTAGCACCAACACAGTGTTAGTGTCATTCCACTTAAATGTTTCTTGTGCTATTCAGACTCAAAGTCTTATGAAGAAAAGGAAAGCCTTCATTGTGTTTCCTCTCCTTTACTTCTAGTCTTTATTGTTTTAACCTGTGGCCCATCTAGATATGTGTGCCCTGAAGTGGAATCTCATTATAGTCCTAATCTTCCTCACTCCCATTGCCTCAAAAAGTGTTATCTCCCACCATTTCTTTACATCATTGTGCGTTTAATATTCTTCACAAAAGAAACAAGTATTAAATGCACCCATTAGTTGTTGTTTTAGTAGTTGTTTACCTCTAAATGTATGTATCACAAGTCACAATGTGTAAGAGAAGAGAGAGAGAAAAGAGAGAGAGAGAGAGAGGGAGAAGGAGACAGAAGAGGTAAAGAACCTGCCATAGAGGCAGGCTGGGGAGGGGGAAGGGAATTGGGGAAAATGGTGGTGGGAAATGGGCACTGGTGGAGGGATGGGTGCTGGAACACTATATGACTGAAACCTGTCGGGGAACGCTGCCGGGGTCCCCAACAGTGCCAGGAAGCGAGTTCCCTTCTACCTCCGAAGCCTGTGGGGGAATGGATGAAGACTCAGGAATCCGATGCAGTTTTAAAAGACTTTACTTATAACAGGTTCAGGCATACAAATCCACGATAGGAAAAACCCTGTGCTTAGGATTCCTGGCTAGAACCCCAGCCATGTGTAGGCCAAAATGGCGGCCACAATGTGTAAAGGCCCTGTAAAGAGGAGACAAAGACAAGTCTCCCAAGAAGGGTGCGAGCTCACAAAGAGAGAACCCAAAAGAGAGCGCAAGAGAGGAAGCAGACTGCTTTATACCCCTGCAACTCAGACCTTCCTCCCACTATTATGGAAAGCAGGGAGAGTCAAATGCCTTCAGGTAATTCTCCCAGCACCTCACCTAGGCCCTTTTATATGCTAATGTCTTGAGCCAAGATCTTCCTGGAAAAGCCTTTATAGGGTAGAGAAGGGGGTTTCTGAGATGGCTTGTCTCTGTACCAAAGTCTAATACTAGTACCAGCCTAGTATAGAGTTTGGTACCAGACTCTGTACCAAAGTCTAATACTAGTACCAGCCTTCACAAGTCTCGTCTACTTCACGGTAGTTTTGTATTTTAGTTGCCTTTTGAGTTATCAGGGAGCCATGCTTGCTTGCTTGGAGGCAAACAGCATTTCTCTCTGGTCTAATTATTTAGGGATCCAACGTGGCCAGGCAAATATGCTGGTAAGATCTAGCTAGTCCCACGATGATTGTGGTAGTATGAGAGAATATTTATACCAGCTAGTACAGAATACATGGTCAGATAAATTGCCACATTTAGACTACCCCTTATCTAAGAAGTGATTTGCAGGCGGCAATTCAGAGCAGATGCAGAGGCTCTTAGAGGAGTCCTGCAACAGAAACCCAAGCGTGAACATCTTTGTAATTTTATATCTCTCTGTGATATAAAAATAAATGCATCCTGAACTTTATTTTTGAGGTATATTTGAAACTAGGGTGAATATTTCTATATTAGCATCTACTGATGTAAGACTTCCCAACTTCTTTTTCCAAATCTTTTAGGTCTATGACTACATTACTAGTAATCTGAATATGAGTAGATGTATAATTTCTAGTTGACAGCCTGGAAAGTAATAGCACTCTGGTACTACCTTTAAAGTATAATCATTGCAGGAGAAATTTATTAGAAAAAGCAAGAAAAATAGAGCAAAATTGGCAGATGTCAAACTTGCTTCTTATTACTTTCCCCTTTAGAACATTGTTATATAATTCCAAAATCATACAGAAGAGCCACAAAAATTACTCTACTTTGTAAATCAAAGACATGAAATCAGAGGCAAGGGATGTTTTTACAAAGTAAAAAAACTGAACCGAATGGGATTTATACCAGAATTTATTTTATTGAGCATGTTTGTGTCATCTCTGTTCTTTGTCTTTGATACCACCCCTCTTTCTCACTCAACGAAAAGTCTATTTTCCTCTAGACTGGCAATTAGTTACTAACATTTGAGTTCTGTTAAACGACAAAGCATTATTTCAGTAGCTACAGGGTTGCAAGGGAAACCATAGCTGGTGCAGAAGGAAGCGTCATAGGTCCCTACAAGGGCTGGGACGCATCTCCATCTTCAGCTCTCACATGCACCTGAAAATGTTCACTGCAGCAGGACAGGCAGACTTCAATTCCTCCCCTTCAGTTCTACCCTTAGTGACTGAGGAGGAGTGGAGTTCTGAGTCTGCTTTGCAAGTCTGGAGATTGCTCTCTGTCCTCGCTGTCCAACAGAGCAGGGCAGACAGGATCTCATCAAGTAACAGTCACCCAGTGTCTAGCACTGCTTTCCCGAGATTGTCTTCCCCACTGTTTCACCTAGAGTGTTGCCATTGTGGTTGGCCCAATTCTACACATGTGTTTATTGGTTGTTTTACTTTCTTCTCTATTAACTGCCAAAGGATAGATACTTCTGCAGTTTCTGAAGAATACCAAACCCTTAGTTGTGAGGGCATACATTCAGTGCTCCTTCTGACAACTAAACTGAATTAAGAAGAAAATCACCCAATTCTTGGACAGGCAGGGGCAATCCCATGTGAAGTAAGGAGGGTCTCAATGTGAATTGAGTAACCATTCAACCCTCCTTGGAGGGGTATGGCGTGTGGTTCAGTGATTGATTTGCATATTACTGTAATGAGATTGGTATCCAGCAAGCCAGACCACTCTCCCCCTACTCCATGGGGTCCGCCATTTCCCACATCCGGACTTCCCTCTCATCACAACTCCACCCAGCAGACCAGACTATCACAGCCCGGATCATCGACAGCCACCCTGCAGCAGTTTTCTTTCAATCCGGCCCAGGTATGCTGAACCAGAGACTCTCAGACATGGGGCAGAGCTGCTACTTGCTCTCCCTGTGCCCAGCTGCTCGTGAGAAGCCTAGGAGGCATGGCGGGTTCTAGCCCTGGCCTGCCACCCCAGCAGAGCCTCACAATAATCCAGACCACTCTCCCCTACTCCATGGGGCCCGCCATTTTCCACATCCGGACTTCCCTCTCATCACAACTCCACCCAGCAAACCAGACTATCACAGCCCGGCTCGGCGCAACTGCTAGCAGCCATGAGATTCATCAATAAATGCTTTATTTAGAGGTGACTACAACAGTATGCCACCCATACGGCAAGCCTGGCAAGCTGCTCATGTAGTATTTGATATGCCAAATACCAGTAACATTTATATTAGGTCATTCCCATGACCTAATATAATGGTTTGAGGCTCTCTATGTTCCTGGAGCAAGTGGATGCCTTTGGGTTCTACTAGCATGAGACAGGACATATGGAGAAATTACTGGTGCCCGCTCTAGCAAATAGATGATTAACGGGAAGATAGTGATAGATAGATAGTTAATGAGATTGATCATTTTATCTGATACTGTCACTCAGTGATTCTATAGCAGGACTATAGAATTCAGGATTCGATAGACCATGACAGTTTGGGTCTGAGAGACCTTGCTGAGATGCAATAGTTTTCACTGTGCCTATCACTGGCTGGTCTGAAAGGCTTTGCTGAGATGTGATAGATTTCACTTGATTCTGGTCTTTTATGTACAGGTTCATGTTTTCTGGATCCAGAGAGAAAGTGCGTCCTGAAATGGTCCTCTAAAAGGAGAAAAATCATCCCTCCCCTGGCTTCTCTGGATCTTTTTCCAGCACGCTTCCTTTAATACAGATGCTCTGCCATTTCCATTCCCTGTAAGACACTACAGTGCGGTAAGCAATGCCATTTGGTGCTTCCAAGTGTTCACTGGAAGTAAAATATGATAAACTGCATTGCCATAGTGCAGACTGGCCAGGGAAAGGCAGCTCATGAGGAATATCATCGATAGGGAGAGAAATCCTGTCTTCTCCAAGGTTGGCAAGGCAACAGGAAGGATCTCTCATAGCCCATGGGACATACTTTTCTCTGGCAAATCTTAGCAATTTGCTTTTAGATAAATGGACATTGATGATTTCATGGACATAACCCATTAGCTTTTCTGTTTATGAGTTTTTAGGAGGAATATAAACTGCAGTAGGCTAATGAAGTAGATATTAACAAGTATCTCAGGAATGAAATGGGGAAACTTACATATTTTTTGCTCAGGTGTGGGAAGGATTCATCAAGTTGTTAGTTTTTGCTTTTTCCTTGTGCAGAATGTTCACCTAAAAACAGAAGAGAGGTTTTCCTCTATAAGCTCAGAATGAATAAAGACAAGTATAAAGTTCTTGGTTTTCTTTATATTTTTCAAGGAAAGTACAATTTCTCTGCACGAATATCATTAGAGCTACAATTTGCCTCTTGGTATTGCCTGGAAATTGTTCTCAAAGATTTATAAGCTTTTTTCCCCAGTTATCATCTGTTTTTGCTCTAAAGGAGCAATGCAGACTCTTTCCCTAGGGATGGGAGTGTGAGCTGGGAGGTGATAACAAGAGGGTAGTCAGGGAATGAGTTATTGATCCCGGCTTGTTCCATGAGTTGGATCTGCCTGAGCAAACCTATCTTATATATTTTAAGTGTCATTTTTATCAGGGAGACAATCTGTGGTCCTCTGTATAAAGAATTGGTGAGAATTTTACAAAAATGAATTTATAGGGCAGCTTGAATATTTTGGTGACTTAAGAGCAGCACAGGGTTATCACTCAAAATAACAGTGTTATTCTGCCCCCCATATATATATATGTATATATATCAGTATATATATATGTATATATATATGTGTGTGTGTGTGTGTGTATGTAAAAGAAGTTGAGAGACCCCTGAATTTCTATGTGCTCGTAGATGCATGCTCAGCACAGTTACATTCAAGTAAACTCAAATGTCAACAGCAGTCCCTAGAGATAACTCAGTGGTTAGCCTTCAGTTTTCAGAATAAGCCACTTGATTTTGTCCTGGCTCTCTCCTGCTGGTTAAGAACCTACCTTTCGGGACCCCTAATCATGCCACCTACTACTTGCTCAGGCTCAGTGATAAAAATGGTACAAATGATTGCCAACCTAAGGAGAGAGTATTTGAGAGTGTCCAGGGTCCTGGGCTGGAGAAGGAAGGCACATAGGTGGTTGTGCAGTACCATAAGGAGAAGACTGCTCCTTAATGCCAGCAGACATGGAAAACCAGTTAGTGTGAAAGTCATTTCACTTGTTAATACCTCCCTTGAAGACAGTCTAACAGGGAATGGGGAAATGTGAGAGATTCAATATGTATGACAATTAGATTGGGAGTTCTAAAAAAGACATGTATGGGAAAGACAAAGGAAACATGCGTATCTAGAGAAAATGGGGGAGGAAGAACAGCAACCAGTAACAGTGATTGTAACAGACTGTGTCTTACAATTAAGTTTTTATTTTTTCATTCTCCTTTCCTCTGTTCTTCACTATGCATAATGTAGACCATGGTCAGGGAGAGACAGAGCTGCCAAATGACTTGTTAACATCCCAGGGGAGCAAGGAAGAGCCCTGCTCTCCTCAGGATATCTGCTGGCCTTGTGATATGTTCTACTTGAATTTCCTACCTGAAATCAGGACCACAGTCCGCTTTTGATTCCTTTGCTCTTGATTTTGATCATTATAACATTTTTGCTTTATAAATTTGTTTTTGGTATTGATAATGTGGTTTATCATCATATAGCTTTCACTTGATGTAACCCTTTCTGGGACTATTTTGTGTAGGTAAAATTGGACACGGGAAATGGGTACTGCAATTGCATTCACGTAATTTGATATTTCAATTAGAACTTTGTAAATTGCTTTGTAAAACTGTAACTTTTGCTAATCTGAGTTATGAGATCAGTATTTTTAAATGTTTAGTCAAAATAATCTGCATTTTTATTTAAAAATATACTATTTAAAATCTCTTTCATTGCTCTTGGTAGAGATATACAAAGGTGTAAGACTCGAAAAGTAATTTTTTTTTCAATTAGTTTGAAAATTTACTTTGTTTTTTCAAATAAAATCCAGTCCTAAGACACTGGAGAAAAACAAATGTAAACTTTACTAATAGGAATTTTTGCCTCTTTGGAAGCTCAGTTGAAATAATATGATATGATATAAAATTTGGTTCAGTTTTAGCTGATGAATCCTGGTTCCAATTGACCATACACGCCAATCCTAATAAAAACAGACTGTGATAGTAATAAAAGTTATGCAACTCAGTTAATATTTTTCTGCCACTAATGCTGAATGGAAAATGCCCACAGTCACCTGCTCTAAGACTTAGTTTCTTAAGCTGTGGAGCACAAGCTCCAGTAGGGTTGTGTGGCTGAATGTGGGGTTTAGGGAAATCCTGAAAGTTTGTCTTAAAATAAATTACTTAATGATTTGTTTTCAGTGTTTTATTTGTATACTTGTTTTATTTGTCTATATATTGGGCTCACATAAAATTTTCTCAGGTAAAAAGAGGTCACGAGTAAAAATAATTATAAGAAGGCCTGCTCTAGAACATATCTGAACACAACCTCTAAAATCCACAAAGTCCAATGATACTGCTGAAAATATTATTTCTAGACGGTTTGAGGCTCTTTGTATTCCTGAAGCAACCAGATGCCATTGGGCTATACTGGCATGTGATAGGGTCAAATGGAAATATTACTGGCGCCCGCTCAAGCAAATTGATGAACAACGGGATGTCAGTTGATCAGGTGATTAAGTGAAGAACTTGTTTTTTCTTCATCAGAGAATTTTGATTAATTATAAATTGCTAAATGATGACTTCAAGAGAAGTTATGCTTCTCAGTTATGTTTCATGTGAACAAAATTAAAGTAGATTTTAAAATAACCATTTAAAAATAACCATAATCATCTAAGCAACAATTTGGAATCTTACCAGATTCATGAGAAATTGTTTTCACAGTGAGAAGCTTGACACTCTCTTTGTCAGACTGAGGTCTATTTGAGACAGAAAACATCAAGAAAGCACCGTGATATTTAGCACTTGTTTGTGAGAGAAAATAAACAATATATAAACAGAATGAAGATCCCATGCATGTATGTGGAATTTGTCAGGGAGGGGGCAGGACATGTTCCCTACATGTCCCCAAGGGACTCCAGAGGTCGTTCCTGGAAACTGTTGGCCAACTAAAGAGCAGTTCAATCTGAGGGCCTAAGGATGCAGTGCTACTCAAACTTTCCTCCTGTGTTCAGGGGCCACTAAGGCCACACCTGAGAGGCCCAGGGACCATGTCATACTGAAATGGAATTAGTATTATGTGCATGCCAGGTCTGTACCTGACCTTGTTGTACTCCCTAGTCCAACAGGTGTGTGCTTCTATGGACAGTCAGACACTAACACATTCCTCCCACCTCTGGACTCAAGTCCATACATTTCTGTGGTTCTGTTATAGCATGAAGTGGTCTGTTCTAGCATATATTCATCAAGTGGGTAAACGCTCACCAAATAAGTATCAGTGTGGGTCACGGGAAATACTCTTACAACTTATCTTGTTGCTAATCCAAAGCCTGAGTTCTGGAGGGATGACATGGAACTGTCTTTTGGGCTGTTGCTGAGGTCTGGAATATCCCTTTTTATGGGCCCAGAATCCTTCAATTTGAATTCTAAACTCCTTTAACCAGAACCACATACCTTTCCTTTCTCACATTCAAATAATTTCAAGCCCCTCGCTTTCTATCCTGGGATATTGCACAGAGTCTCTGTGTCTAAGTAAGAAGGGCAGATGGTGTGAGGAGAATATTATTTCTAAAGTTTCAACCCAAGGAACACACAAAGATACCTACAGTCAGTTTTTTTATTTCTGAAAAATTTGGATTATTTTTCTGAAAGAAAACAACAGAATATTTTTAACCCTAAAACATTGTGTTTCTTTGCTGTACTGTGACTGTATCATTTATGCTGAGTGGGAAATAACTTTTGTTCCTTCCTTCCTTCCTTCCTTCCTTCCTTCCTTCCTTCCTTCCTTCCTTCCTTCCTTTTTTTCCTTCCTTCCTTCCCTTCCTTTTTTCCTTCCTTTCCTTCCTCTTCCTTCCTTCCTTTCTTTTCCTTCCTTTTCCTTCCTTTCCTTCCTTCCTTCTTTCCTTCCTTTCCTTCCTTCCTTCCTTCCTTTCCTTCCTTCCTTCCTTCCTTCCTTCCTTCCTTCCTTCCTTCCTTTTTTTTTCCTTCCTTTCCTTCCTTCCTTCCTTCCTTCCTTCCTTCCTTCCTTCCTTCCTTTTTTCCTTCCTTCCTTCCTTCTTCCTTCCTTCCTTTTCCTTCCTTCCTTCCTTCCTTCCTTCCTTCCTTCCTTCCTTTCCTTCTTTTTTTCCTTCCTTCCTTCCTCCTCCTTCCTTTCCTTCCTTCCTTCCTTCCTTTCCTCCTTCCTTTCTTTCCCTTCCTTCCTTCCTCTTCCTTCCTTCCTTCCCTTCCTTTCCTTCCTTCCTTCCTTCTTCCTTCTTCCTTCCTTCCTTCCTTCCTTCCTTCCTTCCTTCTTCCTTCCTTCCTTCCTTCCTTCCTTCCCTCTCCTCCCTCCCTCCCTCCCTCCCTCCCTCCCTCCCTCCCTCCCTCCCTCTTTTATTCTTTCATTTTGGGCCATGCCCAGAAATATTAGGGCTTACTCCTGGCTTTGCACTCAGGGGAATCATTTTAGTCATATGTTTCCTTGCTTAGTTTCTGAATTCTGTTAACTAGAGAATTCTAACTAGTTAGCTAATTCCCAAACATAGTGCTTTGTCACACATTCTCTAAAAAAAGAAGCAAGGGGGAAAAGTGTGATAGAGGAAAAGAACTTTACTTAGTATGTCCCTAAATAAAGGGTAGGGTTAAAACTTCTTTAAAAAAAAGTGAGGCAGTACTTACTGATCATTTCCATTTTCCTGTGTGCCTAGAAAAGAGTGATCATTAGAGTTGCAAGGAACATGGTTACAGAGCATGGAGACCCCTGCCATCATCTGTGCTGTGCTGTTTCTAAGGTCAGTTCATAGAAAATTTCTTCCTGTCTCCCCAGGCCTGATCAGTCACCTCCTTAGATGGGGTTAACACTCCTCAGTTACACAGTCCATATAATGGGGTAGTCTTTTTTTTTCTCTACAAAATGCTCTCATCCTTATCCAAATCAGCCTAGTTTTGTATCAAGATATGATTCATGTTGTCTTCCACAGAGCAGAGTGGGTTTACCCATTTTCTGAACTTCACAAAATCTCACCCACGTAAGAATTTTATTAACTGTAGGTATTTAACCTTGAAGATCTAATGATGACTAAGTAAGTTCTGTTTGGAAAATAAATTTGTCAATAACTAAATAGATTTGGCTAGTCATATAATTTCCATTGTGGTTCATAAAGTATTATATGCCTTCAGCATAGCCTCTCTGTTGGTAGGAATTTTATATGTTTTATTTTCCCTGAATGATCTAGATCATTCACAAGGCCCCTCTTTAATAGAAAACGTCAACTTATCTTTTTTTTGGATTCTTGGGCCATATTCAGTAGTATTCTGGGATTGCTCTGGATCTGCATTTAGGAATCACTACTGGCAGGCCGGGACCATTTGGGATGCTGGGGGATCGAACTCAGGTCAGCTGTGTGCAAGGCAACTACTCTACCCACTATACTATTTGCTCAATTTTAAAGTAGCATTTGCAAATTTTCTACTGTAAAGCAGTTTTTCAGTATAGAATATTTTCACAAATTAATTTAGCATGCTAAATTTTGCCTATTATAGAGCAAAAGCACATTAAGGGCATCAAGATAGGCAAGGAAGAAGTCAAGCTATCACTATTTGCAAATGACATGTTATTATACCTAGAGAACCCTATACTCTCAACCAAAAAGCTCCTAGATATAATATATACCTATAATACAGTGGCAGGTTACAAAATAAATTCCCAAAAAAATCAGTGGCTTTTCTATATACAAATAATGAAAGAGAAGAGATATTAAGAAAACGTTCCCATTCACAATTGTGCCACAGAAAATCAAATACCTAGGAATCAGCTTAACAGAGAGTGTAAAGGACCTGTACAAAGAAAACTAAAAAACTCTGCTTCAAGAAATAAAAGAGGACACAAGCAAATGAAAACATGTTCCCTCCTCATGGACTGGGAGAATTAACTGTCGAAATGGTACTACTCCCTAGAGCTTTATACAGATTCATTGCCATCCCTATCAGGATATCCATGACATTATTCAAAGAAAATGACCAAACACTCCTGAAATTTCTATGGAACAATAAACCCCAAGAATAACTAAAACAATCCTTGAGAAAAAGAAGATGGGAGGCATCACCCTTCCCAACTTCAAACTGTACTACAAAGCGGTAGTAGTTAAAACAGCATGGTATTGGAATAAAAACAGATTTGTGAACCTATTGAATAGAGTACGATATCCTGACAGCCATCTGAAAATACATGACCATTTAAAATTTGATAAAGGTGCAAAAAAGTACCGAATGGAGCAAGGAAAGCTTCTTCAACAAGTGGTGCTGGGAAAACTGGACAGCTATGTGCAAAAAAATGAATTTGGACCTCTTTCTAACACCATGAACAAAAATCAGATCAAAATGGATAAAGATCTCAATATCAGACCTGAAACCATAAAGTACAGTGAAGAAAATATAGGAAAAACCCTCCATGACATTAAAGCTAAAGACATCTTCAAAGATGAAACACCACTAACAAAGCGACTGGAAGGAAAGATAAGCATATGGGACTACATGAAACTGAGGAGCTTCTGCACCTCAAAAGAAACAGTGACCAAGATATACAGACAGCCCACAGAGTGTGAAAGAATGTTCATCCAATACCCATCTGATGAGGGGTTAATATCCTGGATATA
>JAJIBD010021160.1:0-31217 GCA_021461705.1 Cryptotis parvus
CAGCTTTTCTCTCTGGTGTAGTGAAGAGATCCAACTTGCCCAGGCAAATATAATGTAAGATCTAGCTAGTCCCACGATGATTGTGGTAGCATGGGAGGAAGATATTTACACCAGCCAGTATATAATACATGGTCAGATAAACTGCCACATTTCGACTACCCCCTTATCTCTGAGTAACCTGCAGGAGGCAATACAAGACAGATGCAGAGGCTTTTAGACTTTTATGGGTCCTGCAACAAATTGTCAAGCCTGCTGGAGGTCTAAGGACTCTCTCTCTCTGTGGTTTGGAGAAAGAATCCTTGCCTTAACAGATAATGGATCACATGCTCTTAGTCTTCCTAGAAAATCTGATATCTGGGGAGGGTTTTTTTCACAACCCTAGGCCTTATCCGGTAAAGCAGAAATCTGTTAAGAAATACAGAGGGTTTTCTGGCAGACTGTCAAGCAACATTACTATGTAGCATTCTCAAGTGCGACTGTCAATCAAGCTGCAGAAACACAGACAAGGCTATCCTAGGTTATTTCTCTGCACATTCCCTCCTTGTCTGTAACTAACCATAGATAAAGTTAGACAGACAACAGGTTTTTTCTTGTTTCTCTTTTACTTGACATCTGACAAGACCTTATCTTCTAAGGTTAATTAGGAAGGCTAAGTTAACAAACTTCTATTCTTTCCTTATCTCACATCACTTAGGTGGCACCCCTGCAGGTTTTTTGGCTCCTAGACATCGCCTCCCCTCTCACCACAAATCCTATAGTAAAAATGTAAAATGTCCTGGTGGTGTAAATCATGTTTTCATAATGTGTTAATTGTAACCCTTTATTCCGGTGGTATATCAGGGAGTTGAGGTCTTTTGGGATGAGTCAGCTATGGCCACTTAGCTGCGGTCATATCAGTCAGCTCTGGTCTGTTAGCTGTGGCCAATCAGCTTCCAAGTTGAGAGATGCTGCCCCTCTGGCTGGTGATTATTAAAAATATTAATGGAAATACATCGTGTTCTTGGAGTCTCATCTCTGCACTTCCATCCCGCTTGAACATTTCTGCTTCATCTGGTGCCCAAGGTAAGGGGTAGACCTGATGGTGAGACAGGGGGTTATAGATGGGAATAAGGAAGAAATATGTTCCAAAGAAATATGTTTGCAGCGTATTTTCTAGAAGCTAGAGTAATTTTATTGCGATGGAAAACTCCACATCTCATTTAGATACATATACTGTGCACTTGCGATTCTCACTAAGGCAGCTGGTGTGCCTCGAAAGAGTATGTTTTAGAAGGTCTCCTTGAGAAAATGCAGGTTCTTGGTTTGAACAAGGCCAGAGTTCAACCTGAAAGTAAGGAAAAAGGTTGGGAAGGATTTAAGGCATACGCACAGAAGAGTTAAAATTATTCCTGCAGAAGAACAGGGGTGCATCTGCTTGCATTAATTCAGCTTTCATTTCCTTTGAATATGATTCAGAGGAGGAGGACCATACTTTCTTCTGGCCCAACTCCTCCTGTCATCCCCCACCCCTTGTACATCTGCTGGGAACCAACTACACCTCTGGCTTGAATTACCCATAGTGAGCCATGGTCAGCATTACCTGCCTTTGTAAATTCTAACTCTGAAACAAGACAGGCAGCCTGGCCTGCTGATGGTTTTGATTCTGTTGCAGAAATAGAGGTGCGTTGACATGTGAGGGTGCTCAGGAGGAAACTTCCATTATCACAGTGGGAAGTTGGATCTGAGTAAGAATACAGAAGTTCACCTAGGCCTAGGTGACCTGGAGTCTCACTCCCCTAATTTTCTCAGATAAAATATCCCACTAGGCAAAGGGAACACTGGTAGCAGTAACCATACGTGGGGGTGAATTTTGGCGAGACAAAAACACCTAGATTGGCTTCCAGGACCGACTCAGTCCCTCCCTGTTTGTGTGTGTGTGTGGAAGGTTCTGTGTGTGTGTGTGTGATACTTGTGTCTCCGCAGAACTAATCAGTCCCAGAGAATAGGCCGGAACATTCACCAGCAGGACCCGATGCACACAGTCCTGGATCCACCCCGGACCCATCTGCCCTGCACTTCTGGGACCATCTCAGGCCCCCTACAGGTGTGTGATCCTTGTGTGTGCGTCAAACTAATCAGCCCCAGAGCACTAGCCATAACCAGCAACCACATCCCAAAACTGAAAACTGTGTGAATGCTCGCACATCTGCATGATCTACAAGTTCTCATCTTGATGGCTAACTGGCCGCAGCTGACTGAATGTAGCTAACTGAGGAGAGCACTGACACTTAAACAAAAGACCCTAACTGCCTTCTATGCCAACACAACAAAGGCAGTACAACTTAGAGTTAAGTTTACAGAATTCCAAGGCAAGGACATTTTTACATTTTTGCCCATAGGATTTATGGTGATACGGAGGGAAACACTAATTTGAGCCAACAAGGGAATGTGCAGAGAAATGACCTAGGATAGCCTTGTCTGTGTAACTGCAACTTGATTAACAGTCTCACTAAGGGAATTGTACACACTAACTCTATTGGGAGACAGTCTCCCAGTAGACCCTATGTATAGGTTAACAGGCAGTATACATCCGACCTTCCTTCCCGTATCCTTAGATCTACTTACTACCAGAATTTCCAAAGATGCTCTATATAACAGCAGAATATGGAAAAAAGACTCACAATTAATGAACAGACAACAAGAGATAATCGGGTTGAAGCCAGAAGGAATATATAGGGTCATTGGGGTCCCAGAAGGGCTAAAGAAAACTGTCCAAACTGTCATTGTGAGAAGTTTCCAGAACAAAAGAATGCTTGCATCCAAATCCAGGAGGCCTGTAGGATACCACCTAAAAGAAACACCAATAAGAATACTTCAAGACACATCTTAACTAGAATGACAAACATTACTTGTAGAGATATAATGTTGTAAACAGCAAGATCCAAGAAGAAAATCACATACAAAAGCACATCCTTAAGATATACAGCAGACTTCTCTGATGAAACATTCCAAGCCTGAAAACAATATTGGAATATTGTGAAAAGGCTCAATGAAATGCAGGCCTCACCAAGAATTATTTACCCGGCCAGAATCACAATCAGATATGAAAGAAAGACACACAACTTCCTGGATAAGCAACTACTCACGACTTACATGGACTAAAATACCAACTTTAAAAGAAGGACTGAAGGGTCTACTGGAAAATACGACAAACCCAAAAGCACAACCTGTATAAACAGAAAGATGGCAAAAAAACCAATGACAATAATCTCTCTCAATATCAATGGTCTAAATGCACCAATTCAGAGACACAGAATTGCAAAATGGAATGGATTCAACAACTGAACCCAAAATTCTGATATCTTCTGAAACACATCTGAACAATCACAGCTAACACAGACTCAAAGTCAAAGGTTGGAAGACAATTCTCCATGCAAACAACTAGTCCAAAAGGCCGGTGTGGCCATACTAATATTGGATAATAGAGACTTTAGGCTGAAAAAGGTTAGAAGGGAGAATGAAGGAAGAAATTACACTACTAAACATATATTCTTCCAACAAGGGGCCGGCAAAATACTAAAACAACTGCTAATAGACCTCAAAAAAGACATTAACAGTAGGACAATAACAGTTAGAGACTTCATCACTGCCTATCAACTATGGATAGATCGACAAGATTGAAACTCACCAAGGAAATATTGACCCTGAAGGAAGAAAAGGAACAAAGAGAGCTAGTGTATATAGAAGAGAGCTAGTGTATATAGACAGGGCTTTTCATGCCAAAAAAAGCTGAGTACACATTTTTCTCCAGTGCACATGGAACATTTACCAAGCTAGACCACATGCTGAACCACAGGAAACATCAAAAAATTTTAAAATAGATAGAAATTATGTCAACTATCTTTTCAGACTGAGAATGGAAGTTAACCTTACACAGAAACAGGGAGTCAAGCCAAATTCCTGGAAACTGAACAGCTCACTGCTGAACAGCCAGTGGGTCATAGAAGACATCAAACAGGAAATCCAAAGATTCCTGGAAACAAATGAAAATGAAGACAACAACTATCAGAACTTATGGGACACAGCAAACGCTGTGTTCAGAGGAACATATATAGCTCTGCAAGGATTCATCAGGAAAGAAGAAAGGGCCCACAAAAAATGACCTGACTACACAGCTGAAGACATTAGAAAAAGACCAACAAAAGGAGCCCAACCCAAGCAGAAGGAAGAAAATAATAATATTTAGGGAGGAAATCAACAAGGTGAAGACCCAAAAAACTCTCCAAAAGATTAATAAAACCAAGAGCTGGTTCTTTGAAAAAGTAAACAAGATAGACAAACACTGGCAAGACTTGTAAGGACAGGGAGAGGACCCAAATACACAGAATCAGACATGAAAAATGACATCACAACAGAAGCCACAGGAATCCAAGAGATCATCAGATTACTTTGAGAGTCTTTATGCCAGGAAAAAAAATGAGGTCTAGAAGAATTGGATAAATTCTGGAAGTCCTATAACCTCTCCCAGCTCAAACAAGAACACCAGCAACACCTGAATAAGCCTATCACCATGGAGGAAATTGAAACAGTCATTAAAAAGTCTGCCCAAACACAAAAGCTCAGGTCCAGATGGATTCACTATTGAATTTACCAAACCCTTAAGGAGGACCTACTTCCAGTCCTTTACAAGATGTTCCAGGAATTGGAAGAAACAGAAATATTCCCCAACAGCTTCTACGAGGCACATATCACCCTGATACCCAAAGCAGGGAGAGACTAACACAAAGATTGAAAACTACACACCAATCTCCCTGATGAACACAGATGCTAAGATCTAGAACAAAATACTAGCCAACAGAATCCAAAGACTCATCAAGAAGATTATAAATCATGACCAAGTAGGATTCATCCCGGGAATGCAAGGATGGTCTAACATTTGCAAGTCAATCAACATAATCCATCATATCAATAAGAGGAAAAATAAAAACCATATGATCACACCAATAGACACAGAGAAAGCATTTGACAAGATCCAACACCCTCCAGAAAAAGGGAATTGAAGGCACCATCCTCAAGGTAGTCGAAGCCATCTATCAAAAAGGCCACAGCAAGCATCTTTCTCAATGGAGAAAAAACTGAAAGCCTTTCCCCTGAGAACTGGGAAAAGATAAGGTTGCCCACTCTCACCTCTTTTATTCAATATGTACTGAAATTATTTGCCATAGCAATCAGAGAAGAAAAGGACCTACGGGCATCCAGATAGGCAAGGGAAGAAGTCAAGTTATCATTATTCGCAGATGACATGATATTATACCTAGAGAACCCTAAACTCTCTACAAAAAATACTCTGAGAAACTATAGACACATGTAGTAGATTGGCAGGCTACAAGATCATCACCCAAAAAGTCGGTGGTTTTCCAATATACAAATAACGAAAGAGAAGAAATTGCTTTTAAGGAAACTATTCCATTCACAGATGTGCCACAGAAAATCAAATACCTCAGAATCAGCTTAACCAAGTGTGTAAAGGAATTGTACAAAGAAAACCGCAAGACACTGCTCCAAGAAATAAAAAGGACATGAGGAAATGGAAACACATTCTCTGCACATGAATGGGGAGAATCAACATTGTCAAAATGGTAATACTTTCTAGAGCTTTGTACAGATTCAATGCAGTCCCTATAAGGATACCCAGGACATTCTTCAAAGAAATTGACCAAGCACTCCTGAAATTCATATGGAAAAATAAACCCCCATGGATAGCTAAAGCTATTATGGGGTAAAAAGTAGATGGGACGCGTCATCTTTCCCAACTTCAAACTGTACTACAAGGCAGTAGTAATGGAAACAGCATGGTATTGGAATAAAAACAGACCTCAGTGGACGGAGCTATGGAATAGAATTGAGTATCCTGATACCCAACATCAGATACATGATCATTTAATCTTTGATAAAGGTGCAAAGAGGCCAAAATTGAGTAAGATAAGCCTCTTCAACAAGTGGTGATGGGAAAACTGGGCAGCAACATGTAAAAAATGAATTTGGAACTCTGTCTAAAACTAGGCAAAAAATCAGATCAAAATGGATTAAAGATATCAATATCAGACTTGAGTCCATCAAGTACATTGAAGAAAATATAGGAAAAACCCTCCATGACATTGAAAAACTAAATGCCTCTTCAAAGGTGAAACACCACTAGTAAAGCAACTAGAAGAAAAGATAAACATATGGGACTACATGAAACGAAGAAGCTTCAGCGCATCAAAAGGAAGCAGTGCATTGAAAGTACAGACAGTACATAGTCCAGACAGTATTTTAGCAGAGACAGTATTTTAGTGCTTCTTCGTTTTGGCAACCTAGTTTGGCCATGAAATTTCAGGCACTCCTTGTTCATCCTTCTTTAGTGTTGCCAAAAATATGGAAGTTGAAACACCATCCCTACTTTTATGTTCATAGGAGCATTATTCACAATAGTCAGACTTTGTTGAGTAGCTTCTGCTCCCTTGTGCTGGCCATTCGGCTCAGGTACCAAGGGTCCCATGGCCTTGGTTCTGGCCAGGCACCAAAGACCAGTGCTCTCTCAGTATGGAAGAACCCCCAGAACACCCCCCAAGCTCTCCTGCGCCTTTACTCATAGTCCTGACCAAGATCAGAACCCTTGCCTCAACTGTCTTAACCGACCCTTGAGAGGCCAGTCACTGTCACTGTCTTCCCGTTCATCATCGATTTGCTCGAACGGGCACCAGTAACTATCTCCATATTTCCTGTCGCAGACAAGTAGAGTCCAAGGGCACCTGCTTGGTCCAGGAACATAAAGAGCCTCAAACCTTTCATCAGGTCATGGGAATGAGGTCTATTATTGTTACGACAGTTATAGGATGCTGTGGAAGATTTTTGTCCTATAAAAAGTCATTTTTTGGAACTGTGCCAGGCTGAAGAGTTTTCATCCATTCCCCGGCGTCCTTGGAGGTAGAAGAGAACTTCTGTCCTGACACTGTCAGGGTCCCCAGCCTCATCCCCGAGCCCACTGCCAGAAATTTCTATCTTCGTCGTCTACACACCAACATCCACTTTACTTGATGACTTGACATCCCATTTTTTATTGATTTGCTCTGAGTGGGTGCCAGTAACATTTCCCTTTGACCCTATCACTTGCCAGTGTAACCCTATGGCATCTGGTTGTTTCTGGAATATGAAAAGCCTCAAACCATTCATTCAGAGTCTTGATGAAGAAGTCTGACCATCTTGTAGGTGGGCGGCCACCTGATCTTGTGACTTCCTGTGGGATCCAGTCAGTAATGGCTCTAGTCCAGCGGTAGTCTCCAAATCACATTACAAGTCCAGCCCATCTGATTTTCAATGCTTTGGCTAATGAGACAGTGTCCCTGACTCTGGAACAGCGATGGAGGTTGTAACTCCGGATTCATTCCCTCACTTGAGAGAGGCGTGATATTTCAAGCATAGCTCTTTCGATTCCTCTTTGAGAGACCCAAATAGTGTTTACATCTGCTTTCATTGGGCCCAGGTCTCTGAGGCATATGTTAATGTAGGGAGAATGGTGGAGTCAAAGAGATGTGCCAGAAGCCAGAGGTTCTTAGTATTTTTAATTATTCCTTTGATGCTTTTTAAAGGCATTCCATGCCACTCTCTTCCTCCTGTGCAACTCAGATTTTAGGTCATTCATCATGTTGACTTCTTGACGTAGGTTCACATAACTGCTGCTTTCAGAGATGTTTGTCCTATTGAGAGTGAATGGGGCCTCTGGAACTAGATGATTTTTCATGAACATTGTTTTGTTGAGATTCATCTGTGGAACTATCTTTCCACATTCTCAATCATAGTCAGCCAGCATTTGTGCTGCTTGGCTAATGTTTGCTGTTATTAGAATGATGTCATCAGCAATCCGGAGGTCGTGTGACCACCTACTATGTTCATTCCCATTCCTTCCCATTCTAGTTGTGTCATGATGTTCTCAAATGTGGTGCTGAAGTGTTCTTTTGAAATGGTATCACCCTGCTGAACCCCTCTTTTGACATCAATGATCACTTCCCTTGTAGAATGGTGAGATCCTGGTGGTGAATCCAATATAGCTCAAGAAGGATCTTGATGAATTGGATTTGAACACCCTGTTTGTCTAGGCTTTGATGACAGTTTTGGTCTCCACAAAATCAAAGGCTTTCCTTAAATCAATGAACATGAGACAGAGAGACATCTTGAACTCCCCAAAACCTCAATGAGCCATTTATCGTGTGATATGGTTGATTGTGCTGAATCCTTTTCAGAATCCAGCTTGCTTGCAGGGTTGTCTTCATCTAATGTTTTGCCAATCCTGTTCAGGATGACTCCAGCGAACAGCTTGTAGAGGATGAACAACAGGCAGATGAGGTGGTATTGCCAATGTCGTGAATGTCTCCCTTTTTGAACAGTAGAACTGTCCTGCTGGTTTTCCATTCGGAGTCACCTTGCATTCACACAAGTAGGGTGTGAAGTGTCAAGCCAGTACTGATGAGTACTGATTGATAAGTACTGATGGCAGATTCTATGGTGTTTGTTTCTGACTTTGTTTGGGCCTGTTACTGGTCCCTTCTTTAATGACAAAATGACATGTCGGATATCAGAAGGGAGAATGGTGGGAATGACATATCCAATCTTTGGAATTTTTATGTGGGGAGCTGGACGTGGCTGTCAAAAACATCTGAGTAGAAATCATACATTATCTTTTTTCATTACCTTTCTGGAAGATGTGATTGATCCATAAGATCGTCAGAGGGCAGTCATCTTGGTCTTATAGTTGGAGAAGGACAGGCGGTCATTGTGATTGCTTTTCCCAATTTCCACTGCATCTTCCGGTATTTTCTTTCTTCTTATCTTTGATATCTTCCTTTATTGCTTCTCTGCACTGCTTGCAAGCTTGGGAATTAGCATTTGGTTGCCTGAGGCTCACACCTTGCCACATTGGTGAATGAGCTCAAGAGTTTTTGAAGACAGGCATCCTCTTGTGGCTTTCTCTCTCTTGGCATTTTTCGCACAATCATGGAGGTGCTGAACAAATGGTTTTATTCTTCGTTGATGTCATCAATGATGGAATCTTCCCATGATGCCACAATGGCACCAAAGAGTTCCCAGTTGGTGGTCATTCTGGGAGTTCTCTTCTTCAACTTGGCAGCCTTTTCTCCAGGTTGTGTGAAGTAGAATTTTGCATAAAGGAGAAGGTGTTCCGATCCTGTTTGGAATATTGGGACGGCAGCCACATTTGAATGAAGAAGATGTGGTTAATTTCATTTTGGAACTGTCCACCAGGAGATTCCCATGTCCAATGTTTTGATTCAGCCTTCTGGAACTGTGAGTTCCATTGAATGGTCTTGGTGGACATGATGAACTCAGTTTCTCACGATGTCCGTTCCATTCTAGGCCATGGGTCCCGATATGGATATCTTCGGCCAATCTTCTCTGTCCTATTTTAGCATTAAAATCACCACCATGATCTTTTAGAAGGTGTGATCATTTTTATAGAACTCCTCCAGTTCCATGTAGAATTCCTCAATTACATCTTCTTTGTATGTGGATTGTGTGTGAGACGACGAAGATAAAAATTTCTGGCAGTGGACTCGGGGGATGAGGCTGGGGACCCTGACAGTGTCAGGACAGAAGTTCTCCTCTACCTCCGAGGACGCTGGCGGAATGGATGAAAACTCTTCAGCATGGCACAGTTCCAAAAAAAGACTTTTAATAGGACAAAACTCTTCCACAGCAATCCAACATAATGAAAGAACTGGAGCTCTGATCTGAATTTAAACCACAGCAAAGAGTCTAGGTCTCCCACCAAAGAGAGAAGATCTCAGCCGAGAGGAGTCCTACCCAAAAGAAGGAGCCAAAAGGCCAAAAGTGAAGAGGCCTAAGTCAGTTCCATTATATAAACCAAAGTAATTGAGGGAGGGTAGGGTGGGGACAGGGAGGTGTCAACAAAGAACCCTAAACTGATTGTAGAAGTTTATACCTTTAATAGGGTGTCACTGTCACTGTATCACTGTCTTCCCTTTCATCATCGATTTGCTAGAGCGGGCCCCAGTAACATCTCCATATGTCCTATCTCACGCTAGTAGAGCCCAAGGGCATCTGCTTGCTCTAGGAACAAGCAAGCAGATGCCACACCCTATTAAAGTTATAAACAAAGGTTATTCCAAGGACTAGTCTTTTCTTCTGAGATTATCTCTTATGTAAAACACTGGAGAGAACAGAGCTGGTATAAAGTAATACATCTCCATTTCATGAGCTTCATGTAATCTATATGGCACCCACAAGGTCCTTCTTATTAATTACCTGCACCAGGGTGATTTTGAGTATCATGTTCTCCATATACTGAAAGGGTCACACTCGCTTCTTGAGAGCAAACTAGTATGAACCTTCTAAAAATCTTCCTATATTCTCAAAGTAGCCAGGGTCGTAGTCTCCTGGTAAATTCTAACTGTCTGGGTGCAGTGGGTATAAAGAGGAGCTGTGCCCAATCTAGAAAACATAGAAGTCTTAGTAGATGTATAATTAAGAAGTTTTTCAGAAGTCAAGGTGACTTCTGTAACTGCCACACCCCCTCTAGCAGTGCTTACATAGAAGAGAGATCTCATTACAATGAACCTTGGCTTAAGTAGATTAAACTGTGAGTGGGCAAAATCGCAAAGTTCCCAAACTAGCTAAACCTGTCATCCAACAGTGGGCCACATCTCTTCAAGGGTAATCATCTGAAATGGTTTCTTATACATTCAAATGAATCAATGTTCGTGGCCATGTTCATGTTGACAAGGATACCAAGGCCACCGATGCCTCTTTCCTTGCATGTTCCTAGGAAGACATCTACTCCATTGTCAAAAACAGCCTCATGCGATTGATGTCTCCTTGTCTAGTCAGACGAATGATGTTGTACTTGATCTTTTGTGCTTGCACCATCAGGCCCCTCGATATATGCTTCCAATGCCAGCTAGGTGCATTGAAAATACAGACAGTACTTAGTCCAGACAGTATTTTAGTACAGACAGTATTTTAGTCCTTCTTCGTTTTGGCAGTCAGGTTTGGCCATGAAATTTCAGGCACTCGTTGTTCATCCTTCTTAGTGCTGCCATATTAAGGGCTCTTTCAGGGCCAGGAAGAAATACATTTTTATTACTGGTTTTGGCATATCGAATATGCATCAGACAGCTTACCAGGTTCTGCCATGCGGAACGTAAATTCTCAGTAGTTTGCAGGGCTCTCTGATAGGGAATTATGGGTTTATGGGTATTTTATGAAGTAGTGACAATTCTGGGAAATAAACCAACTACATATGCCGAATCACTCACCATATATGGGATAGTAAATATATCAGGGTTGTTTAACTTTCTGTATTTGTTAGCCCACATTTTGTATATTTTTTTTAAGTTTTATTTTTACTTAACTAAACAGGGGAAGTTTTTTGTATATATATGGGACATTTACATATTCCATTCAGTGCATACATGAATATATGAAAGACACCATATGAAAGAAATCATATATTGATATATGCACTTAATGGCATATATATGTATATATATATATATATATATATATATATATATATATATTCTCATATGCCAAGGCATCAAAATTAGATGGGCTTGACATGTAATGCGATTTGGAGATGACCACTGGGCTAGACTCGTTACGGACTGGATCCCATGAGATGTCAAAAGATCACATGGCCGCCCACCTACAAGATGGTCAGACCTTTGTCAAGACCTGAACGAATAGTTTGAGACTCTGTATTTCTGAAAAAAGCAGATGTCATTGGACTGCACTGGCACATGACAGAGTCAAATGGAAATGTTACTGGTGCCTGCTCAAGCAAATTGATGAATAACGGGATATCAAATGATAAAGTGATATATATATGTGTGTGTGTGTATATACATATCATATATACATATATATGTGAATATATATACATATATATACATATATATATTCATATATTGGATGGCAGGCCTAGCTAGTTTGGGAGCTTTGCTGTTTTATCCACTCATATTGTAATCTACTTTATGGACTTAAGCCAAGTTTCATTTTAATGAGATCTCTCTGTTCCAAAATCAAGGACGCTGTCTCATTTGCCAGGGCACCAAAAATCAGATGGGCTGGTTATATAATGCTATCTGGAGATGACTGCTGGACTAGAGCAATTACCGATTGGATCCCACGGGATGTCAAAAGATCGCGTGACCGCCCAACTACAAGATGGTCAGATGTCGGGGAGCTCCCACGGGGTCCCCAACAGTCCCAGGAAGCGAGTTCCCTTCTACCTCCGAAGCCGGCAAGGTATGGATGAAAACTCAGGAATCTGATGCAGTTTTAAAAGGGTTTACTTACCACAGGTTCAGGCATACAAATCAGGAAAAGGAAACCTCGGTGCTTAGGTGTTTAGGATTCCCGGCTAGAACCTCAGCCACGTGTAGGCCAAGATGGCGGCCACCACGTGTAAAGGCCCTGAGAAGAGGAAACAAAGACAAGACTCCCAACAAGGGTGCGAGCATACAAAGAGAGAGCCCAAAAGGAGGTGTGTGAGAGAGGAAGCAGGCTAGTATTATAGCCCTGCAACTCAGAGCTCCCTCCCACTGTTATGGAAAGCAGGGAGGGTCAAATGCCCTCAGGTAATCTCTCCCAGCACCTCACCTAGGCCCTTTTATATGCTAATGTCTTGAGCTAAGATCTGCCTGGAAAACCCTTTCTAAGGTAGAGAAGGGGGTTTCTGAGATGGCATGTCTCTGTACCAAAGACTAATACTAATGCCAGTTAAATATCTCTCCAAGCCTTCAAAAGTCTCTTCTACTTCACGGCTGTTTTGTATTTTAGTTGCCTTTGAGTATATCAGGGAGCCATGCTTGTTTTCTTGGAGGAAAACAGCATTTTTCTCTGGTCTAATTACTTAGGGATCCTACGTGGCCAGGCAAATATGCTGGTAAGATCTAGCTAGTCCCACGATTATTGTGGTAGCATGAGAGAATATTTATACCAACCACTACAGAATACATGGTCAGATAACACTGCCAAATTCAGAATATCCCCCTATCTATGAAGTGACCTGCAGGAGGCAATCCAGGGCAGATGCAGAGGCCTAGGCTTTTTGGGTGTCCTGCAACAGTCAGACTTCCTTATCAAGGTCCTGAATGGACTCTTCGAGGCTCTTAGTATTCCTGAAACAACCAGATGCCATGGTGCGACACTGGCACATGATAAGGTCCAAATGGAAATATTACTGGTGCCTGCTCAAGCAAATTGATGAATAGCGGGATATCAAGTGATCAAGTGTTGAATATATACCTATATGTGTTGATACATATATGTATATACACATCTACATGTATACACAGATACAGATATGTGCATATGTATATATGCATATATATATATATATATATAAATATGTATACGTGTATAAGCTTATATATATGTAAATGTATACATACATACACGTATATAGACATGCACATAATCAAGATCCTTAAGGCTAAAATCTGAAATAACAGGCCCTTCTACCCCAGGTAATACAGGTTTAATTCTGGGGAGCAAATGGCTGTTGTATCAAAGAATCACAGTACATATCAGACTTCTAAATCTAAATCTACATCTTATGCGGAACTAATATTGGCAATATCTGTGCCAAATAAAAGGACTTTTGAAAAAGGGATATCTTTTGGCTAGTTGCTTTTGAGCTCTCAGAACCAGACTGGTCCAAATGCCCTAGAGCTGGCATTAAAATGATTTAAGCAGTATCAACCCTTCTGCCAACTTCATCATTGGTTATACAGCAGCAAAGAACCAAGCCCACCAGCCAATTACCAACGATCTAATTGGGTACATACTATGCTTTTGCAGGCCTAGCAGCCACTCGTGCTAATCAAAATTTATAAAAAGAAATTCAAGGGCATGTCGGATACAGGGGGTGGACATATGTGTCATCTCTACCAGGCATTTATTGGACACATAAATGGGTCATGAAGAAAGGGTCCCCTGGCCTGAGTGGGGTAGGCAATGTCTTTTTTTCTCTTATCCAATAGACTGCTCTTTAACATAGTGTGTTAAATGCTGCGCATTGGCCTGGAAGGGAATATAGCCTTGGTCAAGACTTTAAATTTATGGAATCGAGACATGCTGGAACAATGGGCAATAGTGTTTCACATACCTAGTACAATCCCCTATCAGGCACCTGTTCCAGCCCTTTATAATACACCTCAAGTAGGGAATCCACCTTTTTAATTGGGGCCACTGTGGTTAAGCGCCTGCCACCTATCTGTATTCAGTGGAACTTGCACAAAACAAGTGGCCCCCAAACACCAAAAAGTTAGAGGCACTGACAGATTAGCGGAAACCACTGAAATTCAGCCATATTGAGTCATCATTTTTCAGCGTGGGTTTCTCCTGCTTTTTGTGATACAAAACGAATCAGGCAAATGGTGTCTGCTGATTGACTTAAGGGATACTAAACCTACCATGGTCCCCATGGGAGCCCTGCAACCTGGGCTTCTCTCTCCAGCCCCTATTCCTAAAGATTGACCATTGATTATAAAAGATGTAAAAGACTGTTTTTATAACATACCTATCCACCTAGATGATTGCAAAAGTTTTGCATTTTCAGGTCCTTCTATTAACCAAAAGTTACCCTCTGGGACAAGTGGTCTTAAATGCACAGTACTAGCCTCTCAGACTACACTGTCATGGGGCAGAGCTGCTACTGGCTCTCCCTGTGCCCACATGCTCACAAGGCGCCCGGGAGGGATGGCAGGTTCTAGCCCTGGCCCGGCACCCCAGCAGAGATTTCAAACAAATCAAACGACCCCCGCTCATTGAGGGCCTACATTTTCCACATTTGGACTTCCCCCTAGTGAGAATTCCGCCTAGCAGACCAGCCTGTCACAATCTGGCTCATCGAAATCCACCCTGCAGCAGTCTTTTTTTATCTGGCCCACGTATGCTGATTCAGAGAATCACAGACACAGGGCAGAGCTGCTACTGGCTCTCCCTCTGCCCAGCTGCTCACAAGGTGCCTGGGAGGGATGACAGGTTCTAGTCCTGGCCCGCCACCACAGCAGAGCCTTGCAACAAACCAGACAACCACCCATCCATGAGGGCCTCCATTTTCCACATCCGGACTTCCCCCTCATCAGTACTCCACCCAGTAGACCAGCCTATCACAGCCCGGCTCATGCAACCAAAAAGCGGCTTTGCGGTTGATCAATAAATGCTGGATTTTGAGATGACTACAAGAGTATGCAACCTGCACAGCAGAGCCTGGCACGCTACCCATGTCATAACAATGACAGACCTCATTCTATAACTGTCGTAACAATAATAGACCTAATTCCCATGACCTGATGGAATGGTTTGAGGCTCTTTATGTTCCTGGAACAAGCAGGTGCCCTTGGGCTCTACTTGCCTGCGACAGGAAATATGGAGATGTTACTGGTGCCCGTTCGAGCAAATCGAAGATGAATGGGAAGACAGTGACAGTGACTAGCCTCTCATGGGTCTGTTAAGACAGTTGAGGCAAGGGATCTAAACCTGGTCAGGACTATAAGTAGAGGCCCCAGGAGAGTCTGGGGGTGTTCTGGGGTTCTTCCCTACTGAGCGAGCACTGGTCTTTGGCACCTGGCCAGAACGTAGGCCATGGGACCCTTGGTACCTGATCCGAATGGCCAGCACAAGGGAGCAGAAGCTAGTCCACAAGGTCTGGCTATTGTGAATAATGCTGCTATGAACATAAAGGTAGGCATGGTGTTTCAACTGCATATTTTTTGAAAGCACTAGGAAGGATGAACAAGAAGTGCCTGAAATTTCATGGCCAAACTAGGCTGCCAAAATGAAAATACTGTCTGGACTAATATCTGTCTGTACTTTCAATGCTTCTTTTTTGATTCGCAGAAGCTTCTTTGTTTGCTGTAGTCCCATATGTTTTTCTTTATTCCAGTTGCTTTGTTAGTGGTGTTTCACCTTTGAAGAGGCATTTAGTTTTTCAGTGTCATGGAGGGTGTTTCCTATATTTTCTTCAATGTACTTTATGGAATCAAGTCTGATATTGAGATCTTTAATCCACTTTGATCTGAATATTTTTGGCAGCACTAAGAAGGATGAACAAGGAGTGCCTAAAATTTCATGGCCAAACTAGGCTGCCAAAACGAAGAAGTCCTAAAATATTGTCTCTACTAAAATACTGTCTGGACTAAGTACTGTCTGTACTTTCAATGCACTGCTTCTTTTTGAATTGCAAAAGTTTCTTCCTTTCATGTAGTCCCATATGTTTATCTTTTCTTCTAGTTGCTTTGCTAGTGGTGTTTCACCTTTGAAGAGGCATTTAGTTTTTCAATGTCTTGGAGGGTTTTTCCTATATTTTCTTCAATGTACTTGATGGACTTGAGTCTGATATTAAGATCTTTAATCCATTTTGATCTGATTTTTTACATGGTTTTTAGACAGAGGTCCAAATTCATTTTTACATGTTGCTGCCCAGTTTTCCCATTGCCACTTGTTGAAGAGGCTTATCTTACTCAATTTTGGCCTCCTTGCACCTTCATCAAAGATTAAATGATCATGTATATGAGGTTGGGTATCAGGATACTCAGTTCTATTCCATAGGTTCACAGAGGTCTGTTTTTATTCCAATACCATGCTGATTCCATTACTAATAGCTTGTAGTACAGTTTGAAGTTTGGAAAGATGACGCGTCCCATCTACTTTTTCCCCATAATTGCTTTAGTTATCCGTGGAGGTTTATTTTTCCATATGAATTTCAGGAGTGCTTGGAAAATTTCTTTGAAGAATGTCCTGGGAATCCTTATAGGGACTGCATTGAATCTGTACAAAGCTCTAGAAAGTATTACCATTTTGACAATGTTGATTCTCCCCATTCATGTGCAGAGAATGTGTTTCCATTTACTCGTGTCCTCTTTTATTTCTTGGAGCAGTGTCTTGCGGTTTTCTTTGTACAATTCCTTCACACACTTGGTTAAGCTGATTCTGAGGTATTTGATTTTCTGTGGCTCATCTGTGAATGGAATAGTTTCCTAAAAAGCACTTTCTTCTCTTTCGTTATTTGTATATAGAAAAACCACCGACTTTTGGGTGATGATCTTTTAGCCTGCCAATCTACTACATGTGTTTACAGTTTCTCAGAGTATTTTTTGTAGAGAGTTTAGTGTTCTCTAGGTATAATATCATGTCATCTGCGAATAATGATAACTTGACTTCTTCCTTGCCTATCTGGATGCCCGTGAGGTCCTTTTCTTCTCTGATTGCTATGGCAAATAATTTCAGTACATATTGAATAAAAGAGGTGAGAGTGGGCAACCTTATCTTTTCCCTGTTCTCATGGGAAAGGCTTTCAGTTTTTTCTCCATTGAGAAAGATGCTTGCTGTGGCCTTTTGATAGATGGCTTCGACTACCTTGATGATGGTTCCTTCAATTCCCTTTTTCTGGAGGGTGTTGGATCTTGTCAAATGATTTCTCTGTGTCTATTGTTGTGATCATATGGTTTCTATTTTTCCTCTTATTGATATGATGGATTATGTTGATTGACTTGCAAATGTTAGACCATCCTTGCATTCCCGGGACGAATCCCTACTTGGTCATGATTTATAATCTTCTTGATGAGTCTTTGGATTCTGTTGGCTAGTATTTTGTTCTAGATCTTAGCATCTGTGTTCATCAGGGAGATTGGTGTGTAGTTTTTAATCTTTGTGTTTGTTTCTCTCCTGCTTTGGGTATCAGGGTGATATGTACCTCGTAGAAGCTGTTGCGGAATATTTCTGTTTCTTCCAATTCCTGGAACATCTTGTAAAGGACTGGAAGTAGGTCCTCCTTAAAGGTTTGGTAAATTCAATAGTGAATCCATCTGGACCTGAGCTTTTGTGTTTGGGCAGACTTTTAATGACTGTTTCAATTTCCTCCATGGTGATAGGCTTATTCAGGTGTTGCTGCTGTTCTTGTTTCAGCTGAGAGAGGTTATAGGACTTCCAGAATTTATCCAATTCTTCTAGACCTCATTTTTTTCCTGGCATAAAGACCCTCAAAGTAATCTGATGATCTCTTGGATTCCTGTGGCTTCTGTTGTGATGTCATTTTTCATGTCTGATTCTGTGTATTTGGGTTCTCTCCTTGTCCTTACAAGTCTTGCCAGTGTTTGTCTATCTTGTTTACTTTTTCAAAGAACCAGCTCTTGGTTTCATTAATCTTTTGGAGAGTTATTTTGGTCTTCACCTTGTTGATTTCCTCCCTAAACATTATTATTTTCTTCCTTCTGCTTGGGTTGGGCTCCTTTTTTTCGTCTTTTTTCTAATGTCTTCAGCTGTGTATTCAGTTCATTTTTTGTGGGCCCTTTCTTCTTTCCTGATGAATGCTTGCAGAGCTATAAACGTTCCTCTGAACACAGCATTTCCTGTGTCCCATAACTTCTGATAGTTGTTGTCTTCATTTTCATTTGTTTCCAGGAATCTTTGGATTTCCTGTTTCATGTCTTCTATGACCCACTGGCTGTTCAGCAGTGAGCTGTTCAGTTTCCAGGAATTTGGCTTTACTCCCTGTTTCTGTGTAAGGTTAACTTCCATTTTCAGTCTGAAAAGATAGTTGTACAATTTCTATCTTTTTTTTAAATTTGTATGATGGTTGATTTGTGGTTCAGTATGTGGTCTATCTTGGAAAATGTGTCATGTTCACTGGAGAAAAATGTGTTTTCAGCTTTTTTGGCATTAAAAGCCCTGTCTATATACAAGAGCTCTCTTCTATATACACTAGCTCTCTTTGTTCCTTTTCTTCCTTCAGGGTCAATATTTCCTTGGTGAGTTTCAATCTTGTGGATCTATCCATAGTTGATAGGCAGTGATGAAGAGTCTAACTGTTATTGTCCTACTGTTAATGTCTTTTTTGAGGTCTATTATCAGTTGTTTTAAGTATTTTGCTGGTCCATTGTTGGAAGCATATATGTTTAGTAGTGTAATTTCTTCTTTCATTCTCCCTTCTAACCGTTTTCAGCCAAAAATCTCTGTTATCCGATATTAGTATGGCCACACTGGCCTTTTTGAGTAGTTGTTTGCATGGAGAATTGTCTTCCAACCTTTGACTTTGAGTCTGTGTTAGCTCTGATTGCTCAGTTGTGTTTCAGAAGATATCAGAATTTTGGGTTCAGTTGTTGAATCCATTCCATTTTGCAATTCTGTGTCTCTGAATTGGTGCATTTAGACCATTGATATTGAGAGAGATTATTGTCATTGGTTTTTGTGCCATCTTCCTGTTTACACAGGTTGTGCTTTTGGGTTTTGTCATATTTTTCCAGTAGACCCTTCAGTCCTTCTTTTAAAGTTGGTATTTTTAGTCCATGTAAGTCGTGAGTAGTTGCTTATCCAGGAAGTTGTGTGTATTTCGTTCATATCTGAATGTGAGTCTGGCCAAGTAAAGAATTCTTGGTGAGGCCTGCAGTTCATTGAGCCTTTTCAAAATATTCCAATTTTGTTTTCAGGCTCGGAGTGTTTCATCAGAGAAGTCTGCTGTACATCTTAATAATGTGCCTTTGTATGTGATTTCCTTCTTGCTGTTTTCAGCATTCTATCTCTACAAGTAGATTTTGTCTTTCTAGTTAAGATGTGTCTTGGAGTATTCCTATTGGTATTTCTTTTAGGTGGTATCCTACAGGCCTCCTGGATTTGGATGCAAGCATTCTTTTGTTCTGGATCCTTTCCACAATGACAGTTTTGACAGTTTTCTTCAGGCCCTCTGGGACCTCAAGGATCCATAGATTATTCCTTCTGGCCTCAACCTGATTATCTCTTGTTGTCTGTTCATTAATTGTGATTCTTTTTCCCATATTCTGCTGTTGTGTAGAGCATCTTTGGAAATTGTAGTAGTAAGTAGATCTAAGGATATGTGAAGGAATGTTGGATGTATACTGCCTGTTCACATATACATAGGGACTTCTGGCAGACTGTCTCCAAATAGATTTAGTATGTAGAATTCCCTAGTGAGACTGTTATTTAAGCTGCATTTACACAGACAAGGCTGTCCTACGTCATTTCTCTGCACATTCCCTTGTTGGCTCAAATGAGTGTTTCCTCCCTATCAACATAAATCCTATGGTAAAAATGTAAAATGTCCTTTGCAGTGTTAATTCTGTAAACTTAAATCTAAGTTGTACTGCCTTTGTTGTGTTGGCATAGACGGCAGTTAGGGTCTTTGTTTAAGGGTCAGTCAGCTCTCCTCAGTTAGCTACATTCAGTCAGCTGCGGCCAGTTACCCACCAAGATGAGAACTTGTAAATCATGCAGATGTGCGGCGCCCACACAGTTTTCAGTTTTGGGATGAGGGTGGCTGGTTCTGGCCTGTGCTCTGGGGTAGATTAGGTCCACGCCGAAACTAGGATCACACACCTGTAGGTGGGCCTGGAGATGGTCCCAGAAGTGCATTGCAGATGGGTCCGGGGTGGATCCAGGACTGTGTGCATTGGGTCCTGCTGGTGAAAGTTCTAGCCTATTCTCTGGGGCTGATTAGTTCTGCGGAGACACAAGTATCACACACACAGAGAAACTTCCACAGAGACACAGACTCACCCAGGAGGGACTAGAGTCGGTCCTAAAGTCAATCTTGGTGTTTTTGTCTCGCCAAATATCAATTTCCACTTATGGTTACCGGTACCAGTGTTCCCTTTTGCCTAGTGGGATATTTTATCTGAGTAAATTAGGGTGTGAAACTCAGGTCACCTAGGCATAGGTGACCCTTCTGTATTCTTTCTCAGATCCAATTTCCCCTGTGATAATGAAGTTCTCTCCTGAGCACCCTCTCATGTCAAGGCACCTCTATTTCTGCATCAGAATCAAAACTATCAGCAGGCCAGGCTGCCTGTCTTGTTTCAGAGTTAGAATTTACAAAGGCAGGTAATACTGACCATGTCTCACTACAGGGTAATCAAGCCAGAGGTGCAGTTGGTTCTTCAAGCAGAGGTACAAGGGGTGGGGGACGACAGGAGGGACTTGGGCCAGAAGAAAGTATGTCCTCCTCCTCTGAATCACATTCAAACGACATGAAAGCAGAATTAATGCAAGCATATGCACTCTAATAGCATAGCCTTCCTAATTAACTGTAGAAGACAAGGTCTTGTAAGACTTAGAAGTAATAGAAAAACGAGAACAACCCGTTGTCTGTCTAACTTTATCTACGGTTAGTTACAGACAAGAAGGGAATGTGCAGAGAAATAACCTAGGATAGCCTTGTCTGTGTTTCTGCAGCTTGATTGACAGTCGCACTAGAGAATGCTACATAGTAACACTATTGCTTGACAGTCTGCCAAAAACCCTCTGTATTTCTTAACAGATTTCTGCTTTTACCGGATAAGGCCTAGGGGCAATGAAAAGACCTCCCCAGATATCAGATTTTCTAGGAAGACTAAGAGCATGTGATCCATTATCTGTTATGGCGAGGATTCTTTTCTCCAAACCATACAGAGAGAGAGTTGTCAGACCTCCAGCAGGCTTACCACTTTGTTGCAGGACACATAAAAGTCTAAAAGCCTCTGCATCTGTCTTGTATTACCTCCTGCAGGTCACTTTGTAGATTAGGGGTAGTCGAAATGTGGCAGTTTATCTGACCATGTATTCTATACTGGCTGGTGTAAATATTCTCCCATGCTACCACAATCATCGTGTGACTAGCTACATCTTACCAGCATATTTGCCTGATCACGTTGGATCTCTTCATTAGACAAGAGAGAAAAGCTGTTTACCTCCAAGCAAGCAAGCATGGCTCCCTGATAACTCAATGGCAACTAAAATACAAAACTACTGTGAAGTAGATGAGACTCTTGTGAAGCCTTGGAGAAATATTTAACTGGCATTAGTATAGATTTTGATACACAGGCAAGCTATCTCAGAAACCCCCTTCTCTACCCTATAAAGGCATTTTCAGGCAGATCTTGGCTCAAAACATTAGCATATAAAAGGACCTAGGTGAGGTGCTGGGAGATATTACCTGAGGGAATTTGACCCTCCTGCTTCCCATAATAGTGGGAGGTCTGAATTGCAGGGATATAAAACTAGGCTGCTTCCTCTCTTGCTTTCTCTTTTTGGTCTCTCTTTATTTGGGCTCGCACTCTTCTTGGGAGCCTTCTCTTTGTCTCCTCTTTACAGGGCCTTTACACGTGGTGGTTGCCATCTTGGCCTACACATGGCTGGGGTTCTAGAAGCGAATCCTAAGCACAGGGTCTTTCCTATTGCTGATTTGTATGGCTGAACCTGTAATAAGTAAAGAATTTTAAAAGGCATATGAACAAGTGCTCTTCATCTTGAATCATAAGGGAGATGCAAATCAAAACAACAATGAGGTACCAACTCACAACACAGACACTGGCACATATCCAAAACAGCCAGAACCACCGGTGCTGGCATGGGTGTTGGGAGAAAGGGACTCTCATCCAGAGTTGGTGAGGAGTGTCGGCTGGTCCAGCCTTTTTTGGAAAACAATACAGGCATTCCTCCGCAAATTAGATATTGACCTCGCATTTGATCCAGCAATAGCACTCTGGGAATATACCCAAGTGTTGCAGGACTCCTAAGGACCGCTGCATCTGCTCTGGAGTGCCTTCCGCAAATCACTCCGTAGATAAGGGGGGTAGTCTAAATGTGGCAGTTTATCCGACCATGTATGCTGTACTAGCTGGTATAAATATTCTACCATGCTACCACAATCATCATGGGACTGGCTAGATCTTACCAGCATATTAGCCTGGCCACGCTGGATCCCCTAAGTAATTAGAGGAGAGAGAAATGCTGTTTGCTTCCAAGCAAACAAGCATGGCTCCCTGATATACTCAAAGGCAACTAAAATATAAAACTACAATGAAGTAGAAGAGACTTGTGATGGCTTGGAGAAATATTTAACTGTCATTAGTGTTAGTCTTTGGTACAGAGACATGCCATCTCAGAAACCCCGTTCTCTACACTACAAAGGCATTCCCAGGCAAATTTCGGCTCAAAACATTAGCATAGTAAAGGCCCTAGGTGAGGTGCAGGGAGGGATTACCTAAGGGCATTTGACCCTCCTGCTTTCCATAACAGTGGGAGGAAGGTCTGAGTTACAGGGATATAAACTAGCCAGTTCCCGCTCTCCAGGCCTTCTTCTTTATGGGAATCTCTCCTTGTGAGCGCTCATTCCCCTTGGAAGCCTTTTTCTCCTTTTACAAAACCTTTACACGTGGTGGTCGCCATCTTGGCCTACATGTGGCTGGGGTTCTAGCCTGGAATCCTAAGCACCAGGCTTTTCCTTTTGCTGATTTGTATGCCTGAACCTGTAATAAGTAAAGCCTTTTAAAACTGCATCGGATTCCTGAGTTTTCATCCATTCCTCGCCAGCTTCGGAGGTAGAAGTGAACTTCGCATCCCGGCACTGTCGGGGACCCCGGCAGAGCACCCCGACATTTGACGTCCCTGGCGTGGGCACCACGAACATCGTCTGGCCTAATTATCATCGGACAGAGATCATCTGCCTCCAAACCGTGAGAGTAAAATGATGGATATCTCATGGTATAGATACATTGTATCTTTTATTGGCTCAGAACCATACATAGCCCAGTCTATAAAGTTCCTTTCTGAGAACTACTCTATCTTTTCACAAATCATCTGGGTCCTTGCGATTTTTAAACTGTACCTTTGTGTAAGGACAATGTTTAATAGAGAGAGGGAAGAAAGTAATAAATTGAATGCAATCTTAAGAGACGAGGTTTACTAAGTGATTAAAGAAATAAGTGAGGATCATGAAACTACAGGTAGACTGGTCTTAAAGCTTGAGGACAGAATTATTAAACAGAGTTTAAAATTTAAAAAGAAATTAGAAGAACAGGAAAGTAAAATTATTAAACAGGATTTAAAATTTGAAGTAAAGTTTGAAGAGCAGAAGAAGGATATCAGTAAAATTAGCACTATCTTAGAGGGAGAAATTGACAAACAGAGAGATAGAATAGATGGACAGAAAGAGGAGGTGTGGAAGTTACACATAAGATTGAAAGAACAAAAACGAAGATATATATAGGAAACTTGAAAACTTAAACCAAGAAATGGATGTGTTAAGCAGGGAGATTTCTGATTTCATAACTTATCAATCAGGACCTAGCGCATACCCAATACTGAGGCGTGAACCAACTAAAAGCCGTTCCACAAACATGCCCCAAGGCTGTAGACTTGAAAAAGGTGTATACATTCCCAGCAAAAAAAATCTAAAAAAAGAATTCTAATGTGGCTGATAACTTAGAGGAGGAACAGGAAAACCCAGAGGAGGCAAATTCCCAAGCTGAAAATCTCCCCAGAGTTAATACCCTCAATGGGGTAGATGTTCCTCTGCCAGATACTACAAGCTCTGATGAGGAAGAACGGAGGAACAGGTTAGCTCGTGCAGGCCCCAAGAGCCTTGCAGTTCCTGTGGTTGTCATTCTAATAATAACCAAAGAGCAAAGCACAGCAATCTTTCTCATGACCAATCTAAAGATAGAGTAAAACCGATTCATGAAGACTTAAAAAATTGAGTCAATAACCCCCGTTTAGGAAGGATTGCGACACTTTAATAGAAAAGGAATCAGGCCATACTATAACTTTTGCCATGCTAAAAGGTGAAGGTGAATGGAAAAAAGAAAGCAAAACAAGCGACATTACCTGAATCTATTTTAAAATTTGTTCGGGAGACAGCATTAAAAGCGTGGGAAAAAGTAGGTTCCGACCCAGAATTTCTAGGTAGCTATATGAAAATTTACCAGGGTCGTGATGAACCATACTTTGATTTTGTTGGGAGATTATGTGAAACAATCCAAAGACAGGTTCAAGACCCAACCACTCAAGAAGTCCTAAAACGTAACTTAGCATATGAGAATGCTAATCAAAATTGTCGGCGAACAATACGATATAGTATTACGGAAAAGGAAGACCTCATGGGGTATCTAAAGGCCTGTAGAAATGTCGGTTTAACCTCCCATAGGACACAGAATGATATAGAGGCTTATACCATACAGCAGGAGGATCGGGAGAGGGATGAAATGTCAAACAGCTTTAGGGGGAGAAACAATAAACTTCAAAGGATAAACAATAATAGGAGAAACTATTCTAATAATCGCAACTCCACCCCTCGGAGGGCCCCACCTGGACCATGCCCAAGGTGCAGAAAAAGGAAAACATTGGGCCAGAGATTGTCTGTCTTGGAGGCGGAAGTCAGCCTCAGGCTTCATCTGGACAGATAACCTGCTTTAGCTGCGGAAAGAAGGGAAGGAAGGGACCCACCTGTAGAGATTGCCCATCTTCTAAAACTATCACTACAGGGCAACATTCTAATAATCCCTTTATAGGAAATGTTACATGGACCCCCTCCCAGGTTCCACAAGCTCCGCGAGGCTCAAATAACATCTATGCCTCCCCCTAATGTGGGAAACTGGGTGGGGGGCCAGCCCCAGGCCCAGCTGAATCCAGGGGCACTCTCCTTCATTCCACCTGCCCAGTATCCTCCGAATCAGAATCCACAGAATTACAGTTAATAAATGCTCTCTGGCCTACCCCATCAGGCAGTGGCAGTCTCGACATTCTCTGCCCTAAGACTGTCACAATATACCCAAGTCAAGACCCCTACATGCTAAAAATGGGGATAAAAGGACCTGCTCCCCAGGTAGTATGGGTTTATTCAGGGAGCGATTGGCTGAAATTTAAGGGAATTATGGTGCATTTTGGACTTCTGGGTCCTGAATCTCATGGAGAGATAATACTGTCAATATCTGTGCCAACTAAATGGACTTTTAAAAAAGGGGAACCACTTGCTAAACTATTATTATTTTTTGAGGATCCGTGTAGTCAGTCCGAACACCCTACAGCTGGTGGCTTAAACAGTACGAACCATTCTGCCAACTTCATTGTTGGTTATGCAGCCACACAGAACCAAGCCCACCAGCCACCTGCTAACTATCTAGTTGGGTACACTGCCAGAATTTCTCAGGCCAAGCGGCCGGTTATACCCATCGAAATTTATAAAAGGAAATTCAAAGGCATGTTGGATACAGGGTCAGACATATCCATAATCTCCACCAAGTAATGGCCCTCTAACTGGGCCCCTAAAGAAAGTGTCCCATAGCCTGAGCGGGGTAGGCAATATCTCCTCCTCTCTTCTCCGACAGAGTGTGAGGTGGCTGCCGTGTATTGGCCCTGAAGGGAATGTAGCCATGGTCCAGCCTTATATAGCCCCCTATGCCTTTAACTTTATGGGGTCGAGACATGCTGGAGCAGTGGGGGGGCAGTAATCCACATACCTCGTCCAATTCCCGTCGAGCACCAATTCCAGCTCTCCATAATAAGCCTAACACCGGGAGTAACCCTTTTTAATTGGGGCCGCTGTGGTTAAGCGCCCACCACCTATCCGTATTCAGTGGAAGTCTGAAAAACCTATATGGACACCACAGTGGCCCCTCAATACCAAAAAGTTAGAGGCGCTAACAAATCTAGTGGAAGAACAGCTGAAATTAGGACATATCGAGGAAACGTTTTCCAGAATGGAATTCTCCTGTTTTTGTAGTACAGAAAAAATCAGGCAAATGGCGTTTGCTGATTGACTTAAGGAATGTAAATTCTACTATGGTCCCCATGGGAGCCCTACAACCTGGGCTCCCCTCACCAGCAGCTATTCCTAAGGATTGGCCGCTAATTATCATAGATTTAAAAGACTGCTTTTTAGAGCATACCTACCCACCCAGATGATCGGAATAGGTTTGCATTTTCAGTCCCTTCCATTAATCATAAAGGTCCTTTACGTAGGTTTCAGTGGACAGTATTGCCCCCATGGAATGACTAATTCACCTACGATGTGTCAACACTTTGTTGATGAGGTTTTGCGACCCATTCGTGCTAAATTTCCTGGTGCATACATCATCCACTACATGGTTGATATCCTGCTAGCTTGTGATAATTCCAGATATCTCCAGAATTTATATAATGACGTAATGACAGTTTTACCAGAGGCTGGCTTACAAGTAGCTCCGGAAAAAATTGAGATGCAGCCTCCATATGAATATTTGGGCTATGCTCGTGACCGCACTACAGTGCGTCCTCAAAAAATTTCCATTAGTCACAAAGGGCTCAAAACCTTGAATGATTTTCAAAAACAGCTGGGGGATATCAACTGGGTGCGCCCCCTCCCTTGGTATTCCTAACTGTGAGCTCAGTAACCTGTTCCACACCCTTGAAGGTGATCCTGCTTTAAATAGCCCTAGGCAGCTAACTCCCTAAAGCTCTGAAGGAATTAGATTTTTTCATGGATCGACTTCAAAAATCTTACCTCTCCAGATTTAATCCCGGAGAAAAGGTATGGTTCTTGGTCTTCAACACTCCCGAGTCTCCAACTGCTGCTATAGCCCAATTATCTGGACCGTTAGAATGGGTTTACTTACATAACAAGCAGAATCGTACTGCTACACCTTACCTTGAGATGATAGCTAACCTTATAATTAAGGGAAGATCAAGAACCCAAGTATTACTTGGACATGATCCCCATGTAATAGTACTACCCGACCCTAAAAAAAGAAATTGAAGCTGTTTTACCACTCAGTGAAGTCCTTCAGAGAGCTTTAGCAGATTTTTTCAGGAGAAATATCTTATCATTACCCAGCTGGAAAAACCTGGGAATTTCTGAAAAGGACACCTTTTGTAATTTCCACCATTGTCCGTTCCTCTCCCATTCCTGATGCTCCAGTGTATTATATTGATGGCTCCTCATCAGGAAGGGGTGGAATTACAGGTCCTTCGTTGACCACTACTGTGCATACAAATTATAAATCTGCCCAACAAGTGGAACTCGCCACCCTGATACATTTACTATCCCATGTATCTGGCCCATGTAATGTGGTGAGTGATTCTGCATATGTAGTTGGTTTATTTCCTGGAATTGTCACTGCTTCTTTAAATGCCCATAATCCTATAATTCAGGAGCTACTCCATAAACTGCAACATCTCCTCCGAAATAGAACATTCCCTATATACATCTCCCCACATCCATTCTCACAGCTGACTCCCGGGCCAATGGTTCGAGGAAACGAAGCAGCAGATCTCTTGGCAGAACCAGTATTTAAATCAGCTGAGGAAGAGCACCAGACTCTACATACAAATGCCCGCTGCCTTCATGTACACCATGGCATCCCATGGAGACAAGCTAGACAAATTGTCCGCAACTGTCCTGTCTGTGCTCCTTTACATTGTACATCTCATGTAGCAGGAGCAAATCCTCGAGGTTTACAGACAAACCAATTGTGGCAGATGGATATAACAAATACTAACTTATTTCCCAACAAACCTTTCCCTTCATGTGGTCATTGATACATATTCCCAGTTCATGTGGGCTGTTCCTATGACGTCTGAAAGAGCTAAATCAGTTTGTTCATTTTTACTCCAGTGCTTCTCTGTCATGTGTATTCCCCATACCATAAAAACAGATAATGGTCCTGCTTACACCAGCAAAACCTTCAAACCCTTTTTGCGAGGAATGGCGGATCAAACCTATTATAGGAATCCCATATAATCCACAAGGACAAGGAATAGTTGAACGTGCCCACAGAACGCTTAAAACTCAGCTTTTAAAGCAACGAAAAACAAGTATACCTCCAATGCATTCTTTATCTTTAACATTATTCACCTTAAACTTCTTAAATATACCTCAAGGAGATCCCTATACCGCGGCTGAACGTCACTTTCAAGAAGATATGCAAACTCAAAAACAGTCAATTCACCTATCTGGGTGAAAATTGATGACAAATGGATTGCAGGTCACCTCCTCATTCGGGGAAGAGGCAAGCTTTCATTTTATAGACGATAACCCTGCCAAGAAACTCTGGGTTCCTCTGTGACTTGTTAGAAATAGAATTCTCCAAGAATCAGAAAACAACTAATTCTTTGAATATAAAGTCTTAAATTTTAAATTGCAAGTTGCTGTTTAAACCTCCTGGATTGGTTTATTTTAATAATGATCTTGTTTTGCAGTCTTTGATCATGGTTCATGTCTAATATCTTGCCTTACAGCCTAAATATTTTCTTTCCTACAAAAAAGAAGGTGGAAAAATGGGTGGACTCTGAATATAGTGGTCATTACAAAAATGTTTGCTAAATCAATGAAAAATTGTTTTTCTAATGATTCTGTTCACAGGATGAGATATTCGAATCCAGTAAACCTGCGCTACAGTGCTCAATACTCCGAGACTCCTAAAACAGTGCTCGCTAAAAATTTAATAATTTGCAAAACTAATTTTTCCCAATGCTCTATTCACAGGAAAAGACACTTTATCACCATCATTTGCCGGCTTTATATTCATGAAGCGCTTGACTCGTTACCATTTATCACCCTAAATGGGTCACATATACAGCTGTAAGATATCGATCGATCAAATGCATGTGCGTGTGTGTGCATGTGGTGGCCACCATTATGTTTGTGATTAATGTTGTGTCTATGTTATGTCTCAACTACTACCTTCTCAATTTCTGACCACTACAAACCTCTATTACATTCATCAGCTCCACTGCTGATCCACTAGATTTATCAATTTTAAAATCATCAATTCTCATACTTATTTCCCTGCTCCACCCATGTTGGAGCTTCTTTATGTTTTTCTCTCCCCATCCCAGACTTGGATCCCTACAAAGCCTTAAAATCTCTACTTGTGATTAACCTCGAAAAGTGTTTTTGTCTCGCCTAAGCTACAGGTACAGTTACCGGTGCCAGTGTCCACTTGCTAAAGAAGCCCTGCAAGACCGCCCACCGATGTTCCAGACACCTGTTCCAGCGCTCAAGCCTCCTGTTCCAGAGTTCAAGATATCACACCGATGTTCCAGACACCTGCTCCAGCGCTCAAGACTCCTGTTCCAGAATTCAAGATATCACACTGATGTTCGGACACCTGTTCCAGCACTCAAGACTCCTGTTCCAGAATTCGAGATACTTGTTCCAGTGTTCCTGAGACCCAATCCATTGTTCCTGACAATTCAACGAGTTCCTGATCGCTGCTCTCCAGAGACTCATACTCATATGATCACCGCTATTGCTGTTCCAGAAGTAGCCCCACAGACTTTGTTCCAGACACCCGACTTTACATAAAATATAGCAAATTGACTCTCACAAATTATGGACAGTGCAAACTATAGTCCGTTATAATCAGACAGCTAGAAACACTTTGTCTTGAACTTTGCTTTGGGTCCAAAAACAAGTTAGGATCCTAAAGTAACATGTATTATCATTTTGTTATTCAAATTGTTTTTTCTTATCTTAATTTTCTGTACATTACTAAATATTTCTTACCTTTTCAATTTTTATTAGTAAACTAAACAGGGGGGAGCTGTTGCAGGACTCCCTTTAAGGGCCGCTGCATCTGCTCTGGAGTGCCTCCTGCGGGAAATACCACTCCGTAGATAAAGGAGGTAGTCTAAATGGCGGTTTCCGACCATGTATGCTGTACTAGCTGGTATAAATATTCTCTCATGCTACCACAATCATCGTGGGACTATGCAGCTAGATCTTACCAGCATATTTAGCCTGGCCACGCTGGAGCTAAGTAATTAAGACCAGAGACAAAATGCTTTTAGCTTTGAAGCAAGCAAGAAGCATGGCTCTGATATACTCAAGGCAACTAAAATATAAAACTACAATGAGTAGAAGACACTTGTGAAGGCTTGGTGAAATATTCCCCAGCTTTGGCATTAGTATTAGTCTTTGGTACAGAGACACATGCCTGCCATCTCAGAAACCCCCTTCTCTACACTACAAAGGCATTCCCAGGCAGATTTCGGCTCAAAACATTAGCATAGTAAAAGCCTAGGTGAGGTGCAGGAAGGGATTACCTAAGGAGCATGGACCTCCCTGCTTTCCATAGAGTGGGAGGAAGGTCACGAGATTACAGGGATATAAACTAGCCGGTTACCGCTCTCCCTGGCCTTCTTCTTTTTGTGGGATCTCTCCTTGTGAGTTCACTCATTCCCCTTAGAAGAGCCTTTTTCTCCTTTTATAAAACCTTTACATGTGGTAAATTGCGCCATCTTAGCCTACAACGTAGCTGGAGCTTCAGCGCGATTTCGCACCAGGCTTTTTCTTTTGCTTTGATTTGTATGCCTGAACCTGTGATAAGTAAAGCCTTTTTAAAACTGCGCATGAGGATTCCTGAGTTTTTCATCATCCATTCCTCCGCCCGGCTTCGGTGAAGGGAACT